>OY978525.1:110745416-111079817 GCA_963854835.1 Megamerina dolium
AGATGGTCACTAATATCGATCTCATAATATGACATTCTTCGTATTCGACCTATGATCAATTTTTATTGTATTAAATATTAATTTTGATTAAAAATCATTTTTAAAAAATTCCCTAGGGAATTTTACCCTTAAACTAAATATGATTTTTCATTAAAGAATAATTTCTTAATAAAGCATTTTTAAGGGAATAAATTTACCCTTAAAATAAATATGATTTTTCATTAAAGATTAATTTCTTAATAAAACATTCTATGAAAGCATATGGAAGAAATATTTATTCTTTTAAGTAGCAATATTTTCTATTAAATTAAATAAGTCGCTTATATTTTGAACTGATTTGCTCTCCATTTTTAATTATAATCTATGATTGAAAAAAAATGGTTCTTAAGACTTTACAATTAAGAGGCAGTTTTGAAGAAAGTATTTTAAAATACTATATTCTCTATATATTTTTTTTTTTTATTATATATGATATCACATTAAATAACAAGAAGAGGGTAAACTACATATATATTTTCTTCTTCATCTCTAAAAGACAACAAGAACAATTTTGAGGAAGCATTTTGAAGGCTTTTTTTGTTCGCAGTAATATTATTATTATTTTATGAATTTTTTTTTTATTTACCTATTCAATTATGTAGAATTATTCATATTTTATATTGTATCTTGTCATTTTGATTAGTAATAAGATTATTGCAGATTATCTATATGCATGTATACTTATAATATACACTGAAGCTGTCAATATGCTTGTTTTCCAATATATAATATTCATATATTAAAAAATTTAAAAATTATTAAATGTTTAGAAATCACTGATAATGATTTCGATTAATTATTTTTTTTTAGATAGAAAGAAAAACTATTTTAATAGTAAAACTATTTTGATAGTAAAAGATTAAGCATTTTCGTGAGTGATTGATTTTTCGATTTTAATGCTAAAGAAAAATAAATATAAATAAATATAAATAAATAAATAAATATAAATAAATAAAAAATAATAAAGTGAAAATAATCTTAGTAGAAGTCCAAGTCAATCTGCCAAGTTTAAGTTGTTAAAAAGTGTCTTTGATTCGTGTAACATATAAGGGATTCTTTATCAATCTGAAATCAAAAAGAAAACTTCTTAAGAATATAGAATAACTAACATTTAAGCCATTGCATTGTAGAGAATATATTTATTCTATGTTGTCTATGTAGTGAAGTGTATTTATTTAGCATTTCAGAAACTCTAAGTAAATGTAATCAAAATATTTATATTTTTAATAGAATTTCATAGAATTTATTATAAACAAATAATAATAAGAATTAAGTAATAATTACTATTCAAACAAATAAATATATATTACAATAGAAATGTATGTCAACAGAAATATTTGAAATATGCTATTGTATCATACTATTTAGTTGAGTTAATTTGAAATTAGCAAATAAATTAATCAAAATGAAATAATAATATCGTAAACATATTGTGTAATATATATTCTTAGTGGAAGAATTAAAAACAAGAACAACAACAATAACAAGAAAATTGGCAAGAAATAGAAAGTTATAAAAAATCAATGTAATAATATATGCGAAAAACTGGTAATATCTAAAGTTGTAAAAAAAAAAGTGCTAAATATTATATCCATGTAAATTTTATTTGAATTTTTTTTTTTTTTTAATTTTTATGATTTTTATTACTAATTTTTATTACTGTTTTTGCTTATTTTTGGATGTGGCAAATTAAAATTTTGCATAATTATAATGTATTAGCATAAAATTTTAATTCTAACGATTACATATTGAATAAAACACTTAGATAAATGAATAAAATACGCAAAATTATTGTATAATCACGCATACAGACAATATTCATATATATATATACATTCATATATATCATAATTTGAATAACGAAAATTTCATTAAAATGTGTTTTTTTTCTTTTTTTGTATTGTTGTTGTTTTGCTATTATTTTATTTAGCATGAACGCGACAATTAATGAACCAACCAACTAGTCGTTGAACGTCGACGTCGTCATCATCGTCGTCGTTGTGTTATTAATAACCATTTAACCAAATAGCTTTCCTTAATATCTAATGACTATTTTTAGAGTTGATTTAACGCATCCTAAATACAATATATGTTGTTTGCGGATATATCTATAACAGCGTTTATTGTTGTTGTGCTAACTGTTTTCAATATTATTCTTTTTTTTTTTTTTGATTTTTCAGCATGCATTATTTGATTACTATTTTTTTTTTCTTTAATTCTTAATTTTGTTGTATTTAATTTTTGTTTTAAATTTATTGTATCGTCTCCTGTTCTACTATACAAGAATTATAATTTTGTTTTGTATTAACTGATAATCATTTTAGTCTGCATTTGAAGCTAGCTCAGTTACTATTTATTAATATAAATTATTATTATGTTCTAATCGATTTTTCTTGTTTACTTAAATTGATTATCTGTTTTTTTTTTTCTTCATAATCACCTTTTCCCCATCTGTTTAAATATGCTTGTGTTTATAAATATTTAATTAAGTAAATTTTTATCACTGGAATTATGTATAATTTATTAATTCGAATTTATTATTCTCAAAAATTTTTCCAAATTAATATATTCGTATGTGTATTATGAATTTTGTATAATATTTGCCTTGCCGTTAATTACGAGTAGGGCTAAGCCTGTAATTTTAAATTAAAAAAATCGACAATGTTTTGGCAATTTGTATGAGTGATTGCTTTCTAGAGGTTCTGAGAACAGTTGCCACTTATAGTCAGATTTAACTTATTTAACAATTTTGAATAATCGTCAATTTAAACGAAGAGATTATGACTTCTTATAGATTACTCACAAATACAAATCGATGAAACAGTACGGAAAAATAAATGAAAAAAAAAATGTATATTTATATTGTATAAATATATTATAAATATTTAAATAACAAATCAATTGATTGAATTATTACTATTATTATTTCCACTATTTTTTTGTTTTTAATTTATATGAAATTTATTAGAACGCAAATTAAAGCAAGTTCGTTTTCGTTTGAAATTTATATATGGATTTTTTTTCTTTTCAATTTTTTTTTTTTTTTTTTTGAAAAACAATAGAAATGACGCGTTTTAAAATTCATTTACTCCATGTGTATGTTTTAACAATGTATTCTTTTATTTGTTATTTTTATAAACAATTTTAAAATTTCTTTGTATATAAATTAATTTTATTGTGTACGGACATATTTTGTTTTAATTTTTGTTGTGGTTTTTTTTTTTTGTGTTTTTTGTCTATGAATCGTTTTTATTTTGATTTCATGTTTTGCATTATTTATGAAGTGTTTGCAGAATTAAATTATTATTGGCGTGCTATGTTTATTAAATAGTCATTAAGGTCTAACAGCAAATAAACATAAACATAAATATTCTTATACAAGCTATACATATACCTTGTATACTTACGCTATGCTTCTATGATACATCATTGATGTGATAAATATGTAAATTTAAAATAAAAAAAAAAAACTATAATTTGTATGATGAATTTGTAAAGTTTTCCACTTAAATTTAAATTTAAATAGTTTTTATTTTTATTTTTGTGCAAGATTTCATTTAATAACATTATTCTGTAATCTGCAGTTCAAATGAAATTATTTTGCATGGATTATTTCAAAATTATAAACTCCAACTGTTGAGTAATTAAAAAAAGAGAGTTTCTTAAAATTTGTTTATTTTTTTTATATAAATAATTATCGACGTCACCACTTGCTTTGCTTTAGATGTCGTCGCATGTATTTTTGTACCACTAAGGCTATATTTTTTGAGAGATAGATAATTCATTTCGACAAAAAAGTGTTTATTTCTACAAAGAGAATAGGAGAATTATAAAGAAAACTAAAACTATTAACTAAAAATTACATATTTTTAGCATTTAGACTTTTTAAGCTTGACTTATCAGGTGTACAAGCTTAAATCCGCTGTTTTTCGTAAAAAAAAAAACACATTTTTTTTCATTGAACCTTCCCCATGGCTCGTAAACGTATGGAAATGGCTTGTTGAGTAACATCTAACTGTTCGGCATGCATTTTTTGCAATTGGGTGTCGTCCTCATTCAAAAGAGCCTGCAAATTATGGTCCTCAACTTTTCTGGGTCTATTTTCACGCTTCCTGTCACTCAAGTCAAAATGGTCTTCTTTGAACCGATGGATGAAACCAGTCTCTGCAAGTGGTTTTCGATAGCGCACTGCGATAGCGATTCAGCAGCAGCAGATTTCTTCAAATTGAAGCAAATAAGTAGAGCTTCCCGTATATGCTCTTTTTCTGACACGAAACTAGACATGCACTGGATGCACAGTCGATAATAGCTCAATATGCTCACTAACGCCATCTACGAGCAAACAGCAAACGGATTTAAGCTTGTACACCTGGTATTGCTTTAATTCTAACTTATAAAGAAATGCATAATGTGTTTAAATTTAAATTTCTCACATTAAAAGAAAAATATGCAAGAAATAATACAGATCTCTAGAACATTTATAGAAGAAAAATACCATCTTTCAAGAAGCAATTCTCTCTATAGGAAAAAACAATTGTTTTAAATAATTTTCTAAAAAAAATTTTGTGACAAATCTTTGCAAAATATTCCTAAATCTGTGATAAAATTATATCACAAACAATAAAAGATAAATAGAGCATATTATATTGCCAAAATTTCCCATGTTGACCATAAACAAGCAGTTTATGACCCAAACACATATTAAAATCCACTTAAAAACAAACAATTATATGATTGAAAAATATCTCAAAAAAAAATTATTCCAATATTTTCACATCCATTATTCATATATTGTGTATACATCCTGCTTTATGTACCAGTATTTAAGACCACTTAAAGAATGTTGTCTTTTTGCATATGAGTCATAAGCCTACATATGCATAAACATAGTATTTATTAATAATTATAATAAATTATAAGTTTTACTTTTCTTCAACTTGTGTCAATTATATTCTATAATAATCATATAATCACACTTTAAACTTTTTTTTTTGCATGGTGATGATGTTGCACAAAAAAAAAAAAATAATAAAAATAACAAATCAAACAAAATTCATCATAGCAAAAAGAAAAGAAAAAACACGTTCAACACACTTCTAAGTGACATATACACACACACACACATACACCATAAATAATTATGGACATTTTTTTTTTGTATTTTGTATTTATTTATTCTTAATTTGCAGTAGCTCTAGTGGTCATAATAATAATAATAATAATAATAGTGCAGTAAGTAAAATTACTGGTATCGTAACTTTTCTCATAGATTAATTAAGCAGCAGCAGCATCACCATCATTAGCAATATTAAACGTTGACAGAAAGCAACCTATAATTTATTTGATTAAGAATTTTGACAAATTATTTAAACAAATTAATATGAAATGTTTAATTTTGTGCAAAAAAAAATTAATAAAAAAAAATAGAATAATAATGATTGCTAATTAATTTAAGCATATATGTATATTCATACATAAACTCAAGGAAGTTAAAAGTTTGGTATAAAAAATGAAAAATTTTTTCAAAAATACACATATACCATATGTGAAAGAAATTGACTTTAAAACAATGTGGTTTTTTGCGCTTTAAAGAATGATGGTGGCAACATTCAGTCTCAATGAGTAGATAAGAAAAAAAAAATGGGCAAATTGAATGAAACACCATAAAACAGCACATACATCATGTTCACATGATGTTTAAATTGATGTTAAATTATTTGATATTTTTTGTTGTTGTTTTTTATTTTTTTTATTTTATTTAATTATTTTGCGTATTTTTTTATTTTTGTTTTTTGTTTTTCTTGATAAATACATTTCAACATAAATAAAAAAATAACAGAATATTTACTTGCTCATAGACAAATAAGCACAGTTGTTGCTTTTGCTGTTGAAGCTGTCAGCCATTTAATAGACAGTTAGACAAATAGGCTATATTATATTTAGCACTTTTGCGCCAAAAAAATAAAAAACTGCTTTGGTTCGAACTCTCCGTATGCTTGAAGTATTTGCTAGGCATGTTGAATGTTGGCCTGATGCAGCCAGCTGATGTTTTACATACAGCATGTGTTTGCTGTACGTATTCGTATCTATCTGAAGGCAATGCAACACTTGTGTATGCTGCAGAGTACCGGCTTTTTATGGTACCATGGTGCGAGTTCACGATTATGCCATACGACTATTTGTTGTGTGACGACACGCGACCAGATTTAGCTATTTTGAGGGGAGGAGGAGTCTAAGACGAAGACTAAGAAGAAGAAGAAGCATACTAAGGATTATAAGGAATTTTTCAATGTATGCATTTTATGTGGCATGAAATGGAAATACATGCTTTGTGCTTTAAGCACATGTAGCCAACACATTGATTATTAACCAACATTGGTTACCGGTTGATGTTGTTTGACATTTGTTTGTTATTTGCTACTTAGTTAAAGGTATGGTGAAGTTAAACTACTTGTTTGCGTAATATTATTATCATGTATTGTGCTGTGCTGTAAAATTTCAGCGTATGCTTTTTTTTTTTTTTTTGAGGAAAAAATTGATAAAAAAAAATTTTCCGCATTGAGACTGAATGGAGAGCCATATTATTGAATTCTTCTCAAGAATTTCTAATATTTAGTATGCATACAAATAAATATTTTATTGATAAAAAATTTATTATTTTATTTATTTTTAATTTAATTAATTTTTGAATTTTGTTCTACTTTCTTCTCCCTCTCCTTTTTATAGTTATTGACAACTTTAGGAGTTAAATTCTGAAGAAAAAACCCATAACAACAACAACAACAACAACGATATATTAACAAATCTAATCAATAAAAGCAATAACAACAACAACAAAAAACACGATGTCACTGTGTCGGAATTTAATTTTCGGCCTTTTGGCTGTTTTCCTAAGCATGACTCTGATGACACATGCACAACAACAATATGCCGGTAATGTATTCTTAAATGGTGAATACAAATCAAAGGCACAACAACCGGGACAAACATATTCTGTCAATCCAGCGGGTAATATATTTTTGGAACATGCCATTATTAGTCGTCAGGCAGCCGGTTTTACGGGACCAACATATTTGCCACCAAAAGAGTATCTAAAATGTGCCAATGGTCAACAGTGTGTACGTCAAAATCAATGCCAAGGTGGTTACTTTCAACAACAATTACCCAAAATTTTGGTAAGTACTAATCTCTTAAAGCTTCTTATGCTTAGTATTCTTATTAAAATAATATAAAATATAAAACAAAAATGGAAAAAAGTTAAATGTAAATTATAATTGCCTAATTTTAAATATTATATTGCAACATATGCAAATATCTATAGCTATATGTAGATATTTAAAATTTGTCAACCGGTTTTTCATACACAAGTTTGATTTTTATTTTCTTCTTCTTCTTATTCTTCAATTTATGAATCTTTGCATTTATTATTTTTATATAAAAACTTAAAAGCAAATAAATTGAAGTAATCAAATTGCGTAATTGCAGAATGCCTTTTTGCATTGTTGTTCAAAATTTTTGATGATGCATTGTTGTTGCATTTGGAAATTCCCCCATTTTTTTTTTCAATATATTTATTTTATCTTTATTATGATTATCACTTATATTGATTATAATATAGATATTTTTTTTTTTCAATTTAATTCCCTTACCGCTGCCGATTTTTTTTTTATTAATAAATTGATTATTTATCATTTGACAACAATGCATGCATTTATGTATATTGGTATGCGTGCAGATTAACTGATCTTCTGCAAAAGTTAAGTTATTTAAACATTTTCATTTATTCATAAATATGGTAGTGTTGCCAACAGATGTAACCAAAACTGATAGCTGATAATTTCCGGTTTTGATATTTTTTCATGCACACGCACACAACCGTACATAATTTCGTAATGCAAAAACAACAACAACAAATCAAATTTTGGAAAAATTCAAAAAATTTCAAAATACTTGTTCATAAATGCGAAGCACACAAGCAGTAGTAATTTTGTGGTATGCATAAAGCGGCGAAAAAATGATGTTAAGTTCATGTTTAATTGTTGAACTGGTTTGAGGAAGAAGAAGAAGAAGCAGAACAACAACAACACCACATTTATCTATGTAAATTTATGAAAATTAAAAATCAATTTTTTTTTGCTATTCCTATTGTTGTTGTTGTCGGTAATATCGGTAAGCGAGACAAAACATAAAATGTTTTTCATAATTTCTTATTGCACCACAGAGACACAATGATTGGCGGCAGGTGGCAAACGTCTGAATGTTGCTGCTGGTGCTGCTGGTGCTCGTGCTGCCACCGTCTCAAATGTCACATAAATTATACACAGACAGTTGTCTGCAGCATTATGATTGTCGTCATGATGTTCAAAAAAAAAAATTTTGTTTGCCATTGTCATTGTTGTTGTTGTTGTTTGTGCAATGCAAGAAATTGCATGTTCATCAAAATGAAGACACACCAACTTCCTCAACTTGGGGTCATCATTGTTAAACATATGTAAATATGTCAACAATAACAACAATAATATTGAAGAGTTCTTAGTTATTTACAAATATTCACATATGTTCTTTTCTTTGCAATCGTCCATTGCTATGGTTAATTTCTTCGCTAAATCTATGTCAAATAATAAAATGTCAGATTTATGCATGGCAAGTGTAAATTTTATGTGTTTTGGTTATTAAAAGAACTTTGGCAGACAAGAAAAATTAAAAAAAAAAAAAAAAAAACAAACAAATAACACATAAAGCAATTCATAATTTTATGTTGCCCATTAATATTTGCTTAGAAAAGCACAAAAGACTTAAGACACAAACCCGATGTCTGATTTACTTGACAAGAATATGTGATATTTTATGTTTAATTGCAATATCATTCATATGACAAAAAAAAAAAAATGCATTTGTACACACATATTATGACCTTGCTCAAGGTTGACACACGAAAGTCTCAAGCAGCAAAGTCAACCACCATAATATTTAACCAAAAAAATGTGGTATAATAAAATGTGGGTAGTTAATTGAAAATTTGTATAAATTTAAATAAATTTAATTATTGAAAAACCAAAAAAAAATTGTAAATTGCTCCCGTAATATGACAGCAATATTGTCAACAAAGTGATGCTGCTGATGATGATGATAATCTTTTATTTTTTTTTTTATTAAATAAATGCCGCTTAATTGTATTACAAAATAACAATCAACTGATTGAGCGTGTCGTATAGTAGTTAATTATATGAAATTGAAAACATTTTGATTCAATATGTAGATAAACATTTTGAATAAATAATGTTAAAACGTTGAGTATGCTTAGTTTAGTTTAGTGCAAAAGCTGTTTGACCTCTTGTGACCAGATGTATTAGGCATATTCATGCATTATATAAGTGCAATCATATAATCAGATATATGTATATGTAGTGCTTAAAAATTTGCTTAATTGTTTAAAATGTTTGAATATTTTGCATGCCTTAATTGAATATATTTGAAATGCCAAAAGTTATATTCATGAAACAGAACAGAAAAAAATTAATATGAAGAATAACAAATAATTGCATATATTCTGTATGATTTGTTTTAAAGAAGCAATACAAAAACAAAAAGGCATTATGGAAATTAGAAACAATTAATATAGAAAAAGAAGGTATTAAATATAATTGCTTAATATAATTTAAACATTTTAATTGAAATTCCCTTACTGATGCAAATTTTGCCAATTCATTGATAGTTATTAAGTCATACTCGTGTGCCAGCATTAATTTATGTTGTTTATTTTTTTTTTTTTGTATGCATTTTCATTTCTATAATTTGTTATGCCTACTATACATATGTAGAGGTTGTATAGAACATTTGTATATTTATTTATGTTTTATGAATAAACATAAATAAAAATACAAATATTTAAAGTTTGTGTATGTATCTACATAACTACTTATACTAAAAGAGCAATGAACTATTTACTGCGCAATTTTCAAATTGTCGTTAAAACAAGTAATAAATAAATAATAAATTTATAATTTTGAATGGCAATATTTGTTTATATATTTTATAGTATATTAATGCATAAAATCATAAAATTTATAGTACGTTAGATGACTGTTGAAAAAAAAAGCAAGCTCATATGTTAAAGAAATGCAAAACTCAATCAGATTTCATAGAGTGTAGTAAACTATACAAAAATATGATTGTATATATTCTGTTTACGATCAAAATTTATGTAAAGTTTAGTTCTTTTAAATCTTTCGGCTAGGTGAACAATAGACCTATGGACGCAGGGCAATACAACCCTCTAATAATCTTTCGTATTCTACTAGAATATTATTAAATCAATAATAACATTTTCAACATACTTTCGGAATATGTATCATACTCTTGTACAGCAAATGCGCGTAGTTCTTACCCAATAATGTCTATTTTCAAACATAGCCGCCTATGGCAGCACTATATATTCATGGGCAACGTCTACAAACATTCATTTGAAAACATAATTTTGTATGTCCATTTTTGAATAATCTCATCCATTAGCAAATATGATCATATATAATAATTTTCTGCACCATTGCTTAAGATTTTCATGTAAACATGTAAAAACATACATTCGCAGTCATATTTTTGTATGGGAGGTAGAAGTGGTTTTAATCCAATTCCGTTCATTTTCAAACTCATACTTCAATTAGTAAATATAATCATAAAAACAAAGTTTCAACTGGATAACTTCATTGTTTTCCGGAAAACATAAATTTGAAATCAAATTTTTGTATGGTAGATAGGTGTAGTTTTTATCCGATGACGATAATTTTTTAACATTCTTATCCATTAGCAAATATAATCATATGTAACAAGTTTGTGCACCATATCTTAAGATTTTCATGTGAAACGCGTAAAAACATACATTCGGAGTCATATTTTTGTATGGGAGATAGGAGTGATTTTAATCCGATTGCGTTCATTTTCAAACTCATACTTTAGTTAGTAAATATAATCGTATACACCAAATTTCGGTTGGGTAATATAATTTTATTCGGAAAAATATGAATTTCAAATCAAATTTTTGTATGGTAGATAGACGTAGTTTTTAAACGATGGCGCTAATTTTTTAACTATCTCATTCATAAATAAATATAATCATATATAATAAGTTTCTGCAGCATAGCTTTTAATTTCTATGTGAAAATCGTAAAAACATACATTCGGACTCATATTTTTGTATGGGAGGTAGGAGTGGTTTTAATCCAATTGCGTTCATTTTCAAAGTCATACTTTAGTTTGTAAATATAATCGTATATACCAAGTTTCCGCTGGATAACATGATTTTTTTCCGAAAAACATAAATTTGAAACCAAATTTTTGTATGGTTGATAGGCGTAGTTTTTATCGGATATCGCTAATTTTCTAACTCTCTCATTTATTAACAAATATAATCATATGCAACAAGTTTGTGCACCATATCTTAAGATTTTCATGTAAAAAGCGTGAAAACATACATACGGAGTCATATTTTTATATGGGAGGTAGGAGTGATTTAAATCTGATTCCGTTCATTTTCAAACTTCTACTTTAGTTAGTAAATATAATCGTATACACCAAGGTTCGGCTACGTACCATGATTTTTTTCGGGAAAACATAAATTTGAAAACAAATTTTGTATGGTAAACATTTTTTAACTATCTCATTGATTAATAAATATAATCATATATAACAAGTTTCTGCGTCATAACATTTGATTTTCATGTGAAACGCCTGAAAACATACATTCGGAGTCATATTTTTGTATGGGAGATAGGAGTGATTTTAATCCGATTGCGTTCATTTTCAAACTCATACTTTAGTTAGTAAATATAATCGTATACACCAAGTTTCGGTTGGGTAATATAATTTTATTCGGAAAAATATGAATTTCAAATCAAATTTTTGTATGGTAGATAGACGTAGTTTTTAAACGATGGCGCTAATTTTTTAACTATCTCATTCATAAATAAATATAATCATATATAACAAGTTTCTGCAGCATAGCTTGTAATTTCTATGTGAAAATCGTAAAAACATACATTCGGACTCATATTTTTGTATGGGAGGTAGGAGTGGTTTTAATCCAATTGCGTTCATATTCAAAGTCATACTTTAGTTTGTAAATATAATCGTATATACCAAGTTTCCGCTGGATAACATAATTTTTTCCGAAAAACATAAATTTGAAACCAAATTTTTGTATGGTTGATAGGCGTAGTTTTTATCGGATATCGCTAATTTTCTAACTCTCTCATTTATTAACAAATATAATCATATGCAACAAGTTTGTGCACCATATCTTAAGATTTTCATGTAAAAAGCGTGAAAACATACATACGGAGTCATATTTTTATATGGGAGGTAGGAGTGATTCAAATCTGATTCCGTTCATTTTCAAACTTATACTTTAGTTAGTAAATATAATCGTATACACCAAGGTTCGGCTACGTACCATGATTTTTTTCGGGAAAACATAAATTTGAAAACAAATTTTGTATGGTAAACATTTTTTAACTATCTCATTGATTAATAAATATAATCATATATAACAAGTTTCTGCGTCATAACATTTGATTTTCATGTGAAACGCCTGAAAACATACATTCGGAGTCATATTTTTGTATGGGAGATAAGTCTAGTTTTCATCCAAATACGCTCATTTTCTAATATGTTCATTGCGTTGTGATGATAACTCCATATACCGAGGTTTACTCTGATAGTCTTATTCTGATTAATAAAATATATGGTTTATTTATAGAGTATTCATATGATAAAATTACATATTACGTATAACACACGATATGTCATAGCCAATATATAGAACTAATACAGAATTACTCATATTTTATAAAGAGCAAAAAGAAGAGTATGAAAATATCTATACGTTTATTTAATAATTCTATTAACTAAAGTGATTTCATAAAAAATTAACACAATTCCTTATAAAATATATGATGCCACAAAGTCAAACAGAGTTGGTAACAAATTCATTGTTTGCTGCTTCTTATTTTGGTGTTGTTATTATCATTATTGCTATGTATGCATTGTTATGTACATATGTAGTACATATGTGGGGGCGTTCATTGACTAGTACTACTCGTACTACATCATACATGCTATACTTCTGTAGAAGAGTATTATTTTTGTATTTTTTCGACAAATTGTTTTGTATTTGTTTATTTATTTAATTATTTATTGATTTTTGGTTTTGTTGTTTTTACGAATTTTTGTTTTTTTTTTTCGTTCATGCTTGTAAGCATGCTCATATGAGTACAATATAAACATATGCGAGTATAACTGAGAATGGTAACTTGTTTATTAATTGGCGTAAATGAATATTAAAAAGGCAAATAAATAAACGAACAATTTGTTACGAAGCTTTGATGATGTTGCTCTTGCGATTTAGTTTAATTTGTCCAACAATTTTATTATTTCACTAACAAAATTTAAATAAAATAGTGAAATAATAAAATAGGCAATATGACATTAAAATTTGAATGAAGAAATAAACCTAAAATAGCAATACATAAATTAATTGGGGAGAAAAAAAAAATAGTAATAAAAGTAAACTTGACTTTGACACAGTAAACTAATGAACAAAATTTGTGTTTTCTTTTTTTGTTGGAAGTTTTATTTTTTTTTCTCTATATTTTAAAACAAAAACCAACAAAAATGAGGAGATGAAAAAGTGATGAAGAAAAATGCCGTAATATTAATATGTAATTACTATATGTATGGCGTCAGCTGTTGATGTTGGTTGCTACCAAATGTTATTGCACATAAACATAATGTTGTGCACACGAGTGTAGGTGGAACATGTTTAACAACAATCGTATATGTCTAGCCGTACATAAAATGCCATATAAAAACATATATTATACATACATATATAGTGTATAATGTGATTTGGAGCAGGTATACATTGTTTTATTAGCCATTGATTTTAATTGTTGCTATTTTTTCTTCTTCTTCTTTTCTGTCTGAATTTTGAAAATGTTCACACATTTTAATTATGAGATTTTTCTCGTGCTTTGTACATTTTCATCGTATTTTAATTTAATTTCATTTCATGCTAATTTGTAATATGTATAAGATTTTTGAAGTCATTTTTTTTGCGCTTATTTATTCATGAATTGTTTTAATAAAGTTGGCAATTTATTGTTAATGTGAGAGAAAAATGTGTGAAACGGAACTTCCAGAGCAATATTATGCATATGCTGAACGTGTGTGTATCAACCATAAACATCTCTATTGAGTTAAGCTGAACATTAAAAATTGCAAACATATAAATTTATAAAGTTTGTCATAACTGACTTTGTCATTTATAATTATTATTATTATTATTTTGTGACCATAAAAAAATGTTTTTAAATATACACCACCCCCTCTTCTTTAGACTGAATCATGCAGATCTTTAATTTTATATTTACCACCCACTAATCAACTTGACACTAGCTAAATTTTATGTATATAAATAATCAAAAGTTCTTCATATACCGTCTACCTACGCTACTGTAATTGTCTTTAAATATTTTATAGCACCATAAAAGTCATGCAAAATGAAAAAAACAGGAAAAAAAAACTTAAATCAAGAACAATAAACAATTATAATGTACTAATAATAATTATTAACACATAATATTGTAAGATGAGAAAAAGATGACAAAAAAAAAAAAAAAAACAAAACGAACAGGAGAAAAAGTGTGAAAAACCCCACAAAATTTCCAACTACATCATTACTTCTCATCGATAACACTAGTACTCGTAATATTCACATTAAATGAGTTTATGTACAATTGTACATACAACAAGGTGATATAGTGCCAACCCAGCGAGTGCCAAGAATAGCGAGAATTTTGGGTTCAAAAGAGAAAGAGAAATTCCAAATAATGTCATTTCAATTGACAATTATCTTAAAAAACTGAGTGAAGTGAGGTGAATTACGTAGTTAGAACATCGAGTATTTTAGGAGAAAGAGAAAAAAAACAAATATTGATTGAAACACTTTCGATGTGATTTACAATTTTCTAAACATTGTGGAATATAGACTCTACCAAACAAAACAAACAGAAGAAAAAGTGTGAAAAACTCCACACAATTTTCAACTACATCATTACTTCTCATCGATAATACGAGTACTCGTAATATTCACATTAAATGAGTACATTTGTACATACAACACGGTGATATAGTGCCAACCCAGCGAGTGCCAAGGATAGCGAGTATTTTGGGTTCAAAAGAGAAAGAGAAATTCCAAATAATGTCATTTCAATTGACAATTATCTTAAAAACTGACTGAAGTGAGGTGAATTACCTAGTTAGAACATCGAGTATTTTAGGAGAAAGAGAAAAAATAGCAAATATTGATTGAAACACTTTCGATGTGATTTACAAATGTCTTAAAATTGTGGAATATAGACTTTTAGTCGTGTATTTTATATTAGAATTCTACTACGAAAAAATCTTATACGATATTAGTCGTGTTTCGATGTAGTAACTTCTTTGGCTTAAAATTATTTGCAAGATTTGTCATGGATTACTTAAAAAAAATTTTCATTTTGACATTGAAAACACGCAATGAATTATGATATCAATCGACATCATTACTTTTCTTACTGGGCACACGGGTATACTAGTTTATTATGTTGACAATTGTATTCCCGGTTTTTTTTTTCAAGTATTCACTCATTTCAACTGCTTTGATAGAAATAGATATTAACGTCTTATAAAAAGAAAAAAAAAAGAAGAAGAAAAAAGTCAATTTTTAACAATTTACCCACACATGCATGCAGCATATAGTATTAGATGTTGAAATGCCCATAAATTCTAAAATAAATGAATCATAATTGAAATTTTTAAAAATAAAATCCGGCTAGATAATCATTTATTTATTTATTTATTTATTTATACTTTTCATTTGAAATATTTATTGTATTTAAGTTGTATATATTTTTATTTAGTTGTCAGATAGCACAATTTTATTAATTTCTCTCCTCATCACCATTAAATTTTCGTCGAATATCGTAATGAATTGTATACGTACAAAAACTACGAAGTTATTGAGTCTCTATTTTTTTTTGTTGGTGAGCTGACAGCTGTCGATGTTGACTTGTGCTGATTAATAATTTTTTTGCACATTTTTCTGTTGTGTGGTTTTGTTATTTTGACATTGCTAATAGGTGATTAACCTTAATTGCTATTGTTTATAATGTAGATATACATATAAATATGCGGGTGTCATCGTTTGGCGCCTCTTCACTTTTTGTTGCTTTTGCTTGTCTTCTCCTCTATTACTTATATATCTGTTTCTGTGTTTTAGTGAAAAGTGAGATTAGTGTAATTAGTCAGAAATTAAAAGTATAATTAATAAATCAATCTTTTATTGGGGTTTTTAAACAATTGACATCGACCGCGAAAATTTTTATGAATTTATATTGAGCTTAATACGTCAGCATCATTTGATATATACAATATATAGGATTGATTTATTTTTATTTTAAATATAGATACATACTGGTCACACTATTATCTTAAAAAAAAATTGAAAAAAGATCTTTATGCAAAATATGATGCAAAGTTTCCTTGGATAGGCCCAATTCTTGTGATCGTCTCGAAATGGACAAACCTCGGTTTTCAGTCATAACCTCAACTACAACTACAGCTTCAACTGCGATATTTTTAGTTGACCTATCCAAACGGACACGAGTTGGAGTTTTTGCATCACTTTACTTGTCCGAGGTGAGCACCGTAGCTCAGTGGTTAGCGCATTGGCCATTAATATCGAAAAGTATGATTTTTACGAATCGTGTTCACGATATTTTCACCGTTTTTCGAGTGAATTTTCATTATTTCAATGCATTTTGCGATCGTGTATCGATCCATATTTGAAAATAATTGAAGATTTAAAGTGACAACTCTTGTTGAAACACCTTGTACTATTTTCTTTATTATTGTTTGGTACAACAACATTTTTTGATTTGTTTGTTTATTATAAATTATATACAGTGTGTTTCAGAAGTATCAGAATAAAAGCCGCTCCTGTCGTGAGACATTGTTTCAGTATGGCTTCTTTTGACAGCTTTTATTCAGTAATTTGTCGCTTTGCTTCCTTTTCTTTTGTTTTTTTTTATGACATTTGAATCTCTACGGTTGGCCCTAATGGGCCTTTTCGAATAATTAATTCGTCCATCACTTTGTGTGGAATAAATCGTTCACATATCTCCGATAGCCAAAAGTATTGATCAACAGGCGAAAAATAGTGCAGATTTTTTTTTTTCCGAGATTTTATATACTTTATGGCGGACATAATCATCACTTGCCATTCGATGTGTTCTCTTTCAAATTATCAATATTTTCGTCAAGGAGCAAGATTCTCAAAAATTCACTCAAATGCAAAGAGATGATGCCTCTATATAGTATAAATTTACTGAGCACCAGTTCGAATATTTTCGAAAAACACTCTGTATTCATTAAACAAAATTTTTACTGTCTGTGTTATTTAATTTTATTTTATTTTTTGTGCTTTTGCAAATAAATGCTTAATGCTTTTATAAGTAGTAAGACATAAATATAAAGGTTGCTGAATGTTTATAATTATTATCACCATGTTAATAATAAAAATGATGATAGCACGTGTTAGAAAAGTTGTATTATTAGTTACTACTTCAGTAGTTGAAATTTTGTTTATTTATTTGCAGGGTTTTTACCAACCAACCATCATTAGTTAATTAAACGATTATTTATTTTATTTTCAAATGATGATCAAAGAGAATTATAATATTTATTGTGTATTTTTTTTTTTATATATTTTTTATATAAAAGTATAATACGTAAATATTAGCTATCAACATATTTTATTTATACCAATATTAAAGTTCATTTATTACACAATTTGAATATATTTTTTTCTGTTATTTAATCTTTCTCATTCAGAAATTTGCAATTGTATGAAATCTTGTTTTTTTTTTGGTTGTTTCCAGTCATTTGTCTCTTTTGTTGGAACATTTGTATAAAAAGTTGTAAAAACCATCTAAATTATAATAAATGTATTAATAAATTAGTAAAAAAAAAGTGGATATATATGAAAGTACGAAATTTGTGTAAAGAAATATATGTTCGTGTCGATTTCGTAACATACTGTCTAGAGTCTGGAATAGACTAGTATTTCTTTGTCGGCATGACACAAGCATCATATTAATATTCTAAATACAAATTATAATCATAAGTTATATGCTGATCATAAATAGATAGTAGTAAATTATAATATTTCTAATGTTTTATGTATATGAATTTTGTATGCTAAAATGCTGAACAAGATTGGCAATATGATATGGTGATACTAGAAAGATGTTATCCATTTTCAAATCTATGAATCTATAATTCTTGTTAGATTTATAAAAAATTAGAAAATTAATAATTTGAATAGAGTATAATCAAAAAATATTCGTACACATGTCTTTATGGCTCGACCTATGTTTAATCTAATTTTTCTTACCTCTGTTCACGTGATTTCAAACTTAGGCTTGATATATGACTGAAAATGTTTTAGATTGTAGAGGTCTAAAAGTAGACTGGAATCGGACAGAAGAAAAACCCAAATCAAATTAAAAATTTCACATTATTTTTCCAAATTAAAATGGCATCAAATCACCACTCTTCAACTGAGAATACATTACTTACTTAACTGGTTGCTTTTCTACTGTAATGAGACGCCATACATGCATGGCATCAGAATATGGAATTTTTACTTTGGAATATTTATAACTACTATTTAATAAGAGCATGGTAAACAATCTACAATAACTTGCAATTTTGTGCCATATTTTTTTTTTTCTTTCTATTTTTAACTTTTTAATTTATTTTTAATTGCATTTGATTGAGAAAAATACTTACCATAATCTTCAGAACATAACCGTCATTTCAGATATATTCGAAATTTAAATAAAATATTTTAATTTCTAGTACATGTGTACGTGCAAATATTATTTATTCTATAGACGTGTTTAAATAACCTTATTTAATATTGTACACATATTCAATTCAGTATGCCATACTCAAAATATGTTATATATTACATATAGTATGTTATTAATTTAGTTTTTTTCGTACAATGTTTAACAAAATTTTTATACCCTGCATAATGCAATATGCATGGTATATTCATTTCGGTCAGATGTTTGTGTCCACTTGAAGGAATCTCCGGAGATATAGACATGGATATATATTCGTGATCAGCGTCGGTTAAATTTTCGATTTAACGATGTCCGTCCGTCCGTCCGTCCGTCCGTCCGTCTGTCTGTCACCTGGCTGGTTCGCACGATAACTTGAGTAAATATTGAGCTATTTCGATGAAATTTGGCACAAGTAATCTATGATCCAAGAGTACGGAGGGGATTGATATTGGGCATGATCGGTCAATAACCACGCCCACACCAAGCATTCAAAGCGACTAACCTCGAAATTTTCAAAATCTTTAACTTGCTATAACTCACATAATATACCACTTGGGACAACAATATTTTGCACATAGAATTATATTATACTACTGTATAACCTCACCAAAAGTGGGTGAGCCACGCCTACTTTCTAGCGTAGCTCCCATACAAAGTGTCTGTACTTCTTTTAAATTGAAACTGCTGTAACTTCTACAATCTTCTGTCCAGAATAACCATAATTGACACTTAGATTAACACGGCAGTCAGAAATAATATGGCAGAAAATCAATGTGCCACGCCCACTCCTTTTTGGGTCTCCCATACAAAGTTGCGGAAATTAAAAAAAATGTTACCGGTTATAACTTGCAAACTATTCAGCGTAGAATAACGAGATTTAAGGTGTGGATTAGTATTGTATGAGCAACTAGGCTCACAGAAAATGGGCGCACCACGCCCACTGTTTATTGTAGCCCCCATACAAATTTTAAATTGAAACAGCTGTAACTTCGGCAATCTTTTGTCTAGAATAACCATAATTGACACTTAAATTAATATCATAGTCGGCAAAAATCTGGCAGAAAATCAGTGTGCCACGCCCACTCCTTCATGGGTCTCCCATACAAAGTCGAGTGAATTAAACTAAAATTTTAAGCTCCATAGCTTACAAACCATTAAGCCTAGGACAACGAGACTTAGGGTATGGATTAGTATTGTACGAGCAACTAGGCTCACAGAAAATGGGCGCACCACGCCCAGTGTTTATCGTAGCCCCCATACAAATTTTAAATTGAAACAGCTGTAACTTCGGCAATCTTATGTCTACAATAACCATAATTGACACTTAAATTAATATCGTAGTCGGAAATAATCTGGCGAAAAATCAGCGTACCACGCCCACTTTTTATTGGGGCTCCCATACAAAGTTGAGGAAATTAAACAAAAATGTTAACCACCATAACTTAGAAACTATTCAACGTAGGACACCAAATTTAAGGTGTGGATTAACATTGAAAAATTAATTGGATTTACTAGAAAGTGGTAAGCCACGCCCACTTTTTATATAGCTCCCATACTAAGCCTCGGAATTATCTTAAAATCCTTTTACTTCGTCAAAGTCAACCATATTTCGGGTGTAAATTAGTAGTATATGCAAAAATTGATTCTCGAAAAGTGGAAATAAAAGAAAAGTTGGATATTCGAGTAAACTTTTTATATATAAATCTACATATGCAGGGTATAGTTTGGTCGGCCCCAGCCGACTGTAAGGAGATTTTTTTTTTATTATTTTCCTCATGTGGGTAAATACAAGTTCACTTAACATGTTCACTATCATGTAGATAATATATATATATTATTTCTTCCTATAAATTAAAAAAAAAACTAGATTTTAATATAAATGATACATATTAATTTTGAAAAAATTTTTGAATTTTGTTTTCAATATCAAATGAATAAAATCAATTTATGATATTATGCAAATCGATATAAAGAATCGATATAAATAGGTACGTACCATATTATACAATATATGTCAGTCATATGTAGTATAAGGGTGTATAATAGAACAATACTTGCCATAATAATTATAACAAGTTACACAAGTTGCCATAAACGATATACATATACGATATATTGCAGCAGTTCATCAAAATAATTTTGATGATTTTATTTTAGACAATTTTTTGTTTCTTTTTTTTTTTGCTTTTGCTTTTGGTCTAATAAACGCCAATTCCATCTTAATAAATTCAATTGTTAATTATTTAAGAAGCAGACGATAAAGAAGAAGAAAAAACAGAACAGAAATAGTGTTATTTTCACACTTTTTTTTTGTATTAATACCAATATATATTTTTTTATATATACATGCATATTGAAAAAAAGATGATTTTATTTTTTTTTTTACCAAGGGCACATGCATAATTGAATATTAAACGAATTTTTTGATATTGTCAAGTGTGAAAATAGCAATTTTGAATAGTTCTTCATACTTCATTTTTATCACTTTGGCTATGGGTCTTGTCGCTATAATGATTAATAGAGCATTGTTATAGGGCGCTATAATAGAGATATTAATATTATTTCTTTATTATATAATATTATTAAATATATGTTCGTGTTTGTGTTTAAGGTAAATTTTTATATTAGTTATGTTCATTTATATTGAAAATATATATATGTATGCATATGAATAAATATTGATTTATATATATGTGACAATAGCAAAATTATCGTTATTTATATTGTTTAGGTTTCAAATAATTTTCCGTGAATAATAATTTTTATTAGAAAGGAATTTGGTATGTTATAGGAAATAAATTAACATATGCCCGCATATAAGAGATATACATACACATTATAATATAAATATTTAATTAAATAATATAAAAAATCACAATCTTGAATTTAATGGCATACTTTTATACGGCGATCTATATAGTTGAAAGTAGGTGAGATATACAATAAAAAAAAAACAAAACTAAAAATACAACTTTATTTGCCAATAATCGAAAAACCACAAAAAATTAATTTACCTTAATTTAATATCATATATTATATTATAGAGGTTACTACATTTTAGCTATTCCGAAAAAATATATTCACATGGCTAATGATTTTCATACAACTATTAATTAAGTGTATCGCACTGTTAGTCTTCAGTTGGCTTCAGTTCGTAATATGAAACAGTCATTTTCCGGCATTTTTTTTTTACAATGAGTGTTGTTATGGTTTTGAGTTGGTTGAGTTCGTTAAATTATCTTTTTTTTTTATTGTATTGGTACAATATATAAACATGAAGTTCTATAAAATTTGATAAAACAGAGAATCGATCTTCCCATTTTTGGGGAATAATAGTCATCCCATCTAATAGTCATTACATTGTCATTTTATTTATTAAATGTAAATATGAAGTTCTGTAAATTGTGGGGTCATTTATTTGAATACATTATCTAAAATTAATTCTAAAATATTGCGATGAAAATTTTTTTTTTTTTTTAAAGAAGAAACAACCATTTTTAGCAACAACTTTCTGAGAAAATTCAATTTTCAATATTTCCATACTACTTTTGCCATGATTTTTTACATTTTATTGAATTTATAAAAAAAATTTTTTTTCTTTGAAACATCATAAACTAAATCAATAAATAATAATTTAACAAACTAAAAAAAAAAATGATTAATTGGAACTAATATCAAACCCCAGGCTAAATTTACTGAAGAAAAACCAACTTTGTTTTGATTTCAGAAAATTTACGTTTATTAATTTCAGTTTAAATTGAACCAATGAACACCCTTTAATATATTTTTTTGTTAAACTATCTCAAATTTCCCATTTGAACCCCATTTAAGTGAACAAATAAAAGTTTTTCTATACAATTTTTTATTAAACTTTCTCAAATTCCCCATTTGAATCCCATTAAAGTGAACAAATGAATGTTCTTCTATACAATTTTTTGTTAAAATTTCTCTAGTTCCCCATTTAAACCCCATTAAATTGAACAAATGAACGTTTTTCTATACAATTTTTTTGTTAAACTTTCTCAAGTTTCCCATTAATATTTATATTTTTAGCAAAAAAAAAAAATTGATTTAATAAAATCAAATCTGATCAAATTTATGAACTCTTTCCCTATGTCATTCCATTCAATGTATTTTATTTGCCTTTCTGATTACTGCCGCAAGCTGTTTCTATATAGAAGAAGTAATAACTATAATTCATACAAAATACAAATTACTAATAAGTGTTGTCAATAAATAAATAGCTATATTAGTCTCATTCAATTTTAAATATCTACTTTGCATATATACAAAAAACAAAAAAAAAAGCAACAACGACTAATGCAAATTTCATATCACAATTATTATATCAGCCCAACCCACTACTTGCTACTGCCACTTATTTTCGATCGTGTGCGATATAAGAATGTAATCAAACAATACTTACAAATAATAACACTATACAACAAAAAATTTTTCGAAATTATATTTTTCTAAAAATAAAATTTTCTAATTTCAAAATTTTCAAAAATTGGTCATTCACAAATTTTTTATTATAAAAGTTAAAATTCTTTATAATATTTGTATTTCATAATATTTATACCCATAGTTCTTATCTTTATTACTTGGTGGTACAATGTAAAAACTCTTATTAGCAAAATCTTAAAATAAATTGTTATTGAACTTTGGTAAACCATCTATTGTAGATATTGTAGATTTTATGAGCATATCAAAATTCTATGCAATTAGTTAAATGCTGTCTGGCTGACTTCTATTTATCTTATATGAAAAAAAATTATAATAAACAAAAAAAAAAAAAAAACTATAATGTAAATAAAAATACTACTAAAAATAAAAACAAAAAAAATTAAATTGCAAAAAATACAGAATAAATTAACCAAAAAAAGAATATTACAACTTGAAGGTGATTTCTAACAATGTTAATGTTGGCTTTATAACAAATTAATAACAACTACTGTTAGGTATATGTATGTATCATATGTACAACAACAACAAGAATATTTGATATTAAAATATGTTGTTGCCTTTTTTTTTTATAAAATCAGCTGTTATTACCAATGTTGCTAATTTCAGTAGATGTTGCTGGCATTGCATAGACGATATGTGTAAATAATGATTTTCTTATAAAACTCTGACATATGCCAAAGTTAAAGTACAACAATAACAACAACAACAAAAATATATAATAATGAGGCAGGCTCATTTGTTCTTTTATTGTGGTGTTGCAGAGGTCAATAGAAATAAGAAAAAAAAAATAGTTACTTTTTTTTTTAAATTTATTTTTCGTTAAATTGCATGTGCTTGTAAGCACATTGCAATTCATGCAAATGGTTAATTATTCAACAACAACGCCTTCTATTTTTTTTCTTATATATTATTTGCATTATTGTTGTTGCTTTCAATGTTGGCAGTTAACTAATTCAAATTACTGTATTTAAAGCTGTGTATCGTATAATTGCATAAATAGGCGTCTCAGTGAGTTTTATTTCATTTCATGTTCTCTTGTCATCCTCTCTCTCTCTCTCTCTCTCTCTCTCTCTCGCTCACTCTATCTCATTTGATTTGAAACAAAATGCTTATGTTAGCATTTTTGATTGATTATGTTGCATATGCAATAGAGCACATTCAAATATGTGCAATATGAAATGCCGACTATTAATATTAATTGAATATGGCAGGCATGCACTTTGAGTATGACATGCTGGCAAGTTTGTTTCTTAAGTCTTCAACATTCATTCTCATACTACTACAAATGATTTATGAACACACGAACAATGTTGCATGTTAATCGATTGATTTCAGAAAGAACAAAAAATTGTATTGTATATAATTTGTATGGCAATTTAGTGGCAATTTGATTAAATATGATATTTTTACATTTTATGAGTAATATTTATTGACATTTTTCTTATTATTTTGTGTAGTAGAAAGACTTTATATTTATTTACATTTTACTTCATTTTGTTACATTTACAGAATTGTGAACCAGAAACCGATGTATGTTGTACATATCGTCCACCACCACCACCACCACCACCACCAACAACAACAGCAAAACCATTTATTCCATGCGGCCCAGAATCAGATTGTGTTGCACCAAATGATTGTCATAATGGTGAAATTGCTGCAGCCGATTATGTTCGCAAACAAGGGGTAAGTGTTGCACACTAAATTTTTTATATGAATATTTCAGAGGAAAGGTCAGCCAAAGGCTTAAACGAATTTCGAAATTTAAAATGCTTCAAAATTTGCTTTAATCTTCAAAGTTTTAATTGTGATTAATCTGAGTGTCCCTTTCAAATTATATTTACAGTAGCATAGTGATTTTGAATAACTTAAAATTTCACTTGCTTTACTATAATTTTCGCACTATATCTTCTATGACAACAAAGCGCTGCTGAATTTGGAATCATTCAACTACGAGGCTACTATTTATATTTCGGGAATAGCAAATAGTAACAAACATTTTTAAATGAAAATGGCTTTATTGTGACTTTCAAAATATTCACCATGATGATTAATGCACTTTTGCATTTGTTCAAACCATTTGTCATAGTAGTTTTTCCATTCCTCTTGAGACACTTCCAAAATATGGTTTTTGAACGCAACAACTTTGGCTTCAATAGGAAGTCATTGGGTGCAAAATCAGGACTGTATGGAGGATGAGCCATCAATTCGATGTTTTAACAGCTCAAAAATTCATCTGTTTGACGAGATGTGTAAAAGCTCGCATTGTCATGGAGATGGAAAATGAATCGTTTTTGGCGGTTGGTTTTGCGAATTTCTCTGAAGACTTCAGACAAACAAATGGTCGTATATCACTCAGAATTGACCGTCCTACGTTGCTCATTCAGCCGAAGAAACATGCGGCCATTTGCTTCGATATGCTGCGCGCCCAAACTACTTTTGTTGGATTTGGCTCGTTTTGGAACACCCACACGGCCGATTGCTTTTTTTTTTTCGTATTCATACGTATATATACGTATGAAGACGTGATTCGTCAAGTGTCACGATTTTATACACGTCTTTTGAAGTACCACGTTCGATCTTTTTAAGCATTTCCATACACCAATCGGCGCGAGCCTTTTTTTGAGCTATTTATAAATTATGGGGTTTCCAACGACTGTCAATTTTTTTGCAACTAACTATTTGTGCAAGGATGCCTCTATCTCACGATATGTCACATGACGATCTTACATTATCAGTTCATGCACTCACTGCATCGATGTTTTGTGGCACAACAACCGATTATGGATGACCTTCACGGAATTCGTCAGCGATAAATTTATTTCACAATACCAGCGATATACTGTGGTTTTCAATGGTGCTTTATTGCCATACAAAAAACTGAATTCATTGACACATTCTTGTTGAAATAATCCACGTCGATAATCCTCTCTTGAAATTTCCATTTTTTGGCCAAATTGATTTTCTTAACTCACTGTGTACTTAACAAATAGCGCTTGTACACCAAAACGTTGTGAGCACGTTTCTGCTAAAAAAAAAAAAAAATATCAAACTTTATTATGGTGTTGCAAGATTTTAGCTATTGACATTAGTTTTGTCAGATCCCGAAATATAAATAGTAACCTTCGAATTTTCTATACTTTTGATAATTGGATACATTTTGATAATAATTATGAGATAATGAAAATATTTCGACATGTATTTTTATTCTCAAAATTCAATGAAATTATTGAAAAAAAAAAAATTTAATTTATTTGATTAATTTTATTCTCACATAATACTTATGCATTGTATGTATGTATATATTCCAATTGGCATTTTGATATGAGTGAAATATTAACATTTTCGAAATATGTTCGTATGTAGGGTAATAAATTTTGATTTGCATATGAATAATCATTAAGAAAATAATCTTGACTGAGATCTTTGATTACAAATGAAACAACAACAACAACAACAACAACTAGAAGCAACAACAATGCAACTATTTAAAACAATAAATATTTCAATTTAGTAACCAGAGCATGAAATCTTTCTATGCATCAATCACAACAACAACAACAGCAACAACAACAACAACAACAACAACAGCACAATATTCACTAGTATGTTAATAAAGTTTCTGTATTGATATTGTTGTTGTTGTTGTTGTTGTTGTTGTTGTTATTGTTATTATTGCATACTACAATACAATGTTTAAGTGGGAACAAAACAAAAAATGTAAACATGTCAGTGCCGATTGCATTTGTCAGTTGTATTGTACCTACTTAACTAGTCATACGTACATATATATGTAAATAGCTTGGTATAATTTTAAATAAATTTGCAATTTTTGATTTGAAATATTCTTCATATTTTTTCAAATCATTTTTGTGGGCATTGCTACTTTACGATTTATTGCTAGTGGATGGATAATTGAGAGATCTTCTTTGATTCTTTATAGACTACATGTAGTCTATATGAATATGATTGGTTACTTATTTGAATTGAGGATCGAATTAATATACATATTTGAACTTCATAAAATATAAATTTTCATTATTTCCTTAAGCCTCATAGTAATTAATTGATGATCAATTCAAGTACAGTCGAAATTCTTCTATTTCACATATATATACATACATATATATCTTTTGATCAAGTATAAATTGTATATTTTGCATATTTTCACATATAAATATGTAAATATTAATTTTTAACTGTTCAATTTAGCGCCAAATTTATATTATAGCAAATTAATAAATTTACTAATTGGTAGCAACAACATGCTCGATACCATTTTATAAACAACCTTGTCACTTAAGGCAAAAAAAAAAAAATAAAAAAAACAAAATATAAAAATTAAAAATTTTTCTTAAATTAACAAATCACAAAAGTCAAACTAATACAAATATGCATGGTGGCATGTATCATAGACACAAAAAAAAAAAACTATCATACATTTGACTAATTAATTGATCATCTCCTTCTATAGTATGTATGTATGTACACATATGTACAATATCATAGAAACAAACATTTTTAATATTCAATATCACATTGAATAAATATTTTGTGACATGTGACAAATTTGTGACTTAGGTCATTTATTAAATGGCATCTTCTGTATGTATATGAGTTAATAAATTATTATTAATTGAAATGGTTATTAAATATTTATGAAATGTATTGCCAGGCAAAAAATAAAAAAAAAAAAAAAAAAAGAGAAGATATAGTGAGATAGAAGATAAATAGAAGTTGGCAGTTTTAAAGAATTCAAATTTAAAATATTATTTGAACATTTTAATTTCATTATCAACAATACTTACAATGTGGTGACAATGTAAGTGGAAGAAAATATAATTTTATTCAAATATATTTAAACCGTAAAGTGAATATCATTGTAATTTGGAGTAAATTATTTGTAGAAAATTAAGAAAAAAAAAAAATTCATAAATTCACGCTGTGTCCCCCTCCCCCCAACTGATATCATTTGATATTAGAATATTTCACTTGAACTTCAAAATTATCTCTTGTGCATTTCAATTTGATTTCAGATTGTTGCAAATTGATTTCAAAATATTTTAAATGAACGTCAGCATAATCAACAAAATTTTGATTATGCTGAAATAGTTGATGTGACATTTAAATTTCGAAAAAATTGCAATTTTTAATTTTCAAAAAATTTCAAATTTTCAATATATTATTAGAGGAGCAAAAATTTGCAATCTTACATTGCAATGCATGAGTGATTTTTGTTTATAACCGAATTATGTTTTGTAAATAATTTTTTGGATAATCGAAATTTGAGCATTCAATTATGTGGGTCGGCGCCAGTGTGAGATGACCAGCTGTTTCACTTTTTTGTACTTTGAACATTGTTGTTGTTGTTATTGTTGCTGCTGTAGTGGTGTTTGTTGTTGTTGTTGTGGTTGTTATTGTGATGGTTGTTATTGTGATGGTTGTTGTTGTTGTAATATATGTTTCATAATTTTTGTTGCAACGAAAAATTTCACTTCATCTTTTTCGTTGCAATATGACATTGCATAATGATAATATTACATTATTTGCAATATGCAAAATGTAAAATATTATTGTTTCTTGTTTGACGATGATATACATACCAACACACACACACACACACACACACACATACACACAGCTATATATGTATATTCATGCTCATACTCATAAATCACTGGCCCCATTTGCATGTATATGACTGGATGAAAACGAGAGTGAAATGATGAGAGACAGTGAAAGAGAGTCAGAAAATATAAAAACAAAAAGAAGAAGAAGAAGAAATGGAAAAAAGAAATTGTGTCACAATATATAAAACTGTATTGCCATTTTTTTTTCAAGCAAATTTACATATATACTTTAACATACTCATTTATGCATCAGTTGTTGTAGTAACCCAAAACAATAATAACAAAAAAAAAACAACTTATTAAGTTATGTATATATATGTGCATATATTTATCAAAGTCAACAACAACACAAACAACAGTAACAATAACATGCATACCTCTACCACTAAGGCATAGTGCCATTTACCGTAAAATGAAGGCAGGTTGGTGCTGAGATGAAAACGATCTCATTTGTTTTTTTTTTTTTGTTTTTCTTTCTTATTGTTATGTCTGACAAAAATTTCCAACAACAATAGGATATACGAGTAAGGGTTATTAAAATAAAATAAAAAACAAAAAAATTAAAAAGGTTTGTTAATTTAAAAATCAACTAAACTATGTAATGGCATGTAATGAGTAGTATTCAAAAAAATGCAATCAAATAGTTTTACAAAAAAAAAAAAAAAACAGAAAAAAAAGTAAACATTTTATAAAATCCTGATATTACAAGAGTGCGATAATGGAGAAAGATTGTTATTTTTTTAAGTGAAACAATTTCATCTGAAGTTATTCATTTAACAAAAAATATGCGAACAATGTACGACAAGGTCGTTTATGATTGAGACTGGTACCAGCAATAGCATCAGGTTGGGCGGTTGGATTTACTACTTTAGTACACACACACACACAAGCAACATCATCATCATAATTATTATCAGGTATCATATCAGTTATGTAGTTAATGATTTCGCACTTGTATTTTATATATGTATATTTTTTTTGTTTAATTCTTTGTTTTTCTTTCATCCAAACACGCCCTCGGGAACTTGCTCTGTCTTGCTTATATACATTTGTGCCAATGTGTATACAAAAATGCATTTCTTTCGGGCAAACCGGGGGCAAACTAAAGTACATACATATATGACAGAGACAAGCTTAACATAGCTGATTAATTAATGATTACAACACACTGATACATACCAACATGCATGCATACCAACTGACATCAACTAAGATCAGTAATCAAAGGCAAAGACAACAAACAGTAGCATTTTCAATAACAAGCTTCTGTTCATTTTTTTCCTCATTTTTTTTTTTAAATAAATTTTTTATTTAGTTGTTGTTGTTGTTGTTGTTGAAATATCTCAAAAAATTTTTTCCATTTATTTGCAATTTTTCATCAACTAATTGAAAGTAGCTTTAATTATATTTGTAAGTTATGTTGTGTGTATAATTAATTTCAGTTTACTAGTAAATGCAAGCGATGTTGAAAATGTTGTAGGTATCATATATACGAGTATGTATGATTGTGTAAAAAAATTTCACACTAAAAAAATTATGAACGCTTAACCATATATAATGCCTATGGTGAATTTATATAGACAATCAAATCAGTATTCCCATGCAGGAATAATATATTGACTGTTCAAAAAAGTTCGGTTACAAATTTGACCAAAAATGAAACACTGAAACACAAATATAAGAAACGAGCTTTATTAAACCAAATATGTACCATTTTGATTGATAATCTTTTGCCAATTTTGAGGTAAAACCATTATTTCATCTGTATAGAACTTCTGGGTTTTCTAAGCGAAAAACTGATCCGAGTGCATTTTTCAGGCCTCTACGGAATTTAAATATACACCATTAAGAAAGTTCTGCAGAAATCGAATCAAATGATAATATGAAGGTGCAAGATCCAAACTATATGGTGGATGCATCAAAACTTCCCTGCCAAGCTCTCTCAGTTTCTGCGTGGTCTAGTGTTGTCATACTGGAACACAACACCTTTCTGTTGATCAATTCTGGCCGTTTTAATTGAATCGCTTGCTGCAATCTCGGTAATCATTGACAGTAGAGATCAGAATCAATCGTTTGATCAGATTGTAGAAGCTCATAATGAACAATTCCCTTTCAATCCCATCAGACACTCAGCATTACCTTTCTTGGTGTCAATCCTAGCTTTGCCACCGTTTGCGAAGCTTCACTTCCATGATCTTTTTCGCCACATTATTGTCATACGTGATCCACTTTTCATAATCCGTAATCATTTGCTTCAGAAGTGTTTCGATTTCGTTCTGTTTTAGCAGTGAATCGCAAATGGAAATTCGGTTCATTCAATTTTTCACTGTTAATTCATGTGGCAACCAAACATCAAACTTCTTTGTGTATCAAGCTTTCTTTAAACATTTGATAACTATTTGGTGATGAATGCCTAGTTTATTAGCAATGTCAACGTTACTTATGTGCCGATCTTGCTTAATTTTTTCCATGATATCATCGACTTTTTCTGTGATTAGTCGTCCAGAGCGAGATGCATCTTTAACATTAAAATTATCAGATCGAAAACTAGCAAACCACTTCGCTGCTGTTTTTCTAATATTTTTTCTAATTACAACATCTTGTTCGTAAGCATTCACAAATGTTTACAGCAATCTGGGACGCATTCTTATCTTTTCTATAATAGTAAAGCAAAATATGTCGATAATGTTTCGAATTTTCACTCATTTTTATACGTAGATAACTGTTCACAGAATAATGTGATTTTAATAATGTTTTCTAATAAAATGAAGATTAAAATATTACCTTTTAAACAAGCTATAGTACAGCCAGATGTAATTAATATTACCAGAGTTGTTACATTTTAGAGCCATCTATCGCAAATTTGTTACCGAATTTTTTTCGAATATCTATTATGACAACTCTCACCAGAATAATAAGAAAAAAATAACAAACAAATAAGACGCCAAAATTCACTACATTTCATTTGATTTATTACATGACTGTACCTTTCACATTACTACATTTTAATACATTTTGATGCTTAGAATTTAATTCTATGAAAATTGAATTAATTCTATGTAACTCATTTTTTGGGTTCTGTAACTATATGAGAATTATATTTTCAGATCAATTCTACTCTTGTGCATAGTATAAAATCAAAAATACCGTATTGCTATTGAATTGAGTGAAAATTCTGTAATTAAAGCTATTCAACCCATTATTAAATGCGAACAGAGTTTAAGTTGCTAATGAGATGATGGTTTCTAATCTGAATTATTCGAATTGATTTTTTTGTTGCTGATTTTGTTGCTTTTTTCCTTAACATTGTACAGCAATAGTTTTCAAACTGGTGCTTACACAGGGCGACATATATTGACATATGCCTTTCATTTTGATGATCAGAAGGATAAACACACTGACCCATTTTGTACTATAACTTTGCTTTTTATTAACAGAATGATGTTTTCAGTGTCAAAGTATTCGTAAAGGTTCGAAAATTTACCACATATCACTTGATGTTTACCAAGAAAATGGTATTTGCTAAAAAACATGTGTAAAAAATAAAACCTTTACAGTGTAAAGAAAGTCACAAAGAAAGAAACGATCGTTCCATTAATTTCTATTTAAATAATACAATATTTATTATTTATTAATTAATAATGTAAAAACAAGCATACAAAATTGTAATCACAATATTATGAATGACAACAGACAGTAATTATGTATGTATATATGTACTAAACAATAACAAATTATAATAGACCGTAAATACATCAATTTAATATCGTACGTGCACGTGTGTGTATGTATTTGTATGGTATTATTATTATTTAATGCAAATAAGGTGTTAATTTTGTTTGTACTTGTTTATGACATTGTATTTTGTTGTTGTTGTTGTTGTTGTTATTGTTGTTTCTATTTAAATTTGACCCAATACAATAAACAAGTGATTAATTTAATTGAAATGACTGAATATGCATATACATTTAACTTTAGGTCAAATTATGTTAAATTATTCCATGTTCACCCACATATTTATAGTAAATAAATGCCTATCATCATCATCATCATCAATAAATATGTACAAATGTCTAATTCAATGTAATCAAATGCAATCTATCACACTCAAACCACATTTTATTATACTCGTACTACTTAGATATGTATGTATGTATGTATGTATTGATGTATGTATGTAGTAAGTATGTAGGTAGGTAGTACATATTGTATTTTCTTGAACTTGATTTTGTTCTGTTTGTTGTTGTTGTTGTTGTTATCTTCTTCAATGTTTGCTGCATTTAAAAAGTGATGGTATGTTGTAAATTAAAATACTATAAATTGTCAAGGTCTAGGTTAATGAATGTACGTTGTTGAAGCAAAAAACCAAAAAAAAAAAAACAGAAAGGGTGAATGGAAAGTGAAAGACACATCAATAGCAAATGCTTTATTATCACACGCATATAAATGCATTTACATAAGCATAGCATATGATTTGTACAGAAGTAGAAAAATGCCAAGCCCCATTGATATTGCATATTCATGCTACATGTAGTGTACATATGTATCTACATACTTATGATAATTATGTGCATTTGTTATACTTTAAATATGATATTGATGTGATTTTCATGCTAAATTAGTTACCATATCAATTAAAATTGTTATCAATGTTAGTGAATTGAATATTTATATATTGTATACTTAGTAGATATTTCATTGAATTAATGGTCAATGTTGTCAAAATTTATAATAGATGTATTTTAATTACATTTTTTTTTTGGTTTAAAGATTAATTAATATATTATATATTGAATTAATTATTTTATAATTTAGTGTGAAGGTATTTGATCAACAATTCACCCACTCATAAAATACATACAAGATAAGCTTAATGAGAAAAAAAAAACACACAATCTAAGTATATAAATTTATTAATATTTTTGAATATATTAATTTAATATTAATTAATATTTAACAGCAACAGCTATGTATTTATGTGATGAAAAACGAGTAATCATAATCAATATTAAAAATAATACAAATATTTTGGTGAATACAAAACAAAGTCATAAGTGCAATGACCTAATATTTTAAATATTTTATTCAATTAATTTTTTTTTTTTTTTGTACATTTATACAAGTTATATTTCTATAAAAAAAAAATAGTTATATTTTTAGCAAAAATTATTATTATACAAAATATTTAATTGATTGTGTTAGACTTAAGAACTCAACTTGTTCGATCAATGAAACACTTAAATGAAGGAAGCATACTTACTTATAAATATGATTAAATCAATACGTATCTAGAAATAATGTTATATCATTATTTATATCGCTTAACATATTAGTGATAGATATTATCTGAATATAATGGATAGGATATACTATAATCCTATTGATATACTGCGCTCTTTTTAATTAATAGGATCATAGTGCTGATCATATAAAATGCTAGTCTCAAAGAGTAAAGATTGGAATATTATGATATATATTAGAATGCTGCATGAATGTATTTGTTTGCATGTGAAAACATTCTATTGATATTAGAATAGAATCTCTCTCTCTCTCTCTCTTATTCTCTCTAAGCAAATACAAATTAGAATGAATAAAATAGAAATAGAATGGAATGGTGTATATGTCTCATTTTTATAGAATGAGTAGAATCTCAACATTTGCAAATGGACGTAAAGCATTTGATAGCATTCTAAACATTCGCTTTGCTTTTCTATGTTACATTACAAAAATAAAAAATAAAAAAATTCAGTAGATAAGACAATATGACGCGGCAAGACGCAGTAATACAAATCATCAGTGCCTGTCATGAAAAGCAACAACAATTATAACGTACAACACAATCGTAGTACTCTCAAAGGCCCGTTGTACTCTCAAACATTCGTTTATTTGAAGAGAAAAAACGAAGGTATGGTATATATCCTGTACAAGAAATGAGTGAAGTGTTCTATTTGGCTGATATTTTACTCTCGCTCGTTTTCATTATATTTAGATATGCTTTACATATATTGTACATATTTTGAGAGTAAAGAGAATCATTCGAAAATCAAATACATTCACGCAGCTCTTTAATATATATGACTGATGGGTGTGAAAATTGTTGTTGTTAAATTTAGTCAAATCAATTTAAGTACTAATAAAAGAAAAAAAATATACTTTTAGTTACATATATTTCTGAAATTGTGATCCTTGACATTTTGTCCTATCCTATGGATCCAAATCCAAATTATAATACTACAACTACTCGATTTGTACAATTATTTTGGTTAATTCTATGAAAAACCACTCTATATAAAATTTCATTGATGTACGAACATTTTTCTATATATTTCGACCATTGCACTTTACAATACAAGATCTTAAACCAATAACAAGAAAATAATTAGATAATATTTCAAATACAAGAACAACAACAATTTGTTAGATAAATTTTCATAAAATTCACATAACATTCTAAGAATATGTTTATTTATTTTCCTAATATTTATTTCTTTTTATTTTTTCTATTTTACCCTAAATCAATGAAATCAATGCATGCATATATATAGCCTAACTACCTTGATTAAAATCAATAGAATACAAAAAAAAATAAAAATTATAATAAAAATATGTATAAACATATACAATTTCAATGAAAATCAATTTGCAATAATTTACAAAAAAATGTTGTCTTCTTTACATTTACAAATACTTATATTATCAAATTTATATAGACAACTTGCAAGAAGAAGAACCACAACAACAAGAAGTAATATACGTCTGTATAAGATTTACTATATAGAAGAGACAGAGAGATAAACAACAACAACAACAAAAACAATATTTGGCAAATTTTATGTACAATTGTTGGTGTTGTTGTTGTTATTTAAATTGTTTAACATATGTTAAATATTTTGATATAAATCCGATGTAAAGCAATATGACATTTTGAGGCTTGGCATTATAATATCCGTACTGGCACTGACCAAGCTAGCACTGGCAAAAACAACACCACCACCACCACCACTAACATTTTCGCAGTTGTCATTGTCGTTAGGATTTTTTTTTTTTTATTTTGATCAATGTATATGTATGTACTTGTACTTGTACTCTAGACAAGTAAATGTTATTGAGATTTGAGTTTTATTTTTTGAAGCACTTTAAATACGTAAATTTTTTATGATATTATTTTGCTTATATTGTGTTTTTTTATTGATTTTTTTATATTGATTTCATTGCATTACAAGTAGCGAAGAACTTTTGATTTTTTAACTTAGGTCAAATAGTTACAAAGTTGTTCTTTAAGAATCCACTTAATTGGAGAATTTTACTATGGGAAAAATGTTCAATCCCCTGTTAGAAAAATGTTCTTAAGTAGTTGAATCGTGTTTCGAATATTTACAATGGTGATCTACACACAAATATCTGCTACAGGTTAAAATTTGCGCTATAGCATCGTTTTAGACTAACAAAATTATCCAACCACAATTATAAGTACATAGAGTTCAAGCCTCTTTTTGATATCTTCCATCAGAAATTACTATAATTTTATATTAGCAGAATATTTCATTGTCATTGCATGAATTTAAAGTCATGGGGTGCATGATAATAAGAAGCAATATAATTTCGATTATTTGCTTTTTTTGCTCATTTTATGTTACGATCATAAATTTATAAAATTTTTGGTGTAAATAAAATATAAACGAGAGCAGCTAGACGTTTCTGAAGTAATGAAAATTTTATGATTTTTATTCACAAGGTCTGCTATAAGTATTTAACCTACTAAGCATCGATTAATGATCATCACCCTGTACATAGTAAATGTTTTATTTATTTATTAATTTTTTTTTTTTTGAAGTGAATTGAATTTATTTATTTTTTTTTTGTATTTCACTTATATATAATTCTTATTTATTTAATTTTATTATCATCTTAAGAAACAGCGAACAGCAACAAACAAACAAACAATAAAATTAATTAATCAATAGTACAATAAAGTACAACAACAACAAAAGCGACAGAAAAAAAACGATAAAATAAAATAAAATTCTTTGAAATAAATTTAACGTGAACAGTAACAACAATACTACTACCAGTACTACTACTACATTGGGCTACAACAAAAAAGCATGTGACAACATTATTAATTACCAATGACCATAAAGGCAAAGATAAGCCACCACTACATACACAAACACACACACACACATACTCAGTACACATAGCAGTATTAGCTTAAAATGCATTTAATAGTGTATACATGTAAATATTCGAGCATATCAACATATTATCTATATAAGAAAATACCAGCATATAATAGTATTTTGTATGCTTTTAATTAAATAGTATCTTGTCATTTGGCAATGGCATTAACAAGCAAAAAAAAAAAAAAAAATATTCACAAAAAATGCTATTAACAAATTATCCGCCATCACAAAAAAAAAAATCATTAAATAATAAAAAACAAAAAAATAAAAAATATATAAAAAAAAAACGCGTCAAATGTGCACATTCTCATGCATACATAACAAAAAATTGATTTAGCTACTGTATGCTTTAATCGTGTATTGCTTGTTATATAAACTATTTTTGATTCCTCGATGAAATTACTTACTTACTTATGCTCTTTCTTTATCAAAAAAATATGATGGATCGTTCTGCATTATATGGTAGGCATGTAAATTTGATGGTTTCTCATCCACATACATGTTATTTAATATAATGATATTGACTTCTTTTTAATCGATACAATCATATTTATCCATTACATATGTAATAATAATAAAATTTAAATTATTAATTTAAAATTATTACATAAAATTATACGATACAGCATTGCGTATGAGCAATCTTAATTTTGGCAGTTTATAGATAACATGAAAATGAATGATTTAATTGAGTAATTTCATTAAGTGATGGTGTTATACATTTGCCATTATTGTTGTTGTTGTTGTAAGTACTGTTATTATGTACAAGCACATTAAAAAAAATGTATGATTTATATACTACATAATTATAATTGAAGTAGCAACAAGCAATTATTGTTATTTCAATAATCACGTTTTATGTTTTGCAGTTGCTGTTGCTGCTTTTAATAAATGACTCTGTTAATATAATTTACTATATAAATTTTAGGCAAAAAATAACAATAAGAATTTCAAAAATATAATAACAAATATTATTAATGCAACAATAGTGTATGAGTATAACACATAATACAAGGTCGATTGTTATTATGTTTCTACTGTTGTCTAACCACCACGAACAACAACACCACTACCAACACCACCACCACGCTATACTTAATGCATAATCTTGTGTATTGTGTGTGATATTATGTAGTTTTTTTTTTAGCAAAAATATTAGTCGTGTCAGCAAGCAGCATTGTTTTCTAAACATTATAGCTACCTACTCAATGTGCCACCTTAAACATTTTATGCGTGTGAATATCACTTACATACATGGAGTGTAATTTGAGTAATACTGTCATTATCATATTATTATAGGGATAGGTTCTTAAATAAATAATGAATTCATGAATGAAAGAATGAATGAATGAGTGAATGAAGAAATATATGAATGTCTTTAAAATTCTAACTAATTTATTGTTGTTAGGCATTTTGATTTGGCATTTTTGTTTATAAATATATTGTAAGTTTATGTTGGCGTGTGAATTGTTAGACGTTATAGTATTTTTATCTGATCTTGTGTAATAATATTATCTTTTGTTGCTAGTTATTTCTATACAATATTAGGAAGTAAGTACGTTGAAAAATATTGTATATATGGTATAAGATTTTTAGTACAACATGTTGTCCGATATGTATTGCATAAAAAAAAAAGCATTTTTTTTAAATTTATTGTTCAACATTGAAAATATTTTTTTCAAAATATTCTGAAAGTATAATTTGCATGTCACTTTTGCCTAAGCTAATGGTTGAATTTTCGAAACATATGGTGTGTGTGTGTGGGAACAAAATGGAATTGGAATTATATTGTAGACCTCAGTTGGAGACAGAAAGTATCTGTTCATAGTGTTGATATTTTGGTCGAACTGAGTATTAATAAAAATATACAACAATTCATTGAAGTTATTGAGCAAAAATTTAAATCACTGCAATATTGATGATCTCTGTCGATGACAGATGAAATTTTCGATATTGTTGAAATTGTGTGAACCTTGTACTACATTGTATATAATCCAAGTCTCTCGATAAAATCAGAGAACGTTTAATACCAGAGAAGTCCTTTCTTTGGCTTTTGTGCTTATTTCTGATTACAATATTAGGGTCACTTAACAGAGTTCTAGAATACAGATATTTTGAAGAGAGCAATGCCATGACCAGGAGAAAAATTCTATAAATTAACATAACAAATTAACAGATATTGAAATAAGATCACATAATAGTAAATATTTTTATAAATGAATTTTATATATGTACAAGTATGTGGAATAAAATTTTGTATGAAGAATGTTTACTATTGTTCAATATATATGTATGTATATGCGTATGGAGTGGACTATATTTTATACAAAGTGTTCTGAGTGTGTATTGTGCAAAAATATTAAATTTGATTGTTAGAGTTGCATTACATATCGATCAACTTACAAACGCATGCAATGACTGATGTTCATGTGAATAAGTACTACGTACTTACTATATACATTATATTGTATAAGAACAATGGATCATCATGCCCCAAAAACAAAAAAAAAAATTATAATTAAATATTTTTCCATTCATATATGTGGATTCACTATTTAAATGGTTAACGGAAAAATACAAAAGACTTGAGCAATCAAGTTGTTTTGATTTTTTTTTATACTCTCAGCAAAAGTAACGTATATGCATGTGTGTATGTATATGTAATTTATTGTTGACAGCATAATTGCATAGTTCAAAAAAGATGAAATATTTACACTACACTTTAGCTATCTACTACTTGTAAGATTGTTCTCAAGTTTCTCATAATCATCATTTTTTTTTTTTGGTCTTTTCAAATATATACTTATATATGTAGGCGCAAATGTGATGACAAATTATTTATAGATTAGAACAGAGAACGTGAGTTGCTAACACAAAATTAATAAATTTTTGTTTGCTATTTCTTCTTCTTCGCCTTATTATTAAAAACATATTATTTTATTATAGAAAAACACTAAATAAATATATGTATACATATATAATAGCCTATAGCTAATGACTAATCATATACATATATAGCTACTTATTTAATATGCCTAATTGCCAAAATGTCTATTCAAAATGTTATATCTAACTAATATAATATTTAATTAGGTACAAACGGCAAATCTATTTCAAATGCCTAACTGATTAGAGAATTATTTAACTTGTTTTTTTTTTTTTGTTTTTTATTGGATTTTTTAATTAATGATTTAATTTTGGCTTTTTTAGTTTTTTGCAATATTTAAAATTTTAAAATTAATTAACGCATTTTGTATTAACAATAAGCAAGCGAAACTAATTGCATAATTTAAAGGGATAAATATTGTATAAATTTTAATTCAATACAATACAAATCTACATAGAAACTTGATTTGTTGTCAAATTGGATGTCAAAAGAACAAGTATTTTAAATAATTTGCGATAAATTTATCTCATGCGTAATATTAATATATACTAGCTAGTATTCATCCATGAGTAATTATCGATATTTTTTGAAATATCGATATCTTTCACTTGGAGATATCGTAGCATCAATGTATAAAATACACATTAAATAAAGAAATATGATAACAATAAAAAAAATGATAATACAATTTTTTTATAATTGCACATATTTACAATAAATTCTAAATTAAGCTACAATTAAAAAATTAAGAAAGTTTTCAAAAAGGCGAAACGTACCAAATTTATACTCATAACGAAAACTCATCGTTAGAATTGATATAAACAATTTTTACCAAAAAACTCTTCTCATCACTTATTTAAAATCGTACAAAAATATTTCTATTTCAAAAATATTTTGTATTCAAAAACAAACTAAAACAAATTTGTAAAATATCTTTTTAATATGCATACGATTAATCCATATTAGATGAATAATTGGTATTCAATTTAAACTGACACACAGAGAGAGAGAGAGAGAGAGAGAGAAATCACATATGTCATCCATTCCTTTCATTGTAATCGAAATATAATAAATATGGCTGCTCGTCATTTGAGAGAGCTCTCATATTCGGAATATTGTTCTCAATATTGCAAATCTTAAGCAAAAATATTGAATATTAATATACTGATATTTATTTGTATCAAATCTATAGCATAAATTGTATGATATTGAAATAATCAAATTGTCATATATAAATGTTCTACATTTATGCATCACTTGACTAGTCACAAAAATTTAATATACGTAAGTGTGTATTTATATTTTTATGGACGACATTATTAAAATTAAACGATCTTTTGTTCCAATTTAACGCATATAAATATCATAAAAAATAACAATAATCATAAAATCTAATATAGACGGATAATTTCTGGCGTTTTTATATGCTTTGTTTTTTTTTTTTTTTTTGGTGTGTGTCTCGATCAATATAAAAATAAGGTGCGTTCTTTCCGGTTTCTTTTAATGCCTTTTCTTTTTTTGTTTTGCTCTAAAGCAAAAATGTTCAAGTGTAAAAAAGAAACATGGATAAATTGTCATAAAATGCCATAAAATGTTAATTTGAATGAAGAAATATAAAAATAAAGTAGAAATTTGTGTATATAATTTGTAGATAAAAATTGTAAAAATATGTAAATTATTTCACAAGAATCAACAAAGAAAAACTATATGCTTATGATCACATAACTATGTTAGTATAATAATAATAATAATAATAATAATAATAAAGTGAATGCAATTATGCTACTCGTATTTTTTTTTTTAGTACTGATACTGTGGCTGCACCCACAATTCTAAGCAAAATAGATTACCATCGATTAGATTGATTGTGACGATGATGTTAATCATAGTGATCTTTCCTTTTCATTTAACCACGAATTGATTATATATTTATGGGTATAAAGTTCAAAACATAAATTGACCATATTGTACATTCGACTTATTTTATGATTGGATATTATTCAAGCTGACATTCAATGTTATATGTACGATACTACAGCATTTCTATGTAGATGCATTTACAAATGCATTTTCAAATATAAAATCATAATAAATGACTTGAGCATGCATGCAACTACTATTATGAGTAGGTACACTCCAATTCACACAACAATGTATAATACATACAGCCAAACATACACATAGAAATGTGATTGCAATAGCAGCGGAGGTCAAAAGTACTCCGAAGTCGAGTGTGGAAAATAAAACGAAACAAAATTGGTTTTACGAACGCAGCCATAGTGGCTTTGAAATTTAAGTCAATTCATTCTTATGTACATATGCACGTAGTACATATAATTAATAGTCATCAGTATCATCACATCATCATATTACCGGTACGATTTAGCATAGTACACGATACTCTTTACTTAGTACTGGTCATCATAACATACATATATTGCAATAATGATTGCGCGATGAAAATATAATTATCTTGCAAGAAGCTTCATACTAGTATGTATCGTACTATGTGTCAAATAATTAACATGTACACATCCATGTTTGACTAGTACGTGCTGAATTTTAGTCTTTGCCTTCCCGGTTATTGGTTTTATGACATTTCGTTGCACTGCTCAATTGTGTTTGTTGCGTTTGTATTTACTTCTTTTTACCTTTTTGCGCTATCGTAATGAAGTATACCATTTGACTATATAACTTTATATGACGCATTTATTTAAGCATAATGATTAACTTCAAATGATTAATTATGTATTCTTTTCCATATTTCAGGCTGGTCGTTGTTATGCTCCAGAAGTATGTTGTCGCATGCCATCAACAACATTAACCAATGATGGTTATATTTTCAATTTGCCCGACAAAACATTCCCATTGCCATCGAATCCGACAGTACCCGCTGAACGTCCAACACCCAGTTATCGTCAACCAACACAACCACCAGCACCACCGGCACCACAACCAAAACCGAATAATGAATATTTGCCACCACCAAGGGCGCCCGTTTACAGTGAAATCGCTTCATACCCGATTTATCCATCGAATAAACCACCTGGTCCACCAGCACCACCATCACCACCATCACCATTTGCACCACAACTACCATCACCACCAGCACCACCAGCTCCTAGAGTACCACCAGCACCGCCAGCACCACAACCACCATCACCACCAGCACCATATGCTCCCCCAGCACCACCAGCACCACAACCACCATCACCACCAGCACCATATGCTCCCCCAGCACCACCAGCACCACAACCACCACAACCACCACAACCAAGCTATCGCCCACAACCACAACCGCAACCCAACTATCGTCCACAACCACAACCACAACCAAACTATCGTCCACAGCCACAACCGCAACCAAACTATCGTCCGCAACCACAGCCGACAAGCAATTACTTGCCACCAGTCTCTGAGAATGAAATTCCACGTCCGAAACCCTATAGTCCTGTGCCAGAACAAGATCGTCAGCCAGCACCATCAAATGAGTTCCCCGTACGTGGTGAAGCACAACTTTCCCCACAAATCTATCCTAAACGTCCGATCGATCAACAAAATCTTGGCCAACCTATTCCCAAACATTTTTCTAAATGTGCTTCTGCTTTGGTCTGTACCGATGAAAGCTATTGCAATACGATCGGTGTGATCACTGATACGCCCGTAAATCTAACACCAATGGAGGCCGCTTTCCGTGTGCCACTTACCGATTGTCTCGTGGAAGGTTCTGGTGCACCTGGTAAATGTTGTCGTGATTCAAACTATGTTGATCCATGGCCTGTAAATTTGGCCGGTGTTTGCGCTACTAAAAATAGGGTAAGCTATAGTAATAATATTATATTCATACACGTATGACGTCATCAATTCAATATGATTAGCGATGCGCAATGCCTAAACTCATTTTTCTAAATATACATTTTTCGGATATTTGTAGAATACTAAACCAACTGGCATTAAGGATATTGATGCTAATTTTGCTGAAATTCCGTGGCAAGCAATGATCTTGAAGGATTCGTCGAAATCGCTACTATGTGGTGGTGCAATTATTGGCGATGAATTTGTTTTGACAACTGCATCCTGTGTCAATGGGTGAGTGATGAGGAAAAAGGCTAATTAAATAACAATAATATTAATTTCCATTGTATTTGCAGTGTTTCTGTACCCGATGTACGTGTGAAAGCTGGCGAATGGGAATTGGGCAGCACAACTGAACCTTTGCCATTCCAATTGATTGGTGCCAGATCAATTGATTTACATCCCGAATATAATCCATCAAATGGGGCCAATGATATGGCGATTATTCGTTTGGAGAAACGTTTAGAATTCGCCTCACATATTCAACCAATTTGCATTAGCGATGAAGATCCCAAGCCATCGGAACAGTGTGTTACCACTGGTTGGGGTAAACAAGCTTTGCAAAGTATGTACACAATCACAATCTATTAGAATATAAAATACGAATGAATATTTAAATGATTAAAAAAATGTTTTTCTCGCTGACACAGTTCATGAACAAGGCGCCATTATGCATGTGACCACTGCCTCGGCCACAGCACGTAGTGATTGTGGTGCCGATGGTACCAGTGTGTGCAGTGCAACCAAATTTGATTCGTGTGAATTTGATGCCGGTAGTGCTCTTGCTTGCGGTAGCGGTTCCAGTGTGCGTCTAAAGGGTGTCTACAGTGTTGAGAATGCTTGTGGTGAGGGACAAGTTGTGCGCTTCTCTAAACCCGATGTGAAATGGATCAACACAGCGTTTACCAACAAAAACAAGCCATTACTTCTGCAGAGAAGAGTTTAACTAACTACGTATAATACGGTCCAGTCCAGAGGATATTAGTTAAAAATAAACCACAATATGCATAAGGCACCGAGGAGAAGAATCGTCATCTTCCATAGTACTCGAATCGGAGCAGGGAGATAATATTTCAAAATTTATTTAGATTTTTTTTTCTTTAATTTACGATTTTAATTTTTTAATTTTTAATTAGCTGTTATTTGATCGATATTAGTCGGTATGAGGCAGCTATTGCATCATACTGATTGCTATTGACAAAAAACCGACACTCATGCTGCTATATATGCATGTCTATGTTAAATGTATATTCATATTACTATTGTATTTTATTTATGAAACAATTATTTTTAAACTATTATTTACTTATTTGGTTTTCTTTTTGTTTGATTTTCCTTTACCTACAACTTCTATTGTTGCTCATTCGTTTGTATAATCATACATACTATTTACTATTTAATGAAAAGAATCGTTGCAAATAATAGGCTTAAGCTTAAAAATAAAACTTGTAAAATATTATATATATTTTCTTTTAAGCTAAGATTTCACTGTAATGCAAAAATTCTATTCGAAACACTATCCAGCACCAATCTAATTAAATTTGCCTATTTAGAAAATGGATCATATATATTGAGATTATAATATATATTTTTTTTCGTTTTCTTAATACATATTCTAATAGTCTAAGAAATATGTAAATTCCTTTTCCTTGTGTTCTACAATAATTTGTAATTATATTTTCGTTTAATTTTAGGCATTTTATTATTATTATAATTTTTTTTTTCCTTAACTTGCACTATCCTTTTACCTGATACTCTTCATAAAACAAAACCTGAGCGCTACTCATATATTCCTTATGAAAGAAGAAATTTTGTTATCTACTATTTGCATAATTTTTATGCATATATATAATATATATGTATTTACAAAAGGAAACAACGACAACGACAAAATCTTGATGTATAAAATAAAATGTCTAAATTTAGTTTCTAATTTAATTTTTAAATAAAGACAATTTATAAAAAAAAAAGAATATTAATATGCATTTTAATATCTTTTGCATAGCTTTTTTCTAACACTTCTTCTCAAAGAAAACACTTTACATATGTATATGTAAGCATTTGTATATTTTGTGAAAAAACATAGTGAAATAAAACAAATGCAATATGCAAAATCTAGAGAAAAAACTGCAAAAATATATATGTATAACTAAATAAATGGAAATCGAGCGTCGAGACGATTGAAAATGTTTAACATCGTATTAAGCATACGTGGACAGGTTCTCTTGATAGAATGTACTATAGAGTCGACTTAAATTAGTTATTTCTCTCCACTTGACTCGTCCGCCGTGATGGTGTTGAATATCTTCATAGTGCGCTAAGATCAAATTATTTTCTTGCCTGCTCATAGTTATCAATGTACCATTGTACAGATTGCTTAATCGATTCTTGAAAATTAGTAAATTGAAAATCTGGTAAAAATTTGCGCAATTTATGATTTGATGCAGTCTTCTTGTATTGTCCATCCGCTTTACTAGTATCACAAACAATTTGTCCCTGAAAATAGATGCCAGCCATTAAATGTAAATGCTGAATGCACTCAAATCAAAACACTCACTTTAAAATTAAATGATTTAGCAATTGCTTCAGCTACTTCTTGTATAGTGACTTCTTGTTCCTCATCGACGCTTAAGATAATTGGTTCAATACTTTGATAGTCACGCAATACCCATATAATTAATTTGGCCAAATCCAAAGAATAAATGAATTGACGTAATGGTTTGCCACTGCCAAAAACTGTAAACACTTTCTTCTCTTCCGGTACATTTGGTTCCTCTTGTAGCAATTTATGCATACGATATATCATACCCGGTATTACATGACTCACTTCGGGTCTATAATTATCATGTGGTCCAAATATATTACACGGAATGACGGAAGTGAACAAACAGCCATGTTTATCATGATAAGCATGATTTTGTATATCAATTAAACGTTTAGCATATGAATAACCATAATTTGATTGATGTGGCGGTCCATTGTGCACCATGGTCTCATCAATGGGATATGTTGTCTTGTCGGGAAATATACAAGTGGAAAGGCATGACACAACCTTGACGGTTTTGTGCTCATAAGCTGTCTGCAATACATTATCGTTAATTTGTAGATTTTTGCGCTGCAACATAATAAATATAGTGTAAGATACTATATGTTCAAAAGTACATAGATAATGTTCTACTTACTAAGAAATCCAAATTGTTATTCATATTATGAAAGAGTCCACCGACCATGGCGGCCAAATGTACGACATGTGTTGGCTGCACTTTGTCAAAAATTGCTCTTGTAGCTTCCACATTACTTCTCACCATGCAATGAATGTAGAGCAATAGTGAATAGTGCATTTATATGTAATTTTTAAAATATAACTCACGTCAGATCCGCATCCTTTGAGCTGGCAAAAACCCACTCTTCATCGGTAGGATTTTCTTCATTGATAATCGTTTCCAAGGCTCTACCTACCAAGCCAGTACCACCTGTTACTAAAATCTTTTTCATTTCAATTAATATGGATATGAACAGGTATCGTAAATCAAGAAATTTAATGCAATATTCAACAACTTGTCTGTTTACGTTTCAGAATTCAACAGTGCTGTGGAAATGTATATAACGAACGTACATATAATAGTGAGTACAAATATTTATCAATAGGAATACCTATTGTGCTGATAATATGTCCACATAATAATAATTTTTATATCGCAAATATTTATGTAATAAAATAAATTTCTCTTTTATTACAGGAATTATTAATGCCGCAAAAATTTTTGAAAAAATAATCCTCAAATTATTTGTAATTATTTGTAATAATCATCAATGTGTAACTAGTAACCACTTCATTTGTGATAATGCTATTGATTTGGCGACCACTAGAATGCAGCCGGTACGATTGTCAACAAATCAGCTGTTTGTGGTATTACCATCTCGAAAAATTGAAGATTTAAAGTGGTAGAAATACTCGAAAAAGGTTTGTGTATTAAATATATGTTGCCGACGTCAGTAATGGTGTCGAGTTCAACTTTCAGCGACTTGATTACAATGAAAGCGACAGCTACAGCAACAGAGATATTAAAAATGAAAGTTGGAGCTAAAATACTTACAAAATTTATGAAAATGTTGTGTTTTTCATAACTTAGCAAATATTTGTTAGATACAACTTAGAAGATATTACTAAAATGTTATTTTGATACCCATATCATAAACAACAAAATTGCTCGTTTATTGATTAACTTCAATAGAAAATTAGACCTTTCTTGATTCACATTTTCGAATAAGATTATTTTACTAATTTGCGTCAAATAGAATAGAGTTAAAAAGGAATAAGTTGGCTTTGAGGTGGTTTTCTTCGTTCATTTTGTATAGGCGCCAACTTACAGCGTGAAAATTTAGTGCGTAAGTATGTTGGGATGAATGTAGTGGTACAAAATGAATATAACCAAAACCAAAATGGATTAATCATATATTTTATACCCTTAGCGGATCCTTTAGAACGGTGAGATGATCAATTTTATAGGGAAGTCCCCGAAGGGTTGAAGATAACATGTAGGTATGTATGCATGATAGAAATATTGGAAAATACAAATTAATTGACAGTTGAATCATCTAGAGGTAATTCCTGAGCATCTAATTTGTTATTTACCGGTTTTCAGGTGTATTGTCAGATGTAGATGTCCTCCTAAAGTCTATTCTTGGATAGCTATGGGGTTATTTTTGTTATTTTTCAAGTGTTTTCCGTTCATTTTCTATGGTAGTCCTCCTAAGGGGTGTAAATACGGCTTAAGTATTCTCAAGAAAAATATTGGGGAAGTAAAGTGAATAAAGTTAAATTTACATTTGACCCTCTTTGAGATGGTGGCTGGACCACTGTGAAGTTATTTGCCGATTTTCTGATACCTTTCAGATTGTTTTGTATGGACGTTCTCTTAAGAACTAGAGATAGAGCATAAGTAAGTTCGGGGAAAATATTATCGATCATATATTTTGCCCCTCTAAGCTTACTCTGGGGTTTCTGGGAGTCTATTTTATAAAACGGTCAATTACATAGGGGAACCGCAAAGTAAGTAAGTTTCGGAGAAATGTTGAACACAGAAAATTAATGAGGATTGTTTATATATTTTCTCCTTTTACATGCTAGTCCAGGAAGCGGAGGCTACGAGATTTACAACACTGTCAATTTTCTATCAGATCTCCCATATGGCTCTAGGCTATTCTTGAGGCGCAATTTAATGACTAAAGTTTTAATTTAATCAATTAAAGTTTAATCAATCGGAATTAAACTTTTTATATAGCAGTTTTTGGTCAAATCGGATATTTTTAGCCTATCAGAGCTAGACCATTTATAGGGTACTTTAGCGTGTTAATATCTCAATAATATATATGCAACTTAAAATATTCGAAGGTAAAATCTACTGGCAAAGTATTTAATATTTATTTAATAGCAATCCAATTTCTTTCATTTGCATTTGTTAGGTCTTCCCACAGATATGTTATACTAAAATACGTCCCTAAAGATCACAGAGTCACTAGATAAGGATTATGTGAGAATGACCTGGATATAGGAAAGACAATTAGAGGCGTTTGTTGCACGACTAAAAAAGGCTGTGATCTGCCATGCTTAACCTATTTTCTTTTCTTCTTCTTCCTCTTTTTTCTTTAAAATTACTTTCGGCCCAACGTTTTTTAGTATACTGAATATTATTGACGATTTAAAAAAAAAAAAATTTACACCTCTTTACATACATAAGTCACTTATGAGTATCTCAGCTAAGCATTAATATCTACCTATGTAATATATATATTATATATTGTACTTTAAGGTCTATGTAACCAGTGGGAGTTTTGTTACTTGTTGCTCATACGCCAAGGCGGCATATATTATACTCGTATAATCGTATATTCCTTGTAGGCTCACTTATTTGTGCCTGCGTCTGATTCTGAACTCAACTGTGAATGTTTGTTTATGTTTGTATGCATCTTCGTCTTTGACATAAATCGTCATTGTGGTCGGTCGGCAATGTTGTCAACGCGTCGTGTGGCATCAATGAATACAGCTACCTACTTATTTATTCTATATGATTGACTCCATGAAAAAATATTATCGTATAAACAGGCGCAATTCAACAGGTTCAAGCTCAGTTGCCGTCGTGCGCTCCTCGTGTGTAGTTCTTTTAGTGTCCTGTGAAAAGAAAAATATAATAGTAAAGAAATATAATAAATTGACATAAAAGAAAAAAAAAAACAAATCAAAGAAAACAAAAGAAATGGTTTAATTTTAAATTAAATTTTTTGGAATTATTTCGTTTCTATTTACATTTGGTATTATCATGGAATTTGCAATATATTATACAGAGCAATTGCACATAGCTAAAAATACATAATCGCTAAATTTATAAACAAGTGAATGAACGAAATTTTAAATTAAACATTTACATTTCAATTACACTTTAATGTATTTCTGTGATTATGTTTCGTTCAAGATGTTGATAAATTATAATGATCATTAAACAAATGCAATAAAAATTATACCTACAACAACAATAAAATTGAATTTTTTGAACGTGTTTGGAATATTTAACAATTCTCAAAACAATATTTTTTTGTTGAAAAGTGTAATCAAATAAAATTTATTGGATTATCTACATAATATACCTATATAGTCTTTGCTATATTAAATTTATTACTTAATATGTTAATGAACTGTTGAACTTTTTTTGTACAATAAGAAAAGGTAAATTTAGAAAATTTAGTTACAATAATATTGTAGTCAATTAATGTGGCTGTAAACTATAATACAATTGATTCTATGACTTCCTACTTTGTACATAATAATTTATTTATTTCTAATAAGTTGTGAAAAGCCATAGAAAATCATGAAAATCATACACATTAAGTTGGTTCGTATTAGTGTGGCGAATTTGTTAAAGATTTTTTTTTTCTTTCATTCCATAAATGAAGCTGCTATTTTGATTGTGATGCCTTTAAATTTAGCTATAAAAGTTGTTTGCCTTTAACAAATAATTTAGTCGGATAAAAGGGATTGCTGATGTGAAAAGAATTCACAAGCCATTTAAGGCACATGCATATAAACAGATAAATTCACTTTTTTTTTTGCAGCCAATCGCTTGTTTTATAAATGGATTAGCAGAGAATGGCTTTTTTGTTTCCGAAACGATCGAATAGTCGACAAGATCGAAATATTATATTTTGTATATGGTTCAGATTGATTGGTTGATGCTTTAGAAGCTATAGTAGAATACTATCCAAATTGTTGCTAAAAAAAATATTCTATAATTGAACCACATGAATATGATTTGTGAGAGATAGCCGTAGCATATATACCAGAAATTTATAATGGATGCAATTATTTGAGCTCCTAATTTCGACATAATGAAAATATCAATCGGTGTAGCATTCTATCAACTGAACTACGGTGAAAGAGGACAATACAACAAATTCCTTCGTTCTACGATTTCTTCCTTGCTGAAGTCTATTCTTCGATCAGTCGATCATATCAAGTGATTTTTTTCTCTCAGTAATACCTTAAGAATCTTCTTGGATGTGGTGCATTAAAATGTAATTAGCTTGGTTGAGGGGAAACAATGTTCGAACAAAAACGGTGCTCTGTTTGGTGTCAACAATGAGAATAACTCAAGAAATAATTATATATTTTAAAATCTGTCAGAGGTTTGCATTGCAATCCAATGCTCACATTTAGAAATCTTCAATTGAACAACATTATTTTCGGATGATGCAAATTTTGTTAATTTAACCAATGCCTTTTGATCGGTAGGATATTGAAAATTCATATGATATCAAAGATTTATGATGAAAAAACATCATGAAAAACTTTGTAGATTCCGAATTTAATAAGCACCCTGTTTAAATTTATTTCTCCTTCTTATGGTAAACATTTAGTTATTTGGATACGTACTATAAATAGTATCTGTTTATGATAACATCCTTTGTAGCTGCAACCAATGGCCTCTAAGCAATTGAATAAGCATGCAAGAAAAAAAAAAAAATGTAACTAGAAAAGCATACTTACAAACATTAGCTTCATACAAAAATGTATGTATATAATTGTATATATACCAGAGCTGTAAAAGAATTGAATCATTACGGAATTCACTCACCCTTAATTCATTTAAAAGCTGCATCAATGAGGCTGCACTCTTTTGCTTCGAATTCATTAAAGAATGACAGATGAACCATTCATCATTCTCAAAAGCTTAAAATTATCACACTTTCCCATTCAGTAAAGAGTGGGAATTAAAAAATATCAATTCCATTCTTGAAAGGCTTAAAAATATGATGAATTCATTCAATATTATAATTCTTTTAAACTCTGAAATACTGGAAATATGTTATTATTTATTACCATGAAAAGCATAGCTGCTTTGTAACAAAGCATATGGTGTTATTATGAAGGTAGAGCAACTACAAAAAATTCCTATTGGCTGCACGGTATCACAAAAACTGGCCTCTTATAGTATCAAGCTAGTGTGTTTCTTGTTTCCTTTTCAACTTCTTCTTTTTCTTATCCCATATGTTTGTTGTTGTTTTATTTACTTTTTCTCCTTCATTGATAAGAACTCTCCCCAATGGCTCTACCCTGAGTTTTTATACCATGACAAAACCAATCAGCTGTCATTATTCACATAAATAAACGTTTTGTAATTATAAATTTTTGGCTTTGAAATGTTTATAAGGTTGGTTGTTTGACGTATTTAATTGGCTTGTTGCGTTTCTTAAATTGGTTTTGAAACGCAAACATACATGTGAGCATATTTGAATATATAATAATAGTATTTGATTTGGGAGCCGTAGCTCAGTGGTTAGTGTGCTCGCCTTCTGATCTGTAGGTCGTGGTTCAATACCCGGCTGATGCATAACAAATTTAATATCGAAAAGATTTTTCTTTCGAACGGTACCCACCTGACGGCAAGCAATTGGCAATTCTTCCGACAGTAACAACTTGCCATGAAAAAGCTTCTAAAAAAGAACTCTGTGACAAAGCTCAGAAAAAGTGATGTCACAAGTGTTCTGCCGTTCGGAACCGGCTAAAATAAGTAGGTCCATTCTAATACTGTCCAAAATTTAAGACGCACAACAGTAATGGAAGAGAAGCTCGGCCAATGAGCCCTTTGGGGCTTTAAGTGCCACATATTTTTTTTTTTTAGTACTTGATCAATTTTGATTTTTTGCATTTAATACTTTCTTTATATTTAATATAAGCCAATGGCAACCCAGAAATGGAAGATCCAACAACCATACAGATATTTTGTAAACAACAAAACGGGAAGAAGAAGAAAGGTTGTCAGCTTGCTACTGAATGGATATCGCCACTCCCATTCTTTTTAGGCTGCAGCCATCTGCGGCTGCATTCATCAAATTTCAATTCTGTGTGAATTCTTTAGGATTTTCAATTCATGAATTGAAAACGAATAGAAATCATTCATTTTTATCAGCCTAAAGATTTCACACACTGAATGCTAGAAAAAAAGATTGCAGCTTTTCAAAATTTAAATAAATGAATTAAAAGTGAAAATGAGTTCACACTTTTACAGCTCTGATATATACATACTATTATATTCAACTACTTATATAGTTTTCTAGGTTTGTTTGTATTTTTTTCGTTTTCTTTTTTTTTTTGTAAAATTATGTACGATAGTATGATGAAGGAATGAAAGAAATATATTGAATAACAATAAATAATAAGATGTATGAAATAAATTTAACCATTGGCAATACCATATCCCATAATATTTTATTTAGGTATAGTACGAGTATATGAACATTTTCATCAGAAAACATTTAACGTAAGGATAAAATACACACAATAGTTTTTCATTTGAAGAAATCTGTAATTAATTTGATAACTCCTGCTAGCATGCTTTAGACAGTGTATTTCAACAAGGGGTGCCATTTTAAATTTTCCATAATGTTTTCAACTGTCAACTTACAACTGTCATTCGTTCACATATGACAAAGAAGAACTAGAGATTTTCTGATATGGATTGATACATGCTCACACAACACATTGAGTGTGAAAATAGTGAAAATTCACTACAAAAATTGTGAAAATAATGTTCGTACTGTTTTTTGGTCATCATTAAGCGCCTACTCGCACAGTTATAGTGAAATTAATTTATATATTTGAACGTCTCAGACAAGCTAGTGATGCGATAGAGACTTCAATTTGTGCTCGTCCGGTTAGGTCAACTTGCAATATCACAGCTCTAGCTTAGAGTGTGGCTGAAAACCCAGGTTTTTCCATTTCATGCCCGATCACAAAAATTGGGTCTATTCAAAGCCATTTTGCAGAGTATTTTGTATAATCATCTTGGCCCACATGCTTAAAAGGGGAAGTTAAAGCCTTTGGACCATGGAAGACGCCGTACATTTGTTGATTGGGTGCTGGAAACGCATAAAGAAGATCGTGATTTTTCAAATAAAATTTTTCTGTCTGGGTACGTGAATAAAACCCAAGAGAAATGATCGAACAATCACTCCATCCACAACTAGTGACAGTTTTGGTGCGGTTTTTGGAGTGGTGGTGTCATCGGAGTAATTTGTTTTTTTTTTTTTTTGAAAATAATGCTAGTGCTACCGTTTCAGTGAATTGATTGCATTACTGAACGATGTTGACTGGCTTATTTTGCCATAAAATTGATTCTATGGACGTGGACGACATTTATTTTCAGCAGGACGACGCAACATGTCATACAGCTGTTGAAACAATTCCTGGACGTCTGATTTCTGGAAATGGAAACTTTAAGCGATCGTGCGACTTAACACCATTATTTTTTTTTTGTGGAGTTAAAGTATACGCCAATGCTCCAGCAAATGTGAAAGCATTCAAAGACAAATCAGAGCTGTTATTCGTGAGATACAGCCGCAATTATGCGAAAATGTGATGAAAAAATTTGATCAAAAGGATGACAATATGCAAGAGGAGTCTCGGCGGACATTTGGCAGATATTATATATCAACCTCAGAGTTTGTACTTTGGATATACATAAAATTATCACAAAAATATTGCCTTCGTTTTCTAAATTTAAAATGACATCTCTCGTTGAAAGACGTATATTTGATTTTGTGGATATTCGAGTACTTGTCACAAAAGTACTACACAATAATTATTTGTTTATGAATATAATGTACAATATATATTGAACGCATTAAATGAGTGTCTCAATGAGGTTGGCTTGATATGTATTGCGATGATTTAAACATAAATAAATACAACAAAATTTGCTAAATTTACCTACTTCCCTAGAGTATCAATTTTGATACTCTGTTCAGAATGCATAAATAATATATAATATTATATATTCGAATTTTTAATTTAAGCTCAGTATGCTGCAGCAAATAAATTTCGCTCCCATAAGAAAATAAAGGGTTATCCATTTCGCTGTTTCAAAAGTATAGGGCTAGAATTCGACATCTGTCAAACTGAGTTGTTAAAACAATTTCTTTCTTTTTCAGTTCAAAGTCTGACATTTGCGAAAATGGATCGCTTAACTATCGCACAATACATTATAATTGTAAAAACCTACTACAAAAATGGTGATTCTGATTCTTCACAGCCACTTATCGTTCTTTAAGAGGAGATTAGGGTTTACATAATCGTCCAACTACGCAAGCAATTGCCAAAATTGTGAAGAAATATGAAGAGACTGGATCGGTTACAGATATTGTAAGGCCTGTGCATCATCGTTTCGCTCGTACCACCGAAAATATCGCTGCTGTAAGTGAAAGTATTGCCGAAGACCCGAATGTGTCGATTCCTCGTCGTTCTCAGGAATTAAAATTATCACACTTTCCCATTCAGTAAAGAGTGGGAATTAAAAAATATCAATTCCATTCTTGAAAGGCTTAAAAATATGATGAATTCATTCAATATTATAATTCTTTTAAACTCTGAAATACTGGAAATATGTTATTATTTATTACCATGAAAAGCATAGCTGCTTTGTAACAAAGCATATGGTATTATTATGAAGGTAGAGCAACTACAAAAAATTCCTATTGGCTGCACGGTATCACAAAAACTGGCCTCTTATAGTATCAAGCTAGTGTGTTTCTTGTTTCCTTTTCAACTTCTTCTTTTTCTTATCCCATATGTTTGTTGTTGTTTTATTTACTTTTTCTCCTTCATTGATAAGAACTCTCCCCAATGGCTCTACCCTGAGTTTTTATACCATGACAAAACCAATCAGCTGTCATTATTCACATAAATAAACGTTTTGTAATTATAAATTTTTGGCTTTGAAATGTTTATAAGGTTGGTTGTTTGACGTATTTAATTGGCTTTTTGCGTTTCTTAAATTGGTTTTGAAACGCAAACATACATGTGAGCATATTTGAATATATAATAATAGTATTTGATTTGGGTGCCGTAGCTCAGTGGTTAATGTGCTCGCCTTCTGATCTGTAGGTCGTGGTTCAATACCCGGCTGATGCATAACAAAGTTAATATCGAAAAGATTTTTCTTTCGAACGGTACCCACCTAACGGCAAGCAATTGGCAATTCTTCCGACAGTAACAACTTGCCATGAAAAAGCTTCTAAAAAGAACTCTGTGACAAAGCTCAGAAAAAGTGATGTCACAAGTGTTCTGCCGTTCGGAACCGGCTAAAATAAGTAGGTCCATTCTAATACTGTCCAAAATTTAAGACGCACAACAGTAATGGAAGAGAAGCTCGGCCAATGAGCCCTTTGGGGCTTTAAGTGCCACATATTTTTTTTTTTTTTAGTACTTGATCAATTTTGATTTTTTGCATTTAATACTTTGTTTATATTTAATATAAGCCAATGGCAACCCAGAAATGAAAGATCCAACAACCATACAGATATTTTGTAAACAACAAAACGGGAAGAAGAAAGGTTGTCAGCTTGCTACTGAATGGATATCGCCACTCCCATTCTTTTTAGTCTGCAGCCATCTACGGCTGCATTCATCAAATTTCAATTCTGTGTGAATTCTTTAGGATTTTCAATTCATGAATTGAAAACGAATAGAAATCATTCATTTTTATCAGCCTAAAGATTTCACACACTGAATGCTAGAAAAAAAGATTGCAGCTTTTCAAAATTTAAATAAATGAATTAAAAGTGAAAATGAGTTCACACTTTTACAGCTCTGATATATACATACTATTATATTCAACTACTTATATAGTTTTCTAGGTTTGTTTGTATTTTTTTCGTTTTCTTTTTTTTTTGTAAAATTATGTACGATAGTATGATGAAGGAATGAAAGAAATATATTGAATAACAATAAATAATAAGATGTATGAAATAAATTTAACCATTGGCAATACCATATCCCATAATATTTTATTTAGGTATTGTACGAGTATATGAACATTTTCATCAGAAAACATTTAACGTAAGGATAAAATACACACAATAGTTTTTCATTTGAAGAAATCTGTAATTAATTTGGTAACTCCTGCTAGCATGCTTTAGACAGTGTATTTCAACAAGGGGTGCCATTTTAAATTTTCCATAATGTTTTCAACTGTCAACTTACAACTGTCATTCGTTCACATATGACAAAGAAGAACTAGAGATTTTCTGATATGGATTGATACATGCTCACACAACACATTGAGTGTGAAAATAGTGAAAATTCACTACAAAAATTGTGAAAATAATGTTCGTACTGTTTTTTGGTCATCATTAAGCGCCTACTCGCACAGTTATAGTTAAATTAATTCATATATTTGAACGTCTCAGACAAGCTAGTGATGCGATAGAGACTTCAATTCGTGCTCGTCCGGCTAGGTCAACTTGCAATATCACAGCTCTAGCTTAGAGTGTGGCTGAAAACCCAGGTTTTTCCATTTCATGCCCGATCACAAAAATTGGGTCTATTCAAAGCCATGCAGAGTATTTTGTATAATCATCTTGGCCCAGATGTTTTAAAGGGGAAGTTAAAGCCTTTGGACCATGGAAGACGCCGTACATTTGTTGATTGGGTGCTGGAAATGCATAAAGAAGATCGTGATTTTTCAAATAAAATTATTCTGTCTGGGTACGTGAATAAAACCCAAGAGAAATGATCGAACAATCACTCCATCCACAACTAGTGACAGTTTGGTGCGGTTTTTGGAGTGGTGGTGTCATCGGAGTAATTAGTTTTTTTTTTTTTTGAAAATAATACTAGTGCTATCGTTTCAGTGAATTGATTGCATTACTGAACGATGTTGACTGGCTTATTTTGCCCTAAAATTGATTCTATGGACGAGGACGACATTTATTTTCAGCAGGACGACGCAACATGTCATACAGCTGTTGAAACAATTCCTGGACGTCTGATTTCTGGAAATGGAAACTTTAAGCGATCGTGCGACTTAACACCATTATTTTTTTTTTGTGGAGTTAAAGTGTACGCCAATGCTCTAGCAATTGTGAAAGCATTCAAAGACAAATCAGAGCTGTTATTCGTGAGATACAGCCGCAATTATGCGAAAATGTGATGAAAAAATTTGATCAAAAGGATGACAATATGCAAGAGGAGTCTCGGCGGACATTTGGCAGATATTGTATATCAACCTCAGAGTTTGTACTTTGGATATACATAAAATTATCACAAAAATATTGCCTTCGTTTTCTAAATTTAAAATGACATCTCTCGTTGAAAGACGTATATTTGATTTTGTGGATATTCGAGTACTTGTCACAAAAGTACTACACAATAATTATTTGTTTATGAATATAATGTACAATATATATTGAACGCATTAAATGAGTGTCTCAATGAGGTTGGCTTGATATGTATTGCGATGATTTAAACATAAATAAATACAACAAAATTTGCTAAATTTACCTACTTCCCTAGAGTATCAATTTTGATACTCTGTTCAGAATGCATAAATAATATATAATATTATATATTCGAATTTTTAATTTAAGCTCAGTATGCTGCAGCAAATAAATTTCGCTCCCATAAGAAAATAAAGGGTTATCCATTTCGCTGTTTCAAAAGTATAGGGCTAGAATTCGACATCTGTCAAACTGAGTTGTTAAAACAATTTCTTTCTTTTTCAGTTCAAAGTCTGACATTTGCGAAAATGGATCGCTTAACTATCGCACAATACATTATAATTGTAAAAACCTACTACAAAAATGGTGATTCTGATTCTTCACAGCCACTTATCGTTCTTTAAGAGGAGATTAGGGTTTACATAATCGTCCAACTACGCAAGCAATTGCCAAAATTGTGAAGAAATATGAAGAGACTGGATCGGTTACAGATATTGTAAGGCCTGTGCATCATCGTTTCGCTCGTACCACCGAAAATATCGCTGCTGTAAGTGAAAGTATTGCCGAAGACCCGAATGTGTCGATTCCTCGTCGTTCTCAGGAATTAGGACTGTCTTACGGCACATTATGGCGTATTTTGCATTTGGATCTACACCTACATCTATATAAAATCCAGCTCACACAACAACTGAAGCCCGTTGACCATTCACAACGTCGTAGATACGTCGAATGGGTGCTTGAATAACAGGCGGTGGACGGCGATTTTTCGAACAAAATTTTCTTCAGCGACGAAGCACATTTCTCACTCGGTGGGTATGTTAACAAACAAAATTGTCGTATTTGGGGTTCTGAGAATTCTCAAGTAATTGAAGAGAGGCCACTACATCCACAAAAAGTCACTGCTTGGTGCGCTCTTTGGTCCGGAGGTGTGATTGGACCTTACTTCTTCGAAAACGTCAATTCGGAGCGTTATGGTTATATGATAACCGACTTTTTTTTGCCTGCTATTGAAGAATACGACTTAGAGAATATGTGGTTTCAACAAGACGGTGCCACATGCCATACAACTCGAGCGAATATGGCTTTATTGCAAGAGAAATTTTCTGGCCGCGTAATTTCTCGTCGTGGCGATATCAAGTGGCCACCAAGATCATGCGATTTGACACCGCTTGACTTTTTTTTGTGGGGCTACGCGAAAGACCGTGTTTATGCAGATAAACCTTTAACTCTTGAGCACCTAAAAACCAACATTCGTCACGTTATGGCTGAGATACGGCCCAATATGTGTCAAAAAGTGATCGAAAATTACCTCAAAAGAATCGATGCTTGCAACAATTCGCGTGGTGGTCATTTAAATGATGTAGTATTTCACACATAATGTCAATGTTCAAACTTTATAATAAAAAAGAAATATCATGATAAAAAATATTTTATATGTGTTTTATTTACATTTACTTTTGAAACCGCAAAATGGATAACACTTTACATTAGATAATTTGAAACGAATTGTCAAATTAAATTATTTTCGTTTATTTTTCTGAGGAAGTACGTCGGAAAACCATTAGGGTTGATATTTGTAGTAGTTTTGTAGACTTGTGGAGAGTTTTTTATGACATTTCACGAAATGAAATATACTTGTCGTCATATGTTTATTTCGTTCGAATGTTTCAAATTGAAATGAATTGAATTGAAATTGAATCGACAAGATTTGTTTAATTATAATTTATAATATTTGACTATTATTTCTACACCGAAGAGGAAAATATATGTACCAAGTCTACAAAAAATAAATTATTTTCAACAGCATACTGAGCAGAACAAAGAAGTAGGGTTAAAATATTGTGGTTGTATCGCACCATCATTGTTAAGAATTTCTGGCAAAAAAATGAGTGCTGATTGACAAAATATTCGAAGCCCTACGAAGTAATTTTAAACTCACACTGAAAAATCTTTTACAATATCAAGCTTAAACTTAACAATCAGCAACTACATATTTGACGAAATATTGTGATGAAAAGATCAGAACACATCTCAAGCAACATTGAACATTGTCATATTGCAATACATATCGAGCAATCGGCATATATTCGCATACCAATTCAGAAGTAAATCAGAGATATAAAATTGAATGTGTATATGATAACAATAAAGAAATAAAAATCTCCTTACAGTCGGCTGGGGCCGACCAAACTATACCCTGCATATGTAGATTTATATATAAAAAGTTTACTCGAATATCCACCTTTTCTTTTATTTCCACTTTTCGATAAACAATTTTTGCATATACTACTAATTTACACCCGAAATATGGTTGACTTTGACGAAGTAAAAGGATTTTAAGATAATTCCGAGGCTTAGTATGGGAGCTATATAAAAAGTGGGCGTGGCTTACCACTTTCTAGTAAATCCAATTAATTTTTCAATGTTAATCCACACCTTAAATTTGGTGTCCTACGTTGAACAGTTTCTAAGTTATGGTGGTTAACATTTTTGTTTAATTTCCTCAACTTTGTATGGGAGCCCCAATAAGAAGTGGGCGTGGTACGCTGATTTTTCGCCAGATTATTTCCGACTACGATAATAATTTAAGTGTCAATTATGGTTATTGTAGACATAAGATTGCCTAAGTTACAGCTGTTTCAATTTAAAATTTGTATGGGGGCTACGATAAACACTGGACGTGGTGCGCCCATTTTCTGTGAGCCTAGTTGCTCGTACAATACTAAGCCATACCCTAAGTCTCGTTGTCCTAGGCTAAATGGTTTGTAAGCTATGTAGCTTAAAATTTTAGTTTAATTCACTCGACTTTGTATGGGAGACCCATGAAGGAGTGGGCGTGGCACACTGATTTTCTGCCAGATTTTTGCCGACTACGATATTAATTTAAGTGTCAATTACGGTTATTCTAGACAGAAGATTGCCGAAGTTACAGCTGTTTCAATTTAAAATTTGTATGGGGGCTACGATAAACACTGGGCGTGGTGCGCCCATTTTCTGTGAGCCTAGTTGCTCGTACAATACTAAGCCATACCCTAAGTCTCGTTGTCCTAGGCTAAATGGTTTGTAAGCTATGGAGCTTAAAATTTTAGTTTAATTCACTCGACTTTGTATGGGAGACCCATGAAGGAGTGGGCGTGGCACACTGATTTTCTGCCAGATTTTTGTCGACTACGACATTAATTTAAGTGTCAATTATGGTTATTCTAGACAGAAGATTGCCGAAGTTACAGCTGTTTCAATTTAAAATTTGTATGGGGGCTACGATAAACACTGGGCGTGGTGCGCCCATTTTCTGTGAGCCTAGTTGCTCGTACAATACTAAGCCATACCCTAAGTCTCGTTGTCCTAGGCTAAATGGTTTGTAAGCTATGGAGCTTAAAATTTTAGTTTAATTCACTCGACTTTGTATGGGAGACCCATGAAGGAGTGGGCGTGGCACACTGATTTTCTGCCAGATTTTTGCCGACTACGATATTAATTTAAATGTCAATTATGGTTACTCTGGACAGAAGATTGTAGAAGTTACAGCTGTTTCAATTTAAAAGAAGTACAGACACTTTGTATGGGAGCTACGCTAGAAAGTAGGCGTGGCTCACCCACTTTTGGCGAGGTTATATAGTAGTATAATATAACTCTATGTGCAAAATATTGTTGTCCCAAGTGGTATATTATGTGAGTTATAGCAAGTTAAAGATTTTGAAAATTTCGAGGTTAGTCGCTTTGAATGCTTGGTGTGGGCGTGGTTATTGACCGATCATGCCCAATATCAATCCCCTCCATACCCTTGGATCATAGATTACTTGTGCCAAATTTCATCGAAATAGCTCAATATTTACTCAAGTTATCGTGCGAACCAGCCAGGTGACAGACAGACGGACGGACGGACGGACGGACGGACGGACGGACGGACGGACGGACGGACATCGTTAAATCGAAAATTTAATCGACGCTGATCACGAATATATATCCATGTCTATATCTCCGGAGATTCCTTCAAGTGGACACAAACATCTGACCGAAATGAATATACCATGCATATTGCATTATGCAGGGTATAAAAATGATATTAATTAAAGAATTTTATACATTTTGTTCCATATTCTGTTCCATAACAAAATAGGGGGGAAAAAAAATGAAATCGATTTGCAACAAAGAAATTAAAATCTTTCAGATTTTTCTATATTCCATATTTTCCATTTGTTTGTTGGTTCTTATTTTGTTGAAGTAAGTAAGACCTTGGCTAGCTTTTTGAAGAACTCTTAAAAACAAACAAAATAGAAATATTAAGATTGGAATCGTGCGAAAAGTCATAATAAAACTTTTTTGTTTGTTTTTATTTTTTATGTGACTTTTTTTCTTTTCTTTTCTCTCTTTTGGTAGAAACCCTATGCAAGATGTGTTGATGTTGAAGCCTTATATTTTCATTTCCTAAAGGAAATTGAAATGTATTGAGTATATATTGTAGTTGTAAGTGGAGTATCAAATGTGCTTCTCTGTGCCACATAGTCAAATTAGATGAGACTAAAATATAATTTACTACATTACAAATTGCCAAATGTTACAGATTTGATTTGACACAAAATTTAGCATACTATTTACTTGTATCTTTTCATAGACAAGCAAAGAGATTTATTTATTTATACACGATTTTGTATTGAAAGCAATTTGCAAAAAGCTTTAATTTGAATTTTAATATTTCCGCGTTTTTTTTTTGTCGTTGCAACTATCGTAAACAAGCTCATAATATTTTTCTATATATCGCGATTATGAAATGTGTGAAGAGATATGCTAAAGGAATTTCTAAAATTATGTACAGTGCTGGTGCAATATAACTAACAAATGGACATTCGAATTAATCGAACTGGTTGAATAATTAAAAATGTATTCTATTTGTATTTCTTACGGATTTCACTAGCAAATCTTATATAAAATATTATAATTAACCAAAAAATATTATATAAAAACTAGAAAAATATAATTAAAGTAGCTTCTGTTCAAAATATATAGCATTATGATATATTTTATGTTTTTCATATCAATCGAATGATTTTTTTATGCCGTATTTTTTTTAATTTCTGAGATTTGAATTCAATATAAAACAATTTCGATTTAATATACAAATGATTCGAATTATTTGTAGAGAATATCATTTGTTATACTGGATCACCACTGTAAGTGTATATAGGATACCTAGCGAGTATAATTTAGAAAAGGAAAATATTACATTTGCATATTGCATTTTTGTCTATTTTCTTTTTTTGCTGACAGTAGCAGCAAATATAATATATATGCTTGTATATAAATATCGGAATATATGGTAATCCAAATAGTATCATATACAGATTAGAATTATCCTTAGCTCTATGGTGCAAGACAAGTGTAAGACTTAGTTTTATATTCATATAAAGTGATTGAAATTAAGATTTGTCGCTTGGTATTTAAGCCTTGATGATTCCTAGGGGATTTTTTATAATTAAATTTTTTTAATTTTTTTTTGCCATCAATCATCGTTGAAGTATTCAAACTGATTCCGAATTTGGGCTTAAGCACAAAGTAAGATTTGGCTCCATGTTTTAAAGACCAACGTACAAATTAAACAACGAAATTAAATCGAATTGCCTTGAATAAACTTGTTTGTCTTTAAAATCTAATTTGGCTATTATCACTTAATGCTTCCTAGCTTCTACATTTCACGTCTCATTTAAGCAGAATTACACTTAAAGCTTTCACCATAAAATTATCTTATAAATACAATATATATATATAAAATAATTCCCGTTTCATATTAATGGAACAACTGTAAATGAAAAATTTCATCGCCAGTCAAATTTAATCCGATCGAGACAGATAGAATATCGTAGGAAGGAAGAAGACCACACCAAATGGCCATAGTATTGCCTATCGTTAGCTGTGGCTTTTTTCCGACTTTCTGGAAGCACACAAATTTCACGATGAAAGAAGTCGATGTGTTTTGAGACAATCCATGAATTGACCCAGTATTTTGGCCTCTTCGTAAGAATGGAAGCGCCGTTCTTTCAGGTCGCGTGTCATCGATCGGACCAAATGGTAATCAGAAAGTAAAATGTCTGTCCTATACGGTCGGTGGGGGTAGGACTTCCCATCCTTAAGTATATTTGAACGACTTCAGCAACATGTAGACGAGCATTGTCATGTTGCAAAATTACTTTGTCGTATCATTCGACGTTTTGTGGCCGTTTTTCTTTCAATGCTCGTCACAAATGCGTCAATTGTGTTCGATAAAGGCTACCAGTGATGGTTACATTCGATTTTAGCAGCGCATTATAAACAACACAGAGTTGATCTCGCCAAATACAGAGCATAAGCTTGTCATCATAAATATTCCGCTTTGCAGTTGATGTTGATGATTGGCCGAACATAACCCATGATTTTTTTTCGCTTCGGGTTACCATAATAAATCAACTTTTCATCATTAGTGACCATTTCTTTTCTTTTTGCCATTGAAGTAAAAAACAGAGAACATGAAAAATCGGCGTTCAACATCTCTCGGTTTCAATTCGTATGGGACCCGATTTTCTTGTTTTTTAATCAACCACTGATGATGTTGCCAATTATTCAAGCATTTGACATGAATTTTCTTCCAATAAAGTCGTCCATTCTTCATCTTCAAACTTTTTTGGTTGGGACCGAACGCTTTTTGTCTTCAATGTCAAAATCGCCACTTTTGTAAAGGTGAAACCGTTACTCACACATCTCTATTTACATACACACACACACACACACATCTATTTATAATGTTCGTTATAAGTTTCCAATATCAATCGATGATTTTCAGCAGCACATTTCCTTGAATTAAATATTAAAAACAAAACTTGCTCTAAATTATATTTTCTTGGCTCAAAGTTCGACATGTTTGAAACTCAATAAAAATTGGTTATTTACACTTTTACGAAATGACAGACATTAAAGACTAATAATGGCGTTTTAAAACGAATATAGTTCGAGTAGGGTCCGATAGCCCATCTAAAGAAAATCTCTCAAAACACATTTTCAAGTAATTATCTTTTCAAGAAAATAAAACTTCAATAACAAAAATTGAATACTTCTGATATTTTTAAGTCTGTAAATATGCTTACGTTTCTTATTTTTTTTTCACGAAATTTTGGAAGCGACCTCTTGATGTCATCATCATCATTTTTACAATGTTCTTCTCCATGTGTTTTTAGGATGTCCCCTCTTGAGGCTGCCTTGCGGATTCCAATCAAATCACCGTGCCGTCCTTTCACAATGTGTGACGTAGTTTTATGTAATTGGCCATTGGTTTCAATTTACATTTTCCATATAAGTCAGAGTTGCTGATGACATTTGGCCAGCACACCTTGAGAATATGTCGGAGACATCTGTTGACGAAACTTTGAATTTGACCAGTAAGAAAGTCGGTTACAAGCTAGGTCTCACATCCATAGAGCAATACTGAGATGACGTTCCACTTAAATAGTCTCATTTTTGTGAAGAAGGATATTTTCTTGACCTCTTGATGTTCTTCTTCTTCTTATGTGGCCATAACAACCGAATATCGATTTAGGCCGAAAATAACATGCACTGATGAGCGAATGCTTGGAGTTTTCGAGAGAAAAGTCCTACGCAAGTTCTTTGGACCTATTTGCGTTGGTGGCGAGTACCGAATAAGGTACAACAATGAGCTGTACGAGCTGTATGCCGATATTGACATAGTAAAGCGCATCAAAATCCAGCGGCTGCGTGGTGTAGGTCATGTCGAGCGAATGGAAGAACACGCTCCAGCTAAGAAGGTGTTATATTCGGAACCCGCTGGAGGACGGCGCAGAAGAGGAAGACCAAACCTCCGGTGGAAAGACCAAGTACTGGAGAACCTGACGGCGCTTGGAATTTCTAACTGGCGCCAGCTAACGAAGAACAGAGATGGCTGGCGAAGCATGTTATTTTCGACCTCTTGATGTACTAAGATAAAAATAAGTAGTAAGTATGCGCCTTAACTCTACACTTTGTAGATAATGGCGACTCTAATGTATCGTATATACGATTCTATGCAATACAACGATGGGACAAAGTTATATGAAATTATTAGATTTCATATAACTTTCGTATCGTATATGCTAGTAAAGCTTGTCACACTAAACTAAAATAAGAGTGCAAAAATGGGTTTCTATTAATTTAAAGTTCAAATATTTTGCATTGGAGACGTAATGGAGAATTTTTTTAAATCTTGATAAATACAAATACATTTCCACGACGAATTTAAAAAGTCAAATTATGACTTTCATCAAATTTTATTTTATTTTCCACATATATGTATATTTTGCGCAGTCGATTAAAATAAAATCAGATGTCTCAACAAGATCTTGCAAAAGTTCATCAAAGTTGTTTGTGGTTTCATATTTTGTTTTTTGTGCTATGAATTATTTGAATTTTGTCTATGAGCTGAATAACTGTTCGATAAGATAAATAGAAAAGAAATGTCGAAAGAAATTACATACTTATATGCAAATTGAATGATATTATTATACCTATTGTTGCCATTTTATGTTACAAATACAATTTATTACAATACATGCATTATATGGAAATTCTACATACAAGCATATAAGTAATATGTACGAATATATTAAATTGCTACATATACAATATATGAATTTACCCAGTAGGTAGTGTTATGATCTATAAAATATTAAATCATTCCTGATATATCTATTATACAGGGATGATAGCATAAGATTTAATATTATAGTGGTAAATTATTAAAATTCAAATCAAACTAAAGATAACAGATTAAATAGAAGAAAAATTCATTAAGAAAAAATGCTCTACCGGAAAATATGTTATTAGCATGCATACATTCTGTCAAATAAGTAACCGGAAATTCTCATTTTTAATTTTCCCTCTGAGAATATTTCAAAAAATTGTTGTTCGATATTTTTATCCATAGTAAAAATCTTTGAGATATTCTCAGAGGGAAAATTAAAAATGAGAATTTCCGATTTCCGGGTACTTATTTGACAGAATGTTTGTATGCCTGACTAATATATGTGGAAAATATCCTTAATTGATTGTTTCGTACAAACACCATTCCTACAAATACATAGAAGCGAACGATATTGCAAAGAAACAAACACATATCCTCAAATGATTTCCCCCATTCGAATATGTATTAGTAATTTTATTAGAAAATTGTGTATATTACATATTTTACCTTTTCACTTACCTTTACCTTTATGTACTAACATATTGTCGATTTCTTGCTAGGCTTACACGCTCTCTCAATGTCTGTGTGTGTGTGTGTTAGTCTTTTCTATAATATACATATTTACATATAATTTAGACTCTTTCTTAATGCTGTCCTTTTTTGCAAAGAGTAAGAGTGAAAATCAAAATAGCTATTGATATACTTATGGATACCTATGGCAACCGAATTACTCCTAAATACATATGTAGGTACATTGTTATAAAGTATTTGTCATACATAATACATATACATATATTGAAGTATTTGTAATAATTACTTTAATTGATATAATGGACTAATTTTTGAGAAAATATTTAAAATGTGTCTGAATTTTAAAATAAAAAAAATTCAAAAAATAAAAAACTAAAATATTAAACGGCTTGTAGTGGCGACTTAGCCTAGGATAAGATTAAATAGTGAGCATGGATCGCTTATTTCTTGTGAAAATATTGTTCCATGTATCAAATATAGTTGTCCTATATATAAAATTAGCCAATTTATGCAAATATAAAATTTAAAAAAATTTTTTGATTTTGTATGGGAGCTACAAAAACTACAAGGCGTGATATATCTATTTCTTCAGTCTACGTAGAATTTAAAAAAAAGTCCGAAGATGGACTCTGTACTATTAGATTATAGGTATTTCATGCCAATTTTCGTTCAAATATTTCCACATTTAATCAAATTATCCTATATTCGTATATACCTTTAAATCGACACCTTAGGCGACGTTGCTTAAGTTTAAAAAAAAGTAAGTTTATGTAAGCTTTTTATATTTCCAGAGCTTCTATTAAATGGTTAATAAATTTGTGATTAAAATGAATATATGTAACATCTGTCACTATACTTAAAATTGTATGAAACTTGTCCGGTTACACTATGAAATAAATTTCAGCATCAGTGTCTGAGGACAGAATGATTCCAACTCAGTATGAAAGACCGTTACAACGTTTTGCATACTCAGGCAAATTTGTTTTTTTTTTTTTTTGTGTATGACCATTTTAAATTTGCAATTTTTTGACTGACTGTTTTTAGACTATGTGGGGGTAAAAAAGGGTTAAAATTCATAGCGATATATTCATAGTAAAGAAATATGTAGTTTGGACACATAGAGTAAAATTTCACGATGAAAATTTTGTGGGAACATTTTAACCCAGTAGCTCTCTCACAAAAACGTCGTATAGGCCCTCTTTTTGGAAAACGGTATTTAGGAAGCCGCTAAAGGGTTAAAATGTTATAGAAAATTATTCACCGGAAAATTTCACTAATCGCATTTTCAGACAAAATGTTTATACAAGGAACGTAAAAAGACCACAGAAAATAAAAAATACAATATATTAAGTCCCCTTGAAATATGCAGCATTTTTAGACATTCTTCTATAATTTGTTCACATGTGGACATTATGACTAACTACAGATTCTGATGAAAGCGGTGATTACGATAATAATGTCATAAGGGCCGAACCATTACCCTGGAAAAGAACTCGAGTTATATTTTTGAACAAATTATAAAAACATGCATAAAAATGTTGCATATTTCAAGGGGATATATATGCTTTTTTATTTTCTGTGGACTTTTACGTTCTTTGTATAATGATTTTGTATAGAGATACTCTTAGTGAAATTTTCTGAGGAATAATTTTCTAGAATATTTTAACCCCCTAGTGTCATCGCAAATGCCATTTTGTTCAGACTCTCCAAAAAGTGGGTCAAAACCACCCTTCCGTGAAAGAGCTAGTGGGTTAAAATGCTCTACAAAATGATTCCTTGTGAAATTTTATTGTATGTGTTAAATATACATATTTCGCTCCAATATGAAATTTAACCCTTTTTCAGGCAAAAAAATTGCAAATTTAATATGACCATAAAAAAATTTTTTTGTTTAAGAATGCAAAAAGTTTTGGAGTTTTTACTAAATGGGATTAGATCTTTCATTCTCAGTTAGAATCATTCCTCCTTATGACTTAGAAAACTGTTCACCGCACGAAGCACTGTAAGCAGAGACTTCAGGTTTTCAATGAGAGTTTCTATCGAAATAGATTTCAGCAAATGCACCATCATGGTTGACTACCCTCTTTGTGTTCATTATTACTAATACCATTTACATTTTGATCTTGATTTTTTTATTTTTTAATTGTAATTTGTACAAGTTCTTATATGTTCAATTTGTGAAATTATTTTATGGAATAATACTCAATTTTTCCATACTGATTTTGATCCTGGAAAAACATATTTAATTTTTAATAAGTAATATCTATTTAAATTGCTGACATTATAAATAGCAGACGGCACAAATGAAATATGTGTGTTAAATTTAAATGAAATTTAAGAAATTTCATAAAATATTCCTTGTAGTATTTGCATTGAATAATGCTAAAACAGGTACATTCTTAATATATTTATTAAAATGTATTGTAAATTTTAATCAATAAAAATATTAGACTTAATATATATGTTACCTGCATACAAATAAAACAATACTTATATACGTTTGTATGTATATGCATACACTAGTATTCGTATATGGATGATACTCGTACATACAGGTTTAAACAAACGTAAACTGTTCGGTATTGTAAACATTTACACACCTAATTCTGTCAATAATTGATATATGGCTGTAAGGTATAATGATGAAAAATACCTAAGTAAATAAATAAAGACGTAATACTTTAATTGATACCTATGCATTGTACATTAAATTCTGATTAACTCTGACACTGGTGGGAAAATAATTCTAAGTGAATTGGGTTGGAAAAAACTACAATGAAAGATAGATCGATAGAAGTTAGATTATTGGAAAAAAACCGTAAAATAATTATTCTCAAAACAATCAGGCAAGTGATGTCCATTATTCTTTAGGCCTGATGGTATAAAATAGGCTGAAGAAGAACATAAATATAAAAAAAGGGAAGTTTCTACTTTTAACCGTAGACTGTCCTTTGGGTAGAATTCTACCCAAAAAGGAACTTTCTTGTATAATATTTAACAAATGGTATTTTTTGCAATACGAAATTTCTTGACTTTATTCAAAATGCTTTTTTCCTTCGTTAAAGTTGAGTTTACTGACTTTTTATGATATACTTTAAAAAAATTTCGACCATACATGTTTCACGTCCCTATGGGTAGATTTCTACCCATAAGAAATTTTTTGAAAAAACATTATTTTCTCACTATGTTTTATAATGTGCAACACTGGGTATTTTTTACGAGTACGCAATAGAGAAGCAAATGCTAAAAAGGGGAATAACCTACAAATATATGGTTGTCTCATTTTTTAAAAAGGGGATTCCCAATTATATTCATGTATCATATGTGAATAGAGTTGGTAAGCAATTGCTATTCAAAAGCTGACCAGTATTCTTGTGTTACGAACGTGTAAAAAAAATGTCAAATCCAAAATATTTAACCAATGAAATGATTGAGGAGCTGGTGAATGAAAATAGTGACGAGGCAGATATTTATTCCGATAGTGAAGATGAATATGAACCCATAGATGAAGAGGATATTTCAAGTGAAAAATATACAAGTGAGGAAGATTCTTCGGATGGTGAAATCCCTATTGAGTTCACTGAATCGACATCTGCAATGATTGCAAAGGATGGCATGGTTTGGAAATCATCGCCAGTTCCAAAACACCGTGGAAGATTACGGAACGAAAATGTTTTATCATTACAACATGGTGTTACTCGCATCGCATCGTCCCGGGTAAATGACAAAAAGGACGCGTTTTTACTCTTTTTCACGCCAGCGATTGAAAAAATTATAATTGAAAATTCAAATAAATACGCACAAGCAAAATTTCCTCAGGAGTTAACAGAGAGTATTTACATGCATACATTGGCGTTCTTATTCTAAGTGGAGTGTTCAAGTAAGGTTTATTTTTATTTTTTGCATAATGTTGTAAATTGCAATTTGAAATAAATGTTTATACAGATCAAAGAATGAGGCAGCGGAGGATCTATTCGACGAAAAATTCGGAAGACCAATGTTTCGTTCAATCATGTCGCAGAAAACTTTCAAATACAGTGGCTCACAGCTTATTTCGTACAGTGTATATATTTTTATGTACATGGCTGTAACATCGAAACTAAAAAACTTATCAATAAGTTTTGAATGTAGATGTCTATGTATGTGTTTAGTAAACCTAATAAGAAAACGGGGAACCCCAAAAATTGTTCTTTTTGTCATGCAAGAGAGAAAAACTATTGATCAGCTGATTTTCAGCTCACATCTTATTTCGTACACAAACTTCAATGTAAGTAAGTTTCATTCTGCCGCGCAGTTACAAAGTTTTTTTGAATTGTATGAGTTTTTGGACCCTTTTAACTATTATAACAATTTTTATTATTATTATTTTAAATAGTTAAAGTGCTGTAAATTAAACATTTAGCGTTATGGGTCGTCGTACAACGATGGAACAGCGTAAACTGGTAATTAACCATTTTAGGAAAGGTCAGAGTGTGCGAAAAATTGCTGAAATGACAAATTTAAGTGCCTCAACTGTCCAATACATCATACAACGCTTCGTTCGCGAAAATCGGTTGGAGAACAAGGGCAGAGAAGCACCTAATAAGATTTTCAACGCTTCAGACGAGCGTTATATTGTACGAAAAATTAAGAAAAATCCAAAGTTATCCACTCCGAAGTTGGCTGCAGAGGTTCAGCGTGAAATAGGAAAATCATCCAGTGCTGAAACTGTCCGACGTGTGCTGCGCAATCATGACTTGAACGGTCGAGTAGCCCGAAAGAAACCATTCATTTCGAAAATGAATATACAACGCCGACTTGACTTCGCCAAAGAGCATATTATTAATACTCCTGCGTTCTGGAATACCGTTATTTTCGCGGATGAGTCTAAGTTTAATATTTTTGGCTCGGACGGAATGTCATATGTTTGGCGTAAAGCGAATACCGAGCTAAACAAGGAGAACCTTAAGCCCACAGTGAAGCATGGTGGCGGTAGCGTGATGGTTTGGGCCTGTATGTCAGCAGCCGGAGTAGGTGAATTGGTTTTTATTGAGGAAACAATGGACAAAATGAAGTACCTCGAGATTCTGAAAAACAATTTACTTCAAAGTGCAGACAAACTGGGTTTGCGGGAAGAATTTCGGTACTACCAAGATAATGACCCAAAACATAAATCTGGGATTGTGCAATCTTGGCTTATTTGGAACTGCCCACACTTGATGTCTCCACCACCACAGTCACCTGACATGAATGTGATTGAAAATCTTTGGTCTATTTTGGACAATAAAATAAGAACGCACAAGATTTCTAATAAGCAAGACCTAAAGAAGGTACTGATGGAAGAATGGAAAAAAATCACACCAGACATCACTCAAAAATTGGTGGATTCAATGCCAAATAGACTCCAGGCTGTCATTAACGCTAAGGGATGTCAACTAAATATTAAAATCAACTTACTTTGTTTTTAGTTTGAACTTAAAGAGACTGTACGAAATAAGCTGTGACATGAATTTTCCTATTTTTTTCTTATTTTATTTTTTTATAGTGTCAAACACTAAAATTTTGAAAAAGTAAATTTTGGAAAATAAAAAACAAACCTTCCTTTCTAAAATGGCATTTATATTTTGTTCAAATTTTTGCTATATTAGGAATTACGACTGCAGCAATTTTTAAACTGTCACTGTACGAAATAAGCTGGGAGCCACTGTATATAAATAAGGTTCTTCGCTTCGATGATGCATTTGGTAGGCGGCAGAATCGTACAGAAGACAAATTTGCTCCAATTCGCAGCTTATGGAACAACTGGGCCGAACTTTTGCCGATTTACTACAATCCTCATGAATGTGTAACTGTTGATGAGCAACTCTTAGGATTTCATGGCCATTGTTCTTTTCGACAATACATTCCCTCCAAGCCAGAAAAATATGGACTTAAGTTTTAGTTGTTAGTCTGTTCAAAAAGTTCCTATGTTTGGAAAATTCAGCCTTACCTTGGAAAAAAGCCGGGAGCTGTGAAACCCGAACAAAATTAAGGCAAAAGGGTGGTGCTGGATCTCATTGAAGGACTGAAAGGGCACAATATTACCATGGATAATTTTTTTTCGTCATACGAACTTGAGTAAAGGCTTGACAATGGTAGGAACAATGCGCAAGAACAAAAGAAGCATTCCATCAAAGCTATTAGAGTGCAAAGGATTACCTCTTTATCATTCCACGTTTGCTTTTACAAAAAACACATCATTGGTTTCTTATGTTGGAAGAAAAAACAAATGTACAGTTGTTCAAAGTACTTTGCATACATGTGAGGAAATAGGTCCCGATCCAAAGAAATTACCCAATATAATTGCGTATTATAATTCAACAAAGGGAGGAGTTGATACCGTTGATAAAATGCTATCAGGTTACAGCTGTAAGCGCAAAACTTGCCGTTGGCCAATAGCAGTTTTCGCGAATATGGTTGATATTTCTGCTCTCAATGCCTACACTATTTTTAACGATATTGATCAAAACTGGCACCAAAGTAAAAGTCGATCAAAGCGAAAAGTATTTCTTCGTGAACTTGGAATGTTGTTAGCAGAACCTTTTATGATAAGTCGATCCAGAAAACCTACCACGACCGCATCACAGGCTCTTTTGTCAACAATCCGTGATGAGGAAGAAATACTAATGTGTTCAAAAGAAAGTCCAGGCGGCTCAACGGCAAACACTGTGAATCAAGTACCGCAGCAGCAGAAAGGTCGAGGCAGATGTATTTCTTGCTATGAGGAAGGTGTAAATAAGGACAAAAAAAGCGAGCTTATCTATGTTTTTTGTAAAAAACCAGCCTGCAAAGATTTGCATAACAGAAATATTTGTGTGAAATGCTGTTCCAAAATAATAAATAAGTGAAATAAAAAAGATTGATTTATATAAAGTTTTTAAATTTTTCTTATGGGTAGAATTCTACCCATAGGGTCATTAACGAAGATTATTTTTAGGGTCGCTCTACGGTTAAATTTCTTTGACTCTTTTATGAGCTCTATCATATCTATTTGGTGGAGAAAATCATTGCTGCAGATTGACCCTATCTTTGCCATATCATGAACGGTTTCTTTCTGATGATATAGAAGAAATACGGTAGGTACTCACTGTAGACAGCTAAATGAAATCATGTTTAGTTGCAAATATTATTTACGCGATTTCTTTTCCGAGGATACAATAATTGAAAATGATTCCATTAGATTACCCGTCGACACACGGTTCGTCCGATCATCCATTAGCGCATTTGCTATGGAACTCAAATAAGTTGATTAGTAATATTTGAGTTCGGGCTATTTTCTTATGCATGGATTTAAGAAACTTAACCTTATTTAATCTATCCGAAAAATCTTGGAAAATTATGTATATTATTCTAGACATTCGAATTAATTCCATTAGATTATTCAACGATCCACATTTCGTCAGATCATCCATTAGCGCAGCGCAAATAAGTTGAGCAGCATTTTGTGAACTCAGGCTATTTTGTTCTTCACGGTTTTAGGAAACTTAACCTTATTTAATCTATTTGAAAAATCTTGGAATATTATGTATATTCTCCTAGACTTTTTAATTAATCTTTATTCATCTAATGTAAACTTTTGACTTATCTTCGAAGCATCATCAATATTAGGTACAATGATTATTTAATTGAGTGCCCTGGTTTTTGTCTTACCCATCTCTTCAATTCAATCATCAATATTCTCTCAATGTCACAGTAAAGTGATACTCTCTTCAAAGTTAAAAAAAAAAAGATAAATATGTGGCACTTTAAGTCCCAAAGGGCTCTTTGGCCGAGCTTCTCATCCATTACTGTTGTGCTTGTTAAATTTTGGGCAGTATGAGAATAGACCTGCGACATTTCTTTTTCTTAGCTTTGACACAGAGTTCTTTTAGAAGCTTTTCCATAGCAAATTGTTACTGCCGGAAGAATTGTCAATTGCTTGCCGACAGATGGGTACCGTTCGAAAGAAAATATCTTTACGATATTAAATTTGTTATGCTTCAGCCGAAGATTGACACCCACAACCTACAAAATTTCAAAATTTATCCTGTGAAATTATGAACAATGGTCAATCCAAGCATGTTAGAAAAGATATTGCGCCCGTCAGAGAGGATTTATCTAGCTATGACGTCACAATAGTTCAGCTGCGAGAGAAAATTACAAAATGGCGAATAAATTGAACAGAAAAATGTAAACAATGCGGAATATTGAATGAATAATGCAACTCTTCGAACTACTGTGACGTCACACTGTATCAATTTCACTAGGAAGCGATTAGTGGTAAAAGATGGGAGCAACCTTAGTATTCTGTCGTCCATGGGTCAACCTACTTAAACTCTAAAAATCAAAAATTTAAGTTTATTCAGAGAACTCTGTAGATCTGTTAGCTGAAGGACATCCGAAATTTGGAACTTTGCGAATTTAAAAACTTTGGAAGAATTGGAGAAATTTGGAAGAATTGGAGAAATTTGTAAGCACAGATGAATTTCTATTGGCCAAGCTTAATGATGCAAAGGATGTAAAATATCAAAAAACGAAGCTTAATTGCAAAAAGAAGTAAAAATGTTCAGAAAATCATCGCAGTCACTCCAAAGCCCTTCTGGAGGTCCTATTTAAAAGAGCAAGAAAGAAGGATTTATAACAATACTGGCACGACAATCGATGGTAAATCATCAATCAATTGCGAATATAAAGAAATCATAGCGAACACGTTCGAATGAAAAAGAAGAAGATAATATGCAATAATCAGAAGAAACCAATAAGTACGAAAGAGAACGAATTCTATACGATAAAAAAGGGATCTAGAATTAAAATTAGTAATTATATTTTTACCGCAATTTTGACAATTTTGAATCAACTTTAAATCTGTTTAATTTTGTCAACTATAATACAAAATTGCAAACATCAAATATGAAAAACCACTTTGTCTGAACTGTTGCTAATATCATATTACACTCATCTTAGTAGGAATCGAGTAATATACGTATTGTATGTATTCTCTTACATTAACCCTGTACCTCACTATATTCTCTCAACATGATAATAGTATTATTTAAACTATGTAAATAGATTTATTTCAATTTAGTTTATCCCTTGATATATTATTGAATATATTAGCATGTATAGTAGGTACATGCTTACATGTGAATGGAAATTCATGTACACTGAGGTAAAAAAAAAAATAGTAAAATTAAATAAAAACGTATTTGATCTAACTAAAAACATCAACGAAAAATTGTATCGAAAAAAATTTTAATTTCAGATATGCACAAATTAAATAATTAAAAATATTTAAATTTACTTTTTATTCATTAAAAAAAAAAATTTATTACATAAAATTTAAATAAACTCAACACAAATGATTACAATAAAAAAATTATTAAAATAGTACTTTATTATATTATTCCCAGTCGCCCCTTCTGTTCGCCATCGTCCTGGACGACGATATGTGCCAACTTACCTTGCACAGGAGAGGCAAGGTAAGTTGGCACATGTCATCTAAAACTCGTATGGAGTTTTAGCAGGCACCTGGAGGATTTGGACTTCGCAAATGACTTCTGCCTCCTCTCACACAAACTCATCGACATGCAAGCGAAGGCGGACAGCTTAGTCGCGCTGGCACGTACCGTCGGACTGGTGGTCAACATCGCAGAGACCAAGACCATGAGAGTTAACCACAAAAACGCAAGCCATATAATGGTCGACGGATGCCCGGTGGAATTTGTTGAAAGCTTCTGTTACCTCGGCTGCATTATTACGGCAAGTTAAACAAGGCAAGGGCGGCGTTCGGGCGACTGCATGCAGTGTGGGCTAGCTCGAGAATCTCCAGACACACAAAACTGCGAATATTCAGCGCATGTATGAAGTCAATATTGTTGTACGGAAGTGAAACATGGCTGATCTCAAACACCATCACATAAAAGCTACAAAATTTCCTCAACAAATGTCTCCATATCATCTGTAGAATATTCTGTCCGAACACCATCAGCAACGACACGCTGTGGAGACTAACGAATGAAGAACCCGTTCTGTTGCAAATCAAAAAGAGAAGTGGCGATGGATAGGTCACACGTTTAGAAAACCTGCAGATAGTATTACAAGAATGGCACTAGACTGGAACTCGCAAGGGAGCAGAGGTCGAGATTGGCCAAAAAATACTTGGAGTAGGTGGATATTGCTCGAGCTAGCCTATGTCAACGCAACATGGGACGACCCAAAAATAACAGCACAGAACTGTGTACGTTGGAAGAGTTTTTTTTTGAGGCCCTATGCTCCCAAGAGGTGTGAACAAGGAAAAAAAATATTTTAAAATTATTCTGAACGGCAGAACCCTTGGGTCATCAATTCATGGTAAACTGCAAGTTCATGGTAAACTTCTACCAGTCGGCAGGCGGTTATCATTCGAAAGAAAAGCATTTTAAATATTAAATTTTTGCTTCCAGCCGGGGATCGAACTCACAACCTACATATTAGAAGGCGAGCGCACTAGACACTGAGCTACGGAGACATATAAACAAGTATATTTTTACATACTTCTTTAGCAATTAATAATGACAATCTCAAAATCAGTTTGCTTTTTTTCTTTTGTGTGTGGGTGTGCTAGTGAAAACTGAAGATTTTATGAGAATATTGGTGTTTTGGTCAAGTTGGTCTTGCTGGGATGGCATTTAAAAAAGCGCATATTAAATTTTTGCCTAAACTATTAGTTTTGAATACATCCTGTCCATACAACAATAAATCGATTGATAAATTCTTTAAAATAAAATTAAATTAAATTAAATAGCTATAAATTACTTTTCTAAAATAATTATGTATCAGTAGAGTTAGAGGTCCAACATTCTCGCGATATGTTAGGAGGTCGACCAGGTGGGCGTACACTCCTTGGCTTTTCGACGATTCTAATTTTAGCTAAGCGTTGATTACCCATTCTCTGAACGTGCTGGCTCCATTCCATCCTCCTTCTCCTGCTCTACTTGATGATATCTTGGACATCTTGGATATCTTATGCGAATGTCGTCATTTCGCATCAGGTCCCATTGCGTCCCAACGCCCGCTATTGAGCACAGCGTTAGCATTTCAGTTGTAATCATTGCTTGTAGTCAGTAGTTTTTGTATCGGTTCTTATCACAATAGCGTATATCAGGATAGGTCTAACACATGTCTTATAGATCCGATGTCTTATAGCAACTCGGACGTAGGTGCAGCGCAAAATAGTGTTTTTGGCACCGAGCTTCCCTCTATGCAAGACCACTATACGTAGTGAAGAGCCACATCCTATTCGAGGTGATCCTGTTAAGCCGAACATAGTGGATCTAGACCAGAGATGGTCGAAAAATAATAATGGATAGATTGCTGGACAAGACCAGCAATCTATCCCAATGAAATCAAAATATGCTCATAGAGCAACAAATGCCTCGATAAAAAAAAAAAAAAATAAACGAAAATTCAATAAAAAATTTTGCATTTTTATTTACCGTTATTTCTGTCAGTGTATATACTACGTATATCTTTACAGGAAATTTATTGACAAGTACTTATGTTCAAATAAAAAAAACAAAAAAAAAGAATATTCTCATTTCAAAAGTGTTTAAGGTCAATGCATCTTTTGAAACATGTTTTCGTTGTTGTTTGGTTTTGTTTTGTTTTGTGTGCAGATACCATATTACAATTGCCACTTCTATGATACTTGATCTAATGTTGAATATCTACATTTCTATCGAAATGTAACACATGTACGCAAAGTATTGTATATTTATCTTTAAATCACTCCAATCACATTGCAATCTTCAATAAATGTAAATTCATTTTCCATCATTCATCATTCATGTTCACGTTCACACGCCCTTTTACCCTCTCCTCCCCCATTACAATCTTACAATCGTTCAATTTCCGTTCAAATATTGGTCGTTGGCCCCATAAAGGATGTATATGCATTGGTAGGATGTATATACAATATATGTACAATACAAGTATATATACTAGTGCATAGCTTTAGTTTGTTATTCATCAAATTTGTCACGCTCGTACAAATGTCCTTTGGCCAAGAAGAATTATTGTTCTTATCGTTCGAAATGATGAAATTTTGAGAGTACACTTAATATGAGTATAAGTGCTATATATTATATTGTGGGAGTGGAAGGGAGTGTGTTGATGCGCTAAATCTAAACTAGTGTTTGTACATTCAAATACGAATATACACGAGCATGCAAGAATAATATAAACATACATACATATATCCATGCTGCTTGGTATAAGTATGAATGAACGAAAGTTTGCTGCTGCTAGGCATTTTTCTTAGCTAAAATTGAAATAATTAAAATATGCTGACAATGCTCGAAAGGATTAACAGCTAAATATGTATGTAGTATGTGATAGCAGTAGTACATAGTTAATAGCAAAATGCGAACATACTTAAATGACATTTGACGTCAATCGTTCATGAAAGTTTACTGGATTGAGTAAACGATTAAATATGATGTATGTATGATAGTTCTTAGCAAATTGATTGAATACTTAAATTCAGATCATATTGAAAATAAGTTTTGCCATTAATGAGAAATATTGCATACATACATGGTGCGACAATTATGTATTAACACTCGAACCATACCTCAGCAACCAAGCGCGCCATCTTCAGCGTTTTGAAGCCTCAACCTTCCTCTACTAACTGTCAAAATTTCATGGCATTTGGTTGACATTTAATGTTTATTGACATTCATTTTACAAAACACGTGTTCGTTTGATGTTGAAATTTTAACATGGAGCAAAGAGTGGTCATTAAATTCCACGCAAAAATTGTTAAGAGTGCATCAGAAACATTCGGAATGATGCAGTAAGCATATGGCGATGTTTGTTTATCAATATCAAATGTTTCTATATGGCATAAACGGTTTGTGGATGACAGAGAGTCGCTGGAAGATGAAATAAAAGAAGGAAGGTCTCCAGAAAGTTCGTGATTTTATTACAGAAGACCGCAATGCTTCAGTGAAAATGATGGAAGAGGCCTTAAACATCAACAGAGAAACAATCCGATTCATTCTTCACGAGGATTTGGGCAAAACAAAGGTCTGCGCGAGATTTGTTCCACACACATTGACCGAGGACCAAAAATTACTGAGAGTCAGTCATTCTAGAGACATGGTTGCCGCAGCAGAAAATGATCTAAACTTCCTGAAAACAATTGTTACGGGTGATGAGACATGGTGTTTCCAATACGATCTAGAAACTAAGCGTCAAAGTGCGGAATGGAAATCAAAAAAATCACCACAAGCCAAAAAAAACACGAAAAGTTCCATCAAAAATCAAAACAATGCTCATCACATTCTGCGATAGCAATGGAATTATCCACAAAGAATTTGTTCCAACTGATTAAACAGTTACTTCCGCATGTTACCTCGAAGTTTTGAAGCATTTGATGTCCAGAATCCGTCGTGTTCGACCAGAATACCGCGATTGGTTGCACGATAATGCACCGAGTCACACACCACTCATTGTTCGTCAATTTTTGGCTCGGAATCAGGTCTGTGTATGGAATCACCCGTCGTATTTACATTATTTGGCACCGTGCGACTACTTTTTGTTCCCAAAACTGAAATTGATGTTGAAAGGATGCTTTTTTGATGACATTCAGACCATACAACGGGCTTCGGCGAGGGCACTGGAGGCAATTACGAAAAATGAGCTGGAACACGCATTTGAATCACTATTAAATCGATGTAACAAGTGTATTGAATCAGGAGGATAATATTTCGTATAAATATACCGAAAAATTAGCAGATATCGTGTTTTAATTGTGTTTTCTAGAGGCAGTCTTAATACATAATTGTCGCACCTTGTACATATGTAGAAGGTGCTTTTTTAAAGTGAAGCACTTTCAAATTTGAAAAACAAAAATACAAAATGTAATATTCAGAAAACAAAATTGGCTTGATTGGAAGCATAATTACATGTAATTAGTGTCTGAATATGATTTCGGACACATGGCAGCCGCAGCTGGCTCGAAGGTGGTGTAATCTGGAAACCCAGTTTTCGGTTACTTTTTCAAGCAATTGGTGCGTAATCTCGGCAATCATCCAAAGTTGCTGATTTATTAGCATAAACCGGTCCTTTCACATAACCCCACAGAAAAAGAGTCCAGAGGCGTTAAATCGCAAAATCTTGCAGGATAGTTCAGAGGTTCGTTTCGAGAGATCGATTGCTATATTCAATGTATGACAGTTACCGCCGTTGGACCACACAGTTGGTGAATCAAATAATCAGTTATCATGGCTCTGTAACGATCGTCATTGACGGTTACGTTGTTGCGTGCCGGGTTTTTAAAGATGTATGGACCAATGATTCCACCAGCCTATAAACCGCACCAAACAGTAAGTTTTTATGGATGTAATCATGTCAGCGGAATTTCTTGTGGATTGTCTTCACTCCAAATCTGACAATTTTGCTTGTTCACATACCCATTGAGCCAAAAATTACAACAAATTATGTCAATCATAAAATGGCTGTAGCGATCTTTGAGTTTGAATGACAGAACCACGATTTTCGTAATAAAATGTCAATATTTGCACTCATTGTTGCTGTGTCAATCTCTCCATGATGACATTTCAAACGTTACTGAGTACAAATGACTTTTCGGTTAGCAGATTTGATAACTGATATATCATTTTATCTCTAGCGGAAACTGCTTCACTCAAAAAAAAAAAAAAAAATAAAAACACCCTTTATGTACAATGTGCAGAGTATACATAAATTATGACATCACAATGGAAAATAATTTATGATTGATTATACCATCAAAATATAGTCATTAATTATGTTTCGGATAGTTTCGAAACTATTACAAACAGTTTTTTGTTTTAGGAAAATGGAAAATCACCTAAAACCTCTTGTGAACTGTCCGATAATCGTGATATCGTCTATTCTCCAAGTTGTTTTTGCAAAAGTGCATTTATCCAAATGAATTTGATATTTATTATAAGGTGACCAATTAGTATAATTCTTCGATAGGAGGCGGACCAGTTCAAACAGACGATGGACGATGTTTTTTGTAGTCAAATTTAAAGGACTGCGTGTTGCCGTTATTACAGCACTGCTGGCATAAAATACTTGCTAATTTTAGGAAGATGACCTACGTAAAACTTTCTGCAATTTCCAAAAGCGTATTAACATTACTTTACACAAAGCTGATGGATATAGCGACTAGAACACTAGCAACAAATGTCATTAGTGAATTCAGCAAATGTGGTTGAACGCGATAGGGATGGTGAGTCCTCTGTCGAAAGCGTCTGAAATTCCATAATAACCCGAACTGGATAACAGCAGAAAATTACGGCGAGAAAGAGCGTTTCACATAAAAATCTGTTGAACTCATGGTGAAGCGATGTCTGACTTGCTTGAACCGCATCCATCAACCACTGACATTCAACATAACTAACGGGGGAAGCGCGGACGGCAAAAAACAAGGCAAAGCCAGACTTCGACCATCGACGACGGAAATTAACATTGTCACATAGTTGGACTTCGATTCATAATATTTTTCATCATGAGGCGAATATTGTATTTCAATTTATTTATATTTTCAGTTATTCTTATAAACCCAGAAGCAGTCAAAAACTCTCTTGCTATGCTTAAGGTGGATGAACCTATTATTTGCCTTAGCAACAGACCCTCCCACAAGGAGGTGTATTATCGCCTCTTCTGTGGAACTTAACCATTAATGAAGTTCTCATATCATTACAGGCCACGGGCTACAAAGCGGTAGCTTATGCAGATCACGTGGCACTTGTGGCATCCGGAAAATATTTAAATACACTCACCAAAGTGATGAACCATGCATTATCAATTCTGTCCAAATGGGCTTCAAACTCTGGTCTGGCCATCAACCCTGTCAAAACTGAGCTAGTTCTCTTTACTAGAAAGCATAAAATACCTATTTTTACTTTACCTAGAATTGAGAGAACTAGCCTAAAGCTAACTGAACAGGCGAAGTACTTGGGTATAACTTTAGATAGAAAACTAAATTGGAAATCAAATACGAAGGAAAGGGTGCTTAAAGCAACAGCAGCACTTTATTCCTGTGAGAAAGTCATAAGTAAAAGATTAGGGATTCTTTCTTACGGAGTGATAGTCTGGTGGGAATCCTTAAATAAGGAGGTACACAGATGCCTAATAGACAACCTTTTAACAAACCAGCGCTCTAAGTGCTTTTGACCCACCCCGTCAAAAGCACTCTATTCGCTATTGCATCTACTCCTTGTGGATGTATTTGGCAAGCAGAGAACGCTTATATTAGCAATTACGTTAAATGTGACTTCGCGCTGGGATCAACTAGGATACGGGCATTCAAAGATCCTGGGAGAGTACACTACAATTCCGAATGTCATCGACTATACCATTTCCATACCATGCTTTGACAATAGATTCTCTCAACCCATATGCCCTCAACGGAAGAATGGAAGAGGGGTATTGTCAACGATACTGCAGTTCAATCGGTACAATTGTACGCAGACGGCTTCAAATTAGAGGGAGGGGTAGGAGGTGGCGTCTTTTCTGATTTCTTTTCAACCCGAGATTATGGATATAAAGGAAGCGGCAATGTGGCTTGGCTGTACTACAATATCTTTCAAAGATATATTTATATCTACACCGAAAGTCAAGCCGCCATTAAATCTCTCGCAGAAACGTTTGCTAAATCGGTACTTGCCCTTAAATGCCGCTCAGCTCTTAACGACCTAGCGGAGCACTACAATGTACACATTGTATGGGTACCATGGTCATAGGGATATACCCGGGAACTGTGAGGCAGATGAATTGGCGAGATCGGGCACTAGGTTGCCAGAGATCTATCCATCTCATCAAGCAGGAATTCCGCTTGCAACATGCAAGCTTTTTGTCACACAACATTTCCTCACTACAGCCAACAGAAGATGGCGGGAGGAGAACTCTCGGATGAAGCTACTAGGAGAATCTGGCAAAATCTTGACAATAGAAGAACTCATTCACTGCAAATTTAAGAGATTAAATTAAAATGCATACGAACATCATCATTGCAGCTCATTTTGTTCTACCCCAATACACATTTTACTGGTTCGAACTCATTTTATATAGTTTGGTCACTGGAGCATATCTTTCATTTATGTAGAAAGTATGAAATTCCGGTTGCATAACAATATCACATATTTAATCATAATTCGGCTCTAGAAAATTGTTAGTGCCAGAAGTGGTTTATCTAATTTCGTACTGAATATTTTTATATTAACGATATTCATCGCATAAGGTTGATGGCAATAAAATAATGGCATTGATCAAAGCAAATTCACGAGGTTGCCATGTGAGAAGTTATTTTGTCGCATCCGTGCAGTTTTATATCGGCATATATCGTGAAATTAAATGGTATATCTTTCACCTAAATATAATAGATATTTAGTAGAGACACAGTTCTATAAATGAAAGTTTGAATTACATTATTCCATTTGCTTTTGTTTGCTTTATATTTAATGAGTACAACTGTCACGTCCGTTACCCAGAAAATTTATATTAGTGAAATAAACGTAATCCCTCTCATCTACCATCTGTCAGTTGAAGTTATGTCTATAGAAATTTATCAATCAATTAAACAAAAAACAAACTGATTTAATTTTTTTTTTTTTTTTTTTCATTAGAGAACTACTAAACGTATCTACAATTGTAGTTTTCATTAACATACATGCAATTAATTTTTACTCTATCATATCGTACATATGAGTATAAATATTTGTAATAAATGCAATATGTTTCTCATTTGTCCTCACAGTTATTATCACAAATATATGTATGCTGGCTTACGGCAGTCCCAATATGCTAAATGGACGATGCCATACCGATATCAATGCCGCACAGACAACCCCTCTCAGCATGGATAGACAACAACTATCGTTGAAACTATCAAAACATATGTCATTTATAGAGACGCCGATGACGACTACAACAACGTCAACACTGTTAGCAACACCAACAGCCACACAGCCAATACACAAGCAAAATTTTAATGAATCGCCACCAATAATGCCGATAATGATGACAACGATGCCAACAACAACATCGATAGGGCATGCTGAAACCGATACTAGAATTGCAACAAACATAAATATCAACATTAGTAATTGCAAATCAATCGACAATGAGGAGACACGTACATCACGAATGCCACATCACCATCATCATCATCATCATCAACATCATAATCAGCAGGAGCAGGAGCAGCAGGAGCAACGGCAGCAGAAACAAAAGCACGAGCCGCAACAGCATCATCATCAACATCATCACCATTATAGCAAAAATCAGCATTTACATCCTCAACAAGAGCACTTACCAACAAATAGTAACAATCAATCGGATAAAATGTCCATACGTTCGATTAGTTCTGAGGATATTTCAACAGCTGTTGAGGGTAAATGTTGTAGTGCCGCGGCTCGTAATCCAGCAATTAAAACTGGACGTCGCATACAATTGATGCAGGTAAATATGAATCGTTGCACGATAGATAGTAAAAGGTCTCTCAAAGTTCATGCAAGAAGTAATTTTGATGTAATTTGATGCAATATTTTATTTTAATCCAAAGTAAAAACTCTGAAGGTCTAGGTGCCGTAGCTCAGTAGTTAGTGCGTCCAATCCACTGGCTGCAGCATAAATATCATATATCGAAAAGATTTTTCCATCGGCAAGCAATTGGTAATTCTACCGGCAGTAACAATTTGCCATGGGAAAAGCTTCTAAAAGAACTCTGTAAAAAAAGCTCAAGAAAAATGACGTCACAAATGTTCTGCCGTTCATAACCGGCTAAAATAAGTAGGGCCCTTCTAATGTTGTCCAAAATTTAACACGCACAACAGTACTGGATGAGAAGCTCGGCCAAAGAGCCCTATCGGGGCTTATAAATGCCACATATTTATTTTTTTTACAAACTCTCCAGTTCATAATAGAACACAATATCTGTCAAATGTCGGCCGCTACTCTTCTTGCATATGATCATTCTTTTGATGATAATTTTCATCACATTTTCGTATAATTACGGCAGTATCTGGCCAATAACATCTGCATGGAGCTGGAGCATTGGCACAAATTTTATCTTAAACGTAGCCCCAGAGAAAAAAGTCGAATAGAGTTAAGTCGCCAGATCTCGGCGCCCACTTAAAGCCTATATTTCGAGAAATCACACTTTCAGGAAATTGTTCACTCAATGGAATCATTGTTTTACCAGCTATACAGCATGTGGCTCCGTCCTGCTCAAAATAAACATCGCCTACGTCCATAGTATCAATATCAGGCCAAAGAAAGTCTATCAACATCGTTCGGTATAACGATCCATTCACTAAAATGGTCGCACCAAGATCATCCGAAAACCACAAAGAATTGTCACTCGTTGTGGATGGAGCGGTTGTTCAATCATGTCTTTGCGTTTTCGGAGCCCAGATGCGATAGTCTTGCATATTGACGTACCCAGACAGATGAAAATGAGCCTCATCACTCAAAATAATCTTTCTTGAGAAATCATGATCTTCTTCATGCATTTCCAGCACCCAATCAGCGTATGTACGACGTTTTCCATGGCCTAAGGGCTTCAATTATTGTATCAACTACACCTTATAAATATGTACGATATGGTATTTATGCAAAATACGATGCAGAGTGGCCAAGTTGTGGACAAGCACAATTCCTTTGATCATCTCCTGGGTTTTTAGCCATACACTCAGCTACAGCTGTGATATTTTCAGTTGACCTAGCACGAGTTGGAACCTTTACATCACTAACTTCTCCGAAACTCTTGAATTTATCGATTACTATTTCCGATATTTCGATATATCGAATTTATCGATTAATATTTTCGATATTTTCATGCTTTTTGTGGAGAATTTTAACTATTTCAGTGCATTGTGCGAGTGTGTATCGATCCATATTTGAAATTCTCTAGTTTTTCTTTGTCAAATGTTAACGAATGACAGTTGTATGTTGGCATCTGAAAAAAATCATGGGAAATTTAAATTGACACCTCTTATTGAAATGCCCCGTATATGTTTGGAATACCGCTGTGGGCAATAAATACCAAAAAATTGATCACATCCTAAAAAATTCTTTATTTATTTTTTCAAATCTTTCAAATCTAAATGAAAATGTGTCTCTGAAGATGCTGCAGTTCAAAATGCTTTTTAAATAGATTTTTTAAATATTGCTTAACACTGAAAACGTGCTCCTTTTTTTATAACTGAACTGAACGATCAGCTGTTATGATGTGTTTTTTTTTTCGCTGCCTTGAAATTGAAATTTTGCGTCAATTTTTGGGACATCCTTTATATATAGATGCGTTTGTAGACAATCTCACACATAAATTGCTGTTCAAAATTATCCTTTAATTTGCATTGGACATCAACATTTCTCGTATGGATATATTTTCAAGATTTGTCAAGAAAATTATTGATATTTCCCTATAATCAACTATTACATAACTGAAATTTATGAAAGGTTAAAGTCGATTTATCTTATAACACGAAATTTTGATACCAATTGTAGTGCCTGAAAAATAAGTGCGACATCATATTCGTATTATCGTTGGCAACTCTAAAAATCAGCTGTTTTGGTTGGAATGGGCAACAACACTAGAACAGTGAACTCTTCATTTGTAGTTGTTTCTCTCTCAGGCAACGCAACTAAGTTGAGTTCATATTCATAATACCGATAATAATATGGTAATGTAGTAATACAGTTATCACTATTGTGCTATTCTATTTGACACTACGTCATATTTAATAATTATTAGTTATTAGGTCGCTGTCCATCAAGATTATTTTGAAGAATACAAGTACAAGGACATTTGTCTATGAAATTTTTTTTTTATTACCAATTTGCTTGCAATGAATAATACATACATATAAGTACATATAAAAACTATATAAATCTATATAAACTATATTATCTAAAAATAAGTTAGACAGATAAATTTTATTACGAAAGTTTTATGAATTACATGCCCACATATGTACGTACGAGTAGAATTACATTAAAATAACATTTGAAGCAATTTTAATATGATGCGAGTGTGATTTGGAGCAATGTACGATTACTGTGAAAGACGTAATAGATATATTTCAAAAGTTACTAATTTTGTGCAAAATTAGAAAAGTGATTTAAGTAAATTATGAACAAATTACATCTGATTGTAGCCTTGTAGTTAGTTTGTAGCCAGTAATTTGAAAATCTGGCTAAAATTGCAAATTCATGCACGTTGAACCACCATTAAAGACAATTAATGGGGGCTAAACTGATAAACTGATGTATGCGGGCGAAGGTGGCATACAGCCGAAACTACTGCTTGTCGACCCGCAAACCTCAGCAGAAGTCCTTCTCCCCCACATCTCTGCCGTATGGGAAAATGAAAGAATGCCACCGACGTGGATAAAAGGCATCATAGTGAAGTTGCCTAAGAAATTCAATGTGTCGAACGTTCCCTAAGAGACGAACAAGTTGGATTTCGCCCACACCGTCGCTATGTTGACCAAGTCAACACTCTTCGCATCCGCTACCCATACATGCTGTTCGTCAATTTTAAGAAGGCTTTCGACACAATCAAAAGAGACGCAATCTGGGTGGCATTAAGTAGAAAAGGAAACCCTGCCAAGTTAATCCGCCTCATCAGAGCCCTATACGAAAATTCTGAACTGGCTGTGCTTCATAACGGTGACATTAGCAATTCATTCTCCACCAATGCGGGCGTAAGGCAAGGTTGCCCCCGGTCGCCCCTTCTCTTCGCCATCGTTCCGGACGATGTCATGTGCCAACTTACTTTGCACAGGAGAGGCATCGTATGGAGTTTTAGCAGGCATCTGGAGGATTTGGACCTCGCCGATGACATCTGCCTCCTTTCAAACAAACTCATCGACATGCAAGCGAAAGCGGACAGCTTAGTCGCGCTAGCACATACTGTCGGATTGGAGATCAACATCGCAAAGACCAACACCATGAGAGTTAACCACAAAAACGCACGCCATATAATGATCGACAGATGCCCGGTGGAATTTTTTGAAGGCTTCTGTTAGTGAAGGAGCTAATGAAGATGCCAACTGCAGGTTAAACAAAGCAAGGGCGGCGTTCGGGCGACTGCATACAGGGTGGGCGAGCTTGCGAATATCCAGGCGCACAAAACTGCGAATATTCAGCGCATGTGTGAAGTCAGTATTGTTTCACGGAAGTCAAACATGGCTTATCTCAAATACCATCACACAAAAGCTACAAACTTTCGTCAACAATATTTTACAAATGTATCATTTGTAGAATATTGTGGCCGAACACCATCAGCAATGATGCGCTGTGGAAACTAACGAACGACGAACCCGCCCTGTTGCAAATCAAAAGCAGAAAGTGGCGATGTGGAACCCGCAAGGGAGCAGAGATCGAGGTCGGCCAAAAAATACTTGGAGTAGAGCGATATTGCGCGAACTAGCCGATGTTAACACAACATGGGACGGCGAAAAAATAACAGCACAGAACCTTGTACAATGGAAGAGTCTTGTTGAGGTCCTATGCTCCCAAGAGAAGTGAACAAGGAAAAAAAAAAGATGATAATAATATATTTTATTTCTTCAAAGACTTGAAAATATCTTGAACTTGTGTGTAGCAGCAGTAAAACCTAACCTAATCTACCCAAATTTTTAAACCTTTAGTAGTATCGCTGGAATAATTTTTAACCTTTGGTCATATTTGTCGCAAATGCCAAATATGGATCCCCACATTCATTTCGATTGTTTTACTGGGTGGTTCCGTTATCTATAATTTTTGGATTTCATTGTACTATAAACCCGTAGGCAAATATATTTTTTTGCAAAACATTGCTGCTATAAATAGAATTAATCAGACGCTAATGCTAAGTATACGTATTGTATGAATACACTATATAAAGTCAAGAATGGAATTGTGTAACAAAAAGACATTTTCGTATTAAATTAGAATAATAATTCTCATTATTTCATGTTGTGTTTAATTTTATTTAATTTTTCTCTCTTTTTTTTTTTTCGTTGTTCAAGTTATGTTGGCATTTCATACATCAGTCCGCTAGTAACATCATCATCATCATTAAGTATTGTGACAATCCTATTGATTTGACATGATGTATACGAGTACATTTGTATATCATATGTATGAATTTATATAATTTTAACGCCTTTTCATTAACAAACAAACCCTGCAATCAAATTACAACTGGCTTGAGTAAATTATATCGTATAATATTTCGAGAAGGACATACTTATTATGCATATTGATGGGTGTGTGAGCGAATGCATGGGAGTACATCGGTAGTGTAAATAATATTGTAGATATCTTCATCTATTTTTAGTACACGAAAGAAAGAAATAATGTAATAATACCTATGACACCCCTTTAAATGGCTGATTCAATGTTCTATCTGTCACCTTTATTGCTCTATTCATTTGTGTATGATATTTGAATACAATCATTTGAGTAATGGCATGACACATTGCATTGAGCAGTAACAGCAATATATTTTCATAAAAAGTTGTTGTCTTTTTATATTGACATCATTATATGAATGCACTTGCTACATAACATTTCACGAGAGAGATTTTGCATCATCATCGTCTGTCGTCGTCGTCACATTATCGTCACCATTATCCTCATCAGTCATCATCAGTAAAATTCCTTTGGTGTTAGTTGCAATAGTCACGTGCTGTGTATGCAAACATTATTCAATTAGTCTTACAAAAGTGTTAACATATTTTCTTCATTCACTTCTTTCGTTTAATTCTTTAAGTATTAAAAGTGTATTTATTTTCTTTATCATCTTACCATTCTTATTGTATTTTATAATACATATTAAGCAATTAACAATTGTGGGCAAATATTAGCCGCCAAACACTAACACCATTATCAGCACCACCACTACTGCATACATCAGTATTTATTAAGAGTGTTTTTTACTGAAGTTATTTATGAGAGTTTGGATTTTTCCATTTTATAAAATATACATATACATGGTGAGTCGATAGAAACACAACTTATTTTTCAATAGAATAGATATTAAAAGATTAAAAATATTAAAAACAATGATCTTACAGTCGGCTGGGGCCGACCAAATTATACCCTAAACATGTAGATATTGTTACGTTTTTATTTTGTGAACGTTTCATTCTATTTGAATTAGCCTTGATCGATCACTGAATTCTGTCAATAATAATTGCAACACTTATTTTGTACGACTATATACAGGAACAATTTATTTAATCATCTCAATTTACAATCAACTATTTACAATAACTCTTTAATGTACTTGCAACGTTTGCCTCTGATACTGTATCAATGTTTGCGTGATTACTTTCGGGCTTCAATTTTTTTTTCTTGTCAACAACTGGCCCTATTTATACTCGGTAGCAACACTCCAATAATCTTCCTTTATCGTAGTCGAGATTCTTCTCTTTCTTTCTCGTTGGCATATTCTGGTTATTGCCTATTTCATTTTGTTGACATTCGTTTCGATGCTGCCAATATTGGTAGTGATGAGTAACCAACCATCGATACTCGTTACAATATATATATATACAATATAAAGTTGGTTCGCTTATCCATCTTTTTCTTTTATTTCCACTAATTTGTATGGGAGCCACATTAAGAAGTAGGCGTGGGTTACTGATTACATTTCAGTTTCTTTCCAACTACAATATTAATTCAAGTGTCAATTACTGTGACTCTAGGCAGAAGAGTGCCGAAGTTATAGTGTTTTAAATTTTTGAGAAATTCGGTCATTTTGTATGGGAGCAACTATAAACAGTAGGCATAGCTCGCCCATTTCTTGTAAATCTAGTTGTCCTTAGAATACTAATTCCCAACTTAAATATGATGGCTCTACGCTGAATAGTTTGTAAGTTGTGGTACTTAAAAACATTTGCTTTCTTGGACTTTGTATGGGAGCCATATAAATCCTGGCTTACGGATTTTATGCCAGCTTATTTCCGATTACGATATTAATCTAAATATCAATTATGGGTGTTCTAGATAGAAGATTGCTGAACTTGCAACGGTTCAAATTTAAAAGAAGTTCAGGCAGTATGTTAAGTTAGGTTAGGTTATAGTGGCAGACCTCCGCGAAGAGGTCATACATTGACCCTATATGGATCCTTAGTGATAACAAAACGTCCAGACCTATTTACGAGCTGTAAAGATCGTAAAATATTTCGATTTTTATTGCGAATTTTAAGAGTGTTCTTTTGCTTAAGGTCGCTGCTTCAGCTATATCGCGGAACTCCGGGTCTCCAAAGCAATTGAAGCGACTTCTACAGAGTACAGGACAGCTGCAAAGCAGATGCTCCAGAGTCTCCTTTACACCTGGCTCTTTGCATATCCTGCATCCGTCGTTCTCTATGAGACCCATCTTGTGAACGTAGGGATGCCGTGAGGCAGTGTCCCGTGGTTATGCCAACCATAGTTCTGCACTCTACTCTGTTAAGAGACAGAATCAGCTCGGAGCAGTTGTCGTTATGTAACCCAAGCATTATTTTGGCGGTCCTCCACCTCCCTGCTGCTTTCCTTATCATACTTGAGTTTAGATTGTTGTGAATCGTGGCATTGGTATGTTACGCATTTGTTTATCGGGGAGATGAACACCTTCTTTGACAATTCGATCGGCAGTCTCGTTTTCCTGTATACCCTTGTGTCCCGGTATCCAATATATCCGTAGCCCTCTACCTTCGTATAAACGTTCTAGTGTTTCTTGACACGTCAGTACATTCTTGGATATGGTACAGTGCTCGATTATTGCTTTAATCGCCGCTTGAGTATCTACGTAGAAATGAATTTTTGATCCGGCAGCTGTTCTAGTCAGCTCCGCTGCTTGTACGACTGGGTTATGTCCAATTCTGAACAGTAAACACCAGCCCCAACCCCATCCATTATTTTCGAGCCATCTGCGAAGAAATTAAAGGTATTGCGTCTTGATTTCAGGTCTTTACGCCATCCCACCTCTTCTATATAGTATTGTATATTCCAGCTGGACTTTAACTGCGAAATTATGTAGTCTGATTCCCATGGTATAGGTCGACAAATATAGCAGTGTCCATATGATCTTCTTACCAAAGTAGTATAACATAATTCTTCGTGCAAAATATTTTAGCCCCAGATGGTATATTAAGTGAGTTATAGCAAGCTAAAGATTTTGCAAATTCCGAGGTTAGTCACTTTGAATGCTCGGTGTGAGCGTAATTATTGACCGCTCATGTCCATCATCAATCCGCTCCGTAGCCTTGGATTATAGGTTACTCATGGCAAATTTCGTCAAAATAGCTCAATATTTGCTCAAGTTATTGTGCGAAACAGACAGATGTATGGACGGCCATCGTTAAATCGAAAATGTATGCGTCCCCAATGAGGAATATATATTTTGGGTCTGTGAATTAGTAACCGGCCTTTTACGTTACATGACGCCACGCGTAAGTGCGTTGTTATACATCATTCTCCGAAATGTCATTTTAAATGTCTATTCACTTGCTGTCAAAATCACTTAAAAATTTTCAATTTGATTGTGCACATCATATTTTTTTCCAGTCGGTAATTTTTCACCATTACAACGAAGGGCCACATATCGCTATTGCAGTCAAAAATTGTCTTACTAGTAGCGGATGGGAAATTTTACCACTTGAATGGGTCCATGCAGAATACCCTTAAGCGTATTCCAGCGTATTACAGCTTCACTTCGGTCGCTGGAATAAAAAAATGGACTGATTCGTTTTTGGCCGCCACGCCGGCGAAGTTCTTTTGGGATGGAATCCATAAATTGCCGGAATGACGGGGAAATGTCGTATTTTCTGATGGACAATACTTTAAAAACTAATTGATTTTTGAGCACTAAAATGAGCCGGTTACTAATTCATACACCCAATATATTTCTATATTTCCAGAGATTCCTTTAAAAGGTTACAAAGATCTGATCAAAATTAATATATCTTGCGTATCCACATTGCAGGGTATAAAAAGACACAATATTTTTGTGAAAAAAACTGAAAATTTTATTTTCAAAGCTCAAAAAACAAACTCAATTTTAGCTCAAAGGTTAGCAATGTACGCCACGACTCTTCTTCCATAAGCCATTTTTTAATGAGATTTTTCATCACATTTTCTCATAACTTCGGCTATATCTCATGAATAACATCTGATCTAATATTGTCTTTGAGTGCTTCCATATTAGTTGAAGCATTGGAGTAGACTTTATCTTTAAAGTAGCCCCAAAGAAAATAGTCTAATAGTGTTAAGTTCCTCTCGATCTCGGCGGCCACTCAAAGTCTCCATTTCGAGAAATTATAGCATCAATTGCAGTCCTCTTGACATCTCTTGTTGAAATACCCTGTATATGAAGAAAATAGTAGATGCCTCCAATAGACTTTGTTTGCTGCTTTTATAACCGTCAATTCAAACATTTCACATAGTAAATTCTACTCTGTTCACACTTACGAAACACATTCTATGTGTATTTATTCAATTTACAAAAGGTTAAACCATGGCAAAAATAAATGAAAATAAATTGTTTTGCAATGCAACACATTTGATTCTAGAGAAATAGAATTAAGGATCAATATACACATGTATGGATACAGGGCCGAATGGGTATAAAAAGAAGGAGGTAGAGATTGAATTTTAATGGGTGCGATGCTTCCTTTTATAAATGCTTCCAATTAGCCTAATTTATTTTCGTAAATCAGATTTATAGTATTTCCTTATAGACGTTCCAACTGAAATTTTTTTTCAAATGATTTTTAGCTGTTGGCATATAATTGGCAATTATTCCGACAGTGATAGATGCCGAGATAGGGCAGTCCAAATTTTGCTTCATATAATTTAATCCATCTTAATATAAATTTAAATAATAATTTTTTTGTGTTTCATATTAATATTGCAGATGATAATTTTACCATTTATCCCAATACTGGCATTAATTGTACAAACATCGTTAATATTGCAAGAGATACTCGAATATCGTGCCGAAGTTGCGGATATTGAAACACAGGTGAGCTCAATTTTTAAATGTCAATTATACTAATAATATTTTATTGCGGTATATGTATATAAAATAAAAAAATAAAAGCAAAAAAAAAAAAATATCAATATAAGGAGAGGGGGGTGTTGTTGTTTTATGGTAAATGAGCGATACTTTTAGAATAGAATGATAATAAATTGTAATTACAATTTATTGTTGTAATTCAATCATATGTCAAGTACATGTCCATATATAGGACACAAACACAATTAGGCATTTCACAAAGTCTCACATAGTTATATATTATAATTTCAACTTGAAGGAATATGTATCAACGCACTCTCATCATTGTCTCTGCTAACTAGTTCTTCAACACACACACACAGTCAGGACCACGGCATGTAGATTTATATCAAGCTTTTGTATGGTAGAAATATTGTCAAATTTTATATCAATATGACAGTATGTCAGACCTTGTGAATCACCTAAATATGTGTACTAGTATAATAACACAGGCTGACAAATTTAAACCTTTTGCTTGCAATGGTGTTTATGGTACTGCTGGAACAAGTGCTGAATAGAGCCCATTGACCGAGACAAAAATTGAAAAGGGAACGTATTCCGTCATTTTTGTTTTCTTATTTTAATAGTATACAAAATTTTTGGTTGCAAACTTATAGTAAATGTGCTATCGAGTGACAAAGGTGGAATTTTGGAAAATGTGAAAAGCATATATTTCGAAAAAATTCTACACCGAATTTCAAAAAATGCATATCATTGGAATGGTATTTGCAGTACCTTTTCACTGATGTATAAAACTATATATAAGATTTTTATTTTTTAAATAATTTAATGAAAAATATAATATTTTTATAAAAAATATTTTTCAACTAATTTTTGTTTTTTTTAAATACCTAATTAAATGATAAAAAAATGTAAAGGATCTTCAAGACTATACAATTTACTTTTCAATGGTATACAAAACATATTTAAAAAATATTTTTTTATATTTTTAATATATTTTTTTTATATGTATACTCAGTTACACTTTTTAGTGACCATCAATACAATACATACTTACTTTTTATAAACATTTTCATGTATTTCATTTACACATTCCTACATTCATACGCTTCTTCCGTGGAGATATACCGAACAACCGAGGTGTACAAGCTTAAATTCGCTCTTTGCTCGTAGATGGCGTTAGTGAGCATATTAGGCTATTATCGACTGTGCATCCTTTTTTTTATGGATTCGACATCTGTTTACATCAATTAGTAAACATCATCAGTGATTTCATACAACAACATACATTTTTTCTCGTATAAACATGTCTAGTTTCGTGCCAGAAAAAGAGCATATGCGGGAAGCTCTACTTTTTTGCTTCAATTTGAAGAAATCTGCTGCTGAGTCACATTGAATGCTTGTGGAGACAGAGCGCTATGGGAAACCACTTGCAGAGACTGGTTTCGTCGGTTCAAAAAAGGCCATTTTGATTTGAGTGACAGGAAACGTGAAAATAGACCCAGAAAAGTTGAGGACCATGATTTGCAGACTCTTTTGGATGAGGACGACACCCAATCGTAAAAAATGTTTGCCGAACAGTTTGGTGTTACTCAACAAGCCATTTCCATACGTTTACGAGCCATGGGGAAGGTTCAAAAATTTGGAAAATGGGTACCCCATGAATTGAACGATTGGCAGATGGAGCGACGCCAAAACACATGCGAAATCTTGCTTGCTAGAAAAAAAAAGAAAGTCGTTCCTGGATCTTGTGGTGACTTGCGATGAAAAGTGGATATACTTTGGGAATCCTAAACGAAAAAAATTGTGGGTCGATCCCGGCCAACCAGTAACTTCTTCTCCAAGACCAAATCGCTTTGGACGCAAGACGATGCTGTGCGTTTGGTGAGATCAGCAGGGTGTCATCTACTATGAGCTGTTGAAACCTGGTGAAACTATCAATGCTCACCGCTACCACCAACAACTAGTGATATTGCGTCGTGCTTTGGGTGAAAAAATGCCTGGTTATGAACAAAGACATGAGAATCCTAAACGAAAAAAATCGTGGGTCGATCCCGGCCAACCAGTAACTTCTTCTCCAAGACCAAATCGCTTTGGACGCAAGACGATGCTGTGCGTTTGGTGGGATCAGCAGGGTGTCATCTACTATGAGCTGTTGAAACCTGGTGAAACTGTCAATGCTCACCGCTACCACCAACAACTAGTGATATTGCGCCGTGCTTTTGGGTGAAAAAAGGCCTGGTTATGAACAAAGACATGAGAAGATGTCGTTGTCTCCACGACAACGTTCCATCGCACACGTCAAAACTGGTCCAAAACTACTTGAACACACTCAATTGGCAGGTGCTACCTCATCCCGCTTATTCATCAGACCTCGCCCCTTCTGACTATCACCTGTTTTTGTCGATGGATCACGCGCTCGCCGAACAGCACTTCGATTCGTATGAAGACGTCGAAAAATGGCTTGACGAGTGCCTTGCCTCGAAAAATGAGAAATTCTTTTGGCATGGTATACACAAATTGCCCGAAAGATGGGAAGAATGTATAGCTAGTGAGGACAATTACTTTGAAAAAAGTGTTTTTTTTTTAACCAAAAAACAGCGGATTTAAGCTTGTGCGCCTGGTATTTCATACATTTCTGTTTCTGATTTTTTTCTTTTGGAAAGAAAGATCAAATGTTACACAGTGTAATTATTCCAATAGCAATATCAATGTATGTAAACAACAAGTGTGAGCAAGAACTGTTAATATTTACAAAAGGACGATACTCATTTTACAATGGCACACACTTGAAAGTACATATACTGGTTATTTTTGTGGTACAAACATTCATACATATGTATGTATGTATGTGTGTGTGTGGTAGTTAAAAGTAAGTAGTTAAAGGTATTAAAGGGTGAAGACTAAAGTTCGAAGAATTGTGCAAATTAATTGTAAACATACTCGTACATATGTGTGCATATGTGATAAAGAAAAATTAAAACGGGGGAAAGGCCAACTTCACAAGTGTGTGTAATTAAAACAATTAGAACAATTAAATTGACCTCTCATTCTCTGTGCTACACACACACACACACACACACACTCATTCTTAGTTATTTAGAATTGTACTTATTTGCCATATATAATATATTTATTTAGTGAGTGACACACAATCATTATTACCAATACCAATTATGCCATATATTTCATATTTCATTTTCTGTTTTTTTTTTTTTTTCAAATACAAGTATAACTATCTACTATCTATCATTCTATCTATGGTTCTGATCCTTGCTTCAATAAACGTTTGTTACACTCACATTCCAATACTCGCATAATATAAAGTGGTAAATGCCACATCCATCATTTTATGAATACAATTCAAAGACATTTCATGGAATTGCATAAAAATGTTCATTCATCCAACAATCCATCCATACATCCATCCAACTATGTATGTGTAAATGCTTGCACTTGAACTACAAAATGATTATGCAATGCACATGTTCATATCATTCTATATAATACACAAATAATGGTCATCATATCTTGCTTATGCATACTCGTACATACACTACCCTGCAAAAGTTTGGGTAAATTTAAAAAATTACACAATGATTTTGTAAGGACCGTTTTATTGAATATGTTTCTAGGAAATAATATAATTCTCATGATTTTTGACATGTTTGACTTATTATTGTTGTGTTTTATTTGATTACAATATGGAAAATTTTGGAAATCTTAAAATTGAAGTAGTTTCAAATTGTTTAATTTGTAGTGCGATCAATTTGTAATCAATTTTAAAATATTTCAAAATGTGCGCCAATGTTGTCTTACGTAGTTTGCCACTACAAGTCAAATTCATAACGGTTTATTTTGACAATTTATCGTTTGTGTGCATAATGTTCAGCTCAATATGGTTTTTATTATAATTACTGATGTCAAAACGTAATCTAATCCATCAAAATGGCAAAAACCAATCAGATATTAAAAGAAAAACCAACTAAAATTGTTAATTTGCACAAAATTCGGTCATTCAATGATAAAAATTGCACAAATTGTGGGTGTTCCATCAAATGAAGTTCATACAACCTTGACAACATACACTGAAACGAACTGATTTGATCTGATTTGACCAGAACAAACTCTGGCAAACCCAGAAAACAAACCAAACAGTATGATTTCCGATTCAAAACTGTGCCAGATATACGAGCCGAGATAAAATAAAACCTTATCGAATCCAATCTCCGATACTTCGGTTGCATGTTGCCGGTTTATATGGTTGAATCACTGCCAAACAACCATTATTGCGTCCTAAAATGTTCAAAAAATGACTCAAATGGACAAAAGAATTTGCCAGTTGATCGATGGATCAATGGTAACAGATGCTATGGAGCGATGAATCCAAATTCGAATTTTTCGGGAACAAAAGGCGAATGTTCTGTCCTAAAAATCACACGAATGATATCAATCTGGATATGTTAAGCCTACAGTCAAATTTGAACGTGACAGTCTGGGCTTATTTTTCCTATCGTGGTATAGGCAATTTGGTGAAAATCGATGGTATAGTGCGGAAGGAACAATATCACCGAATACTTCAGAACAACGTTATTCCATTTGATTGGTGAGGGGTTCGTGTTTCAACAAGACAATGATCCTGAACAACATTCGAACACAAACTACATTAAATTTAAAGTAGACAACGACACTCTTCAATTCATGGAATGGTCACCCTAATCGCCCGACGCGCATCCCATTGAATTATTATGACATGAGCTTGACAGAGAGGTTCAAAACAGTGAATCTCACTTGTGGGAATGTTTAAAGAATGCTTGGGAACAACTCCAACCCACTTGACTCTAAAAATTGGTGGAAAGAATGCGCAAAGTTTGTCCGGCCATCATAAAATCGAATCAAATTGATTAGAAACGTCTCATTTGATATATATAATTTTTTTTTTAACAAAAAAAAAAAAAAAACCAAATATTTTGATAAAAAAAAGCAATCAGATATCATTTATAAAATGTTCTCGTCGAAAAAATATAACGAAAAATACAAAATATGTGTCATTTCTGAAAGTCACCCAAACTTTTGCAGGGTTGTGTATGTATATACTAAGTATATAGTATATGCACGTAAGTACACTGAGAAAAATGATTGATAAAATGTGATACGATGTATTGAAGATATTTTAATAAAGAAGGATTCATTCGCCATTCGTCTTCACTTTAGGTACATCTACTATCGGTCTATATGTATGGTTCATGGATTTCTGGCGATGTATTTCACTGTATAGTAAATAGATTATAAAATTATGATATATGTACGATTACTTTATACGAGTATTGTAAAATAAAATTTTATTGCATCTGCTATATATACATCACGTCCAGTATTATGCTTATTTAAATGAAATTAAAGATGATGTTCTCATAAGCATAAGCTATATAAATTGTTAACATCAGGATATATATATATATATATATATATATATATATATATATATATATATATATATATATATATATATTTGTCATCTATGACCTGATTTATAATTAATATCATATTTCTATTTGTTGTTGTTGTTGTTGTTGTTGTATTTTTGTTGATAACACCATTGATTCAACAATTCGATTACATAGACTCTATCTACATTCATTTGCAATAGCTAAGATTTTAAGACTTGTACATCTATCTATATGAATATAGCTAAAGTAACACTCTCTATATATTAATATAAGGATATTTTATAAATTATAAAAATGCATTCAGTTGTAAATAATTGCTTTCATTACACAAATGCATTCACACTATGAGTAAAACTATATAAAAGGTGTAGTAAAAAGAAATCCATTATTTTTCCAATAGATGGCTTTAGTAATCTGTATCTCGCGTTGTATAAGTGCGATCGGGTTACGCTAGATGGCGTTAGAAAGATAGGATTTTATACTAAGTAAACTTTTCAGGCAGTTTTGTGATTGCTTGATTCAGTATTGTTTGAGCACGCGTCAAAGATGGACACCACTAAAGAGAAAATATACCATAATTTAAAGTTTTTCTTCGATAAAGGCGAAAACGCAAGCCAGACGGCTGAAAATGTTAATAGTGTTTATAGTCCTCCTGATACTGTAACAGTCAATGATGTGCAATTTTGGTTTCGTCGATTCCGTTCCGATAATTTTGATGCCAAATATGCACCACGCTCTGGAAGGCCAATTGTCGAAATATCGATAAAATAATGGAAATCGTCGAGTCTGACCGTCATTTAAGCCTTATGTAAGTCTATTGCCCAGGAGCCAAACATTGCACAACAAATCGTTTGGAACCATTTAAATAAGGCTGGATACAAAAAGAAGCTCGATGTATGCGTGCCACACGAGTTAACGCAAAAAAACCTCATGGACCGAATATCCATCTGCAAATCGCTGCTGAATCGCAACAAAATCGATCCATTTCTGAAGCGGATGGTTACTGGTGATGAAAAGTGGGTCACTTACGACAACGTCAAGCGAAAACGGTCGTGGTCGAATTTGCGGTGAGCCGGCGCAAACGGTGTCCAAGCCAGGATTGACGGTCAAGAAGGTTTTGCTATGTGTTTGGTGGGATTGGCAGGGAATCATCTACTATGAGCTGCTTCCCTACGGCCAAACTCTTAATTCGGACCTGTACTATTAACAATTGGACCGTCTGAAGGAAGCAATCGCTCAGAAGCGACATTGTGTTCCATCAGAAAAACGCCAGGCCACACACATCGATAGTGACTCGCCAGAAGCTCCGGGAGCTTGGTTGGGAGGTTCTTATGCATCCACCTTCTAGTCCGGACCTGGCACCAAGTGATTACTACCTGTTCCTGTCTATGGCAAATGATTTTGCTGGTAAAAAATTCGCATCAAGAGAAGCTTGCGAAAATCGAATGTCCCAGTTTTATGAAATTACCTTCAACAAGTATCGGAAGAAACGGTGCATATTTGACCTTAATCGGATAATTCTAATTATGCTAAATAAAACCTTCAATTTAATGCAAACATAATGGAATACTTTTGACTAGACCTTATACTTTAGCTTGCATGCACTTACATAGAGTATCATCCTGATGGAAGATTGCTACAATTTTTATATAAAATATTCATAATATGCAAATATATTCATTTACTTATTATTGATTATTATTTAATAGGTAACCATAGCCACGGACTTGGGTAAAGTTGTAACACGCCTACAATTGGAACGTGCCGAGGTAGCATTTTATATATTTACAAATGGCAGTAAAGTTCGGTAAGTTCAGAAAAGATATAAAAAAAAACATCTTAAAAAAAAATATATAATATAAAATAACTTAAATATTATAAAAAAAAAGCACATACGTATATATAATGTTCATTAGGAATGTTTATTGTAATTAAAAAGTGTATATAAACATAAAACACATACTATGTATCACATGCACTGACAATTATTTCATATTATATTACATACATTTATTTGAACGTGTATTGCGTATTTAATGAGTTTTCCAAATCAATGAATTTCAGTTCAAATTTAACACAACGTTTCGCCGTCACCGATCACGCATTAAATAATATGACTACATGGAGTGAGGTCAGTGTACCAACATCACCAGATAATGATGATGATGTTGAGGTTATGTTAAATCGTACCGAATTTCAAAATCGTCTAAATGATTTTAGGTAAACCAAAAATCAAACATTTACCATTCCATACAATAATTAAAGTTTGCATATCACCCAAATTTGTATTATAAAATCACATCACCCCCAAAAAAAAGGAGACATACAATCAATTTATACTAGGAAATCTTATTAATATGCAAATTTAATTATAATAAAACACCCACAAATCGCCAAATATATTGTATAAGTTAATTTAATATTATTTTATTTATATTCACATTACCAAATACCTACCTATCCAACATTTTTAGAGATAGAGTACGTTCCGAGCCGGAGGATAGTTCAATTACGGATGTCATGAATTGGTATACATCAATAAATCGTGGTTTACTCTATCATTTATCGGAGGAAATTAAGGAGACAAATAATAGTGGTGTTTGGCGGTGAGTAAAATTTAATTAAAATCGGTAGACACACACATGATATAAAAGTGAAGCACTGCAATCTAAATAATGTTTTGAGTGAAATAACCCAATGAGGGCATAATAATAGGTCTCTTTTTTGTACTTTTCCAGTAAAAATTATCCAACAAAGAAATTTCCTAGAAATTGACACCATTCGCTCGCATAGAGAAAAATATACGAAAAAGTATGAGAACGCAAAATCAGTAAAAATCTGCAAGTTTCACCAACAGCTGATATTCCACTAAGTAAATTGCAATTGTTCGTTTTTTTGCGATCAGCTGATTTTTACAAGTACAAATTTATACAGTAAAAATTTGCAAGTTCCTCTTAAACTGATTTAAACTCATTTTGCTCTCTCAATTTCCCATACTTTGCAAGTTTTTGGAGTACTAGAGCGCAAAAACTGGGATAGTTTGTAATAACTTTTGATAACTTGGAATACGAGAACACTCCTAATGTCTGCTATTCTGATGAAAGATAGAACATTCTTTGCTGAAGGAAGGGTTAAGGAATGAAATGAAATGAAATGAAGTCTGTGCCATGTTTTGAGTCGATTGAAGCTATAAAAGCAAATTTACAGAAGGAACTAAAAACCATTCGAGAATCTGCCACTTCTAGATATGCTTCTAGATTCTACTGGGTGTTTTTTTAGAGTGTAGCACTTTTAAATTTGGAAAGAAAAATACAAAATGGAATATTCTAAACTAAAAATTGGCTTTATTGGAAGTATAATTTTATGCAATTAGTGTTTGAATATGATTTCGTGGATATGGACACCTCGGCTAGCTCAAACGTGGCGTAATGTGGAAAGTCAATTTTCTGTTAGTTTTTCAAGCATTTTGTGGCAAATCACGTCAATAAATTGCTCAAGTTCGCTTGTAATTCATCCAAAGTTGCTGGTTTCTCAGCATAAACTAGCCCTTTTACATATCCCCACAAAAGTAGTCCAGAGGTGTTAAATCGCAAGATCTTGCATGACAGGTTCACAGTTCCATATCAAGAGATTATGTTGTCGCCAAATATTTTCATCAATAAATCGATATTTATGTTCGATGTTTGACATGTAGCGGCATCTTGCTGGAACCACATCTCTTCCACTTTCATACCACGCCATTGGAGAATCAAATAATCAGTTATCGTGGCTCTGTAACGATCGGCATTTGACGGTTACAATGTTGCCTGCCGCATTTTTTAAGAAGTATGAACCAAACAGTAAGTCTTCGAATTTCTTGTGGATTGTCCTCACTCCAAATCCGACAATTTCGCATGTTCACATATCCATTGAGCCAATTTTGCGATAAAGCAAAGGGGTCAACTACCAGTTTATATTCAGTCCATTCAAACAAACGATGATATTGATGATCTTGCGGCTTCAATGCTTCCACTGGCTGGTTCTTATAGGGACGTAAACCAAGTTCCTTTCGCAAAATTTTCCATAAAATGGATGGACACAACTCCAATTACTGCACATGGTGCCGAATTGACTCATTTGGGTTCTCCTCTACACTACGCTCAACAACAGCAATTTTTTCCTCCGTACGCACTGTTCTTCGTCTTGATGGATGAGCGACATTGAAATCTTTGCACGTTTCGATGAATAAATTGTCGATTTGGGACATTAAGTCGATCATAAAATGGCTGTAGGGATCTTCGAGTTTGAATGAAAGAACCACGATTTTCGTAATAAAATTGCAATATTTGCACTCATTATTGCGGTGTCAATATTTCCACGATGAAATTGCAAACTTTACTGAGTACAAATGACTTTTTGGATTATCAGATTTGTTTTGTTTTTCAATTGACGATCACAATTCCGACTATCCACAATAATTACATATAATTTTCTTTATATTCAGCATTTGTGTAAAATTTATTTAATAAATAATTCTATTGTATGTATTTGTAATTGAATTTATTTCACAGTTATTTAGTTGGCTTTAAAAATCTCTTAAAAAGTATTGAATGTCAAAATATTGCATCCTCTTTTGGTATTAAATATTATGGACGTGGCTATTTGGGCTCGGATGCCTTTGTCTCGTATATACGTTATGAATTTTTAGCACGAGAACTATTAAATTCCACATTAAATTATGTACCATTTTTGCGGCCAATGTATATGAATATTACCAGTACAAAGCGATATAAGAAAATGAAATTAATGTAAGTACTACAAATTTTTATACGTCTGCATGTATTCATATGATGAGGATAGTATGATACAATGAGAAAATAATGCAATGTGTTTATACTATTTTTTTTAGGAATACAATTATCTTGAAAAATGTACGTAATAGTTCTAACGAACGCAATGCCATCGAATATTATGATTCGATGCATAATTTCACAGATGATTTAAGAATATTGCAAAAAGCATTACGTTTCAAAATTAAGTAAGCATAAATGTGAATCTTGTTTATTATAGTATGTAATATTATTTACTGTTTGTTCTATTAAATATAATTTTTTTTTTTTAGAGAATATGTTGATATAACATTGCGTGAGGCTGCCAAAAATGAAGCAATTGGTATTGCCATTCTAGTTGTTGTACTTTGTGTCTCACCAATTATAATTATTTTAGTTAAAAATGCCGCAGCTACTATACAAGCAAGTATATTTTACCATATATTAGTGATAAAATAATCAAAATCATATTAGCTTCCAGATTACATAGTTTAACTCAAGGTTTATTCAACAGGGTGCTATCATTTCGAAGACAATTGCAAATCATACAAATAGTAACACTCAATTATTTTGACAATTTTACGTATACGTATTATACGTATTAAAGAGCTGCGAGAATGTATTTGATTTTCGAATTATTCTCTTTACTCTCAAAACATGTACAATATTTGCAAAGCATATCTAAATAGAATGAGAATGAGTGAGTGTAAAATATTAGGCAAATAGAACACTTTACTCATTTCTTGTACAAGAAATATTCAATACATTCGTTTTTTCTCTTCAAATAAACAAATGTTTGAGAGACACTACGAGAGTTTACGTCCATTTACAAATGTTGAGCTTCAACTCATCCTATGAAAACGAAACATACACTCCATTCCATTCTATTAGAGAGAGAGAGAGAGAGAGAGAGAATGAATGAGAGATTTTATTCTAATATCAATAGAGTGTTTTGAACATGCAAACGAATAAATTCCTGCAGCACTCTAATATGGAAATAAAGAGCCAAGACTGTGTGCTGTAGTACTACCACCTTGTTGAATATGTCTTGGAATATACAATACAATTATTGTACATTTATTTATCTACATATGTAAAGATTTAAAATAAATTGTATATCAATTATTGATATCATTCTTGTAGATGTATGCAATGAATCTGGCGCAAAAGGCTAAAGAATTGAAACGTGAAAAACGTAAAAGTGATTCATTGTTATTTCAAATGTTACCACCAAGTGTTGCCATGCAATTGAAACAAACACAACAGGTAAGTGAACTCACAAATGATATTTATACATACAAATATTAAATGGGCGGTCCTAGAACTACCCGACCTAACAAAGAAAATACAACAAATTTGGGAAAAATGTTTCTTTATTTCTCAATATAATCTCCTTTAGCTCTATATATTGTATATATGTATGGTACATCCATATCCAATAATTCAGCTTCATGTATTTCAAAATCAATAATAATAGGAAGTAAAATATCCAATATTTGTTGTCTGAGTTATTATAGTCTTCAATAAAATTCTTCGTTTTTTGTTTTTGTTCCTGAAATACATAACATACATGTGGTTGCAGTTGCCACGTGCTATATTTTTTTAGCATTATGTACTCATGTTTGATATGATGTGTGATATGATTGTGAAAAATTAATAGGTAATATTCAAAATGTGTAGTGTTAGGCATGTCTATGAATAAAATTTCAATTGCCACTTACCTACATATATATAAATATATTCGAATGGATCAAATTATATATATATCGACTTGGCTTAGTATATAATTTAGGTTCATTTTAATAAAAAAAAAAATGAAATGGACCAAATTATTTGGGAAAGAAATCTATATCTTTTTCTAATTTATCAGACCTATCAGAATCAGATCTATGGTTTCTTTGTCGAATATTCGTTCATCGACCCCAATTCACCCTAATGTATGTATATGTATATATTCAATATATACCAATAAGGGAGAAGGGAGAAAATGTAAAAGGAATGCCATTGAAGTGAGTAAAGTAAGGAGAAGCATAATAATGTGAAATATGTAAAAGAAAGTTGTGTAGATGTAAAGCAATAGTATAGGCAATAGTATGGGCAAAGAATAAATAGACATATTTAATTGGTTTCAATTTTTTTTTTTAAAGATCTTTGCATATGTAATGGACTATTTCCGTATTTCCGTAGAATAATACAATTATTTAATTTTGGAAATAATAAAATTGGTCCTTGAATTGGTTTCTGGTTTTATGCCTTTGTTTAAGTAATAAAATTTATTTATATATTATTACAAAGTATTGTTCATCGTTAGCTACGACTTTTTTCCCATCTTTCTGGCATCATATGGATTTCGCGTCGAAAGAAGTTGACATGTTTTGCGGTAGCAATGTCCGGGCTGTACGGCGGTTGCGGTATGACTGCCCATTTAAGCATGCCTAAGCATGTTTGAACGACTTCAGCAACATGTGGACGAGCATTGTCATGTAGCGAAATTACTTTGTCGTGTCTTTCGAGGTTTTGTGGCCATTTTTCCTTCAATGCTCGGCTCAAATTCATCAATTGTGCTCGATAAAGGTCACCGGTGATGGTTTCATTCAGTTTTAGTCGCTCATAATAAACAACATCGAGCTGGTCTCGCCAAATACAGAGCAGAAGCTTGTCACCATGAATATTTCGCATTTCCCTTCCTCTTGATTGTTGACCAGGCATAACGCATGATTTGTTTGCTTTGGGTTATCATAATAAATTCATTTTTCATCACTAGTGATGATACGATGCAAAAAAAATACTTTTCTTTTGTGCCATTGAAGCAATTATTCACATGTGAAAAATCGGCCTTCAACATCTCTCGGCTTCAGTTCGTATGGGACACAATTTCCTTGTTTTTGAATTATTCCCATGGCTTGTAAATGATTGAAAGCGTTTGATTTGTCAACCACTAATGATGTTGTCGATTCTTTAAGCATTTGACATTAATTTCCGTCCAATAAAGCCGTCAATTCATCATCTTCAAACATTTTTGGTTGCACCGAGCGCTCTTTGTCTTCTATGTCGAAATCATCATTTTTAAAATAATGGAACAATTACTTACACATTTTAATCAATATACATTGTTCCTTGTTAGTTTCCAACAGCAATCGATGGCTTTCAGTGGCACTTTTCATTGAATTAACCATAAAAAGCAAAACTTCCCGCAAAAGTTGTTCTTTTGTTGGCTCAAAGGTCGACATGTTTGAAGCTCAATAAAAATTGGTTGTTAAGACTTTTAACAAATGACAGATACTGAAAAAGAAAACCTAATAATGGCGCTTTAAAATGAATAAAGTTACAGTATGGACCGATACCAAATGTACAAGTTACGCCATCCAACGAATATTTCTTAATACTAATTCAAGGCCCAATATCACGCTATCAAATTGAAGAGAATAAAGTCGTACACTCAAAATCAACGCTTTTATTCATATTTTTCTAAAGTGAAAATTCATGTTAATTTCATTTTTATAATCAATTAAGATTTAAAACATTATTGAGTCGACCAACTGGTTAATCATAAAATTAAAATCATTACATTATTGTAATGAAAATCTGAAAAATTCTTCATAATAATTTTTAAATGAAATCAATTTTCGTTTTGTTCAACATTTCTATTTAAACAATTATTGTAGGTACCTGCTGAATTATATGAAGCAGCTACTATTTACTTTAGCGATATTGTTGGCTTCACTGAATTTGCTGCACAATGCACACCATTAGAGGTAAGTACATCGAAGTGATATCGTTCTTGAAACTCTTTTACAAAATTATGAAATATGCAATATTATATTTTTTTTGACTTTATAAGGTGGTGACATTTTTAAATTCAATTTATCGTGGTTTTGATGAACGTATCGAATGTTATGATGTCTATAAGGTGGAAACAATTGGTGATTCATATATGGTGGCATCAGGATTACCAGTACAAAATGGTAGGAAATATAATAATGATTTATTTTTATTATTTCATATATTTCAATTTTGATGGTACATTTCTTATGTGATTATCAAAAATATATGAACGTTTTCAAAATTATTGTGAGTTCCAAAGGTATAAAAGGTTTTTTTGTGATACTACTAACTACCGAACCACAACTGAGTAGAACCGAATAGAAGATAATTTTTTTTTGTAATACTACTAGCACACTGAATATGTTTAACCTTAAAAAATTTGTATTGAAATAGAACTGTATAGATTGCATCCAATGCTATAAAATAAAAAATCACCTATCGTATCCCTCCATAATAAGCTCCATATATTAGCGATATCGAAGTACTTTTCTTATTTCATATGATAAATATAGGGACCGAAAATAACTGTTGTGCAAAAAAAAATTTAACTAAAAAATCATTATATTAAAGCCATCGCACACATATACTTCCAAATATCAAAATGATGAATTTTTTGAGTTTTTTTCAAATACGTTTTGATTTTAAATTAAATATAAGACTTTTATTATATTTTCCTACACATAAAAGTCTTAAGGTGACTTTTTTTAACGATAATTAAATTTTATGTCATATGTGGACTTTTATTTGAGGACAGAAAAATAAAAGTCCACGTATAACTGTTTCGAAAAGCAGAAAAAATATATGTCAAAAAAAGACTTTTATTTTTGTTTCAAAAAATAAAAGTCATTAAAGACTTTTATTTCTGTTTAAAAAAATAAAAGTCATAAAATAACATATTAAGTTGAATTTAATTGTTTAGGTTAAAAAATAATTTATTTATTTTTTTTACTTTATGTTTAAAAAAGTAAGAAAATAATCATCTGAAGATAATTTTATGAAAAAAAAAACAACATTTTTTTTTAGTTGTTTTCGAAAAGTTGTCCTCGAATTTTAAGAAAATTTTCTAAAAATCTATATCTTATCACAATTTTCGGAGTAATCATATTTGTCATAAAAAAGACTTTTATTTTTGATTCAAAAAATAAAAGTCACAAAATAACATATTAAGTTGAATTTTGTACAATTAAATTAAAAAATAATTAATTTTTTTTTTACCTTATGTTCAAAAAGTAAAAAAATACCAATCTGAAGATAAAAAAACAAAATAAAAAAAACTCATAACAGTTACGGTCCCTGAATAAATATTACTTATTTCAAGATATATATCTACATAAGTGTACTTTTTAGGAATATTCTAAGATTATTTTATAGTTGCTTTCGAAAAGTTGCCTTTGAATTTAAAGAACATTTTCTAAAAATCTATATCTTATCACACTGGGTGCCGTAGCTCAGTGGTTAGTGTGTTGGCCATCTGATCTGTAGGTGGTGGGTTCAATCCCCGGCTGAAGCATAACAAAATTTGATATCGAAAAGATTTTTCTTTCGAACAGTACTCACCTGTCGGCAAAAATTGGCAATTTTTCCGACAGTTGCAATATGCCAAAAATGCTTCTTAAAAGAGCTCTGCGACAAAACTAAGTTAAAGTTATATCACAAGGGTTCTGCCTTTCGGAACCGGCTAATATAAGTAGGTAGTACATTGGAAGAGAAGCTCGGTGGTATCACAATGGGCCTTTCTAGCCTAAGTGTGTCCTCTCAGAGAGAGGGCAGCCACATAACCTAACCTAACCTATATCTTATCACATTTTTCGCTGTAGTCAGACGAACATGTGCTCCATGATCTGTGACTTCACAGATAATGGCTTCAAAAATTCACCCTGGACAAGTTTGGCATATGTCATCTAATCAATCCAGTAGAAAAAATAATCGAATCATCCTTTATGAAGTTTCTACATCTTGATTAGTACGATAGCACTTTTCTACTCTTAATGTTATACAAACCACATTAAACCACCAAAAGAAAGATCCTGCTTTATAAGCAACTCCGTACTATCTTCATTCAAAGATAAAAGAAACTACTTGTATCATATTTATAGTGATACTTACACTTGTATTTTTTTTTATATTAATACAAGGACAAGGACTCAAGATAATTTTCTATTGCTCATTTCTTATGCCTCACTCCCAGTTTCATAGCAAAAATAACCATTATAATCATTTTCCTCTCAACATATTATGATGGTTATATTCAAAGCAACAAGCTTATAGTTATTGACCACATGCGGTTACATTATATGTGCGAGTACATATACAAAAATAAACTCATACATATTGATCGGTTGGGATGGTGGTATATATACATTCTGTCAAATAAGTACCCGGAAATTCTCATTTTTAATTTTCCCTCTGAGAATATTTCAAAAATTGTTTTTCCCAGGTTGGCACAACTGTCAGCCACTATTCTGTGAATTTTTATTGCTTTGTGTCATTTAGTTTTGTTACGGCGTCATTAGGAACAAGTCAACCTTTTGTGTGCGTTGCGATTTCTTCTCGCCCCTCTTTGAACGATTTATACCAATCGTAAACTTGAGTTTTCGACATGGTTGAATCACCAAATGTTTTTTTTTTCAACATTTCCAACGTTTTGGCATAAGAAATTTCGTTTGAAACACAAAATTTCACACAAACTCTTTGTTCGATATTTTTATCCATAGTAAAAATCGCAACGCACACAAAAGGTTGACTTGTTCCTAATGACGCCGTAACCAAACTAAATGACACATAGCAATAAAAATTCACAGAATAGTGGCTGACAGTTGTGCCAACCTGGGAAAAAAAATTGTTTGAAATATTCTCAGAGGGAAAATTAAAAATGAAAATTTCCGATTTCCGGATACTTATTTGACAGAATGTAGATATATAAAAATATATGCCTGACAAATAAATAATACAGATGTAAGCCTACATTTTATTTAAATTATCTACTTACCTACTGCCGCAGCAATGGCGAACAAATCATTTACAAATTGCTTGTCATTGTTAATTTTATGGATACACTACATATGTAGTGTAGTTACATACTCGTATATGTATATGTGTATCAATTTGTTACTGCATAGTTGCGATTGTCTATGATAAATTGGGTATTATTAACATGAAAGGATCTTTTTGCCTTACTCCTATTACTTTTTTTTTACTATTTGCATATATTTATGTAGTATGACTAATTTTTTTTTTTTTTTTGTTATTTTTATTTATTGTATTTATTTGGTGAGCTGTAATTATCCATGCAAATTGCTATTCATATAATATGAACTCACATATTTTCTGTCATTGCTCTAAATGTGCTTCACTTTTACTTTTTTTTTTTTTATTTTTTTAGTTTCCATGGAAAATTTCTATAACTAAAATTTGGAAAAATTTTCCCACACTTTTTTTTTTTTTGCTTCTGCACAACAACAACATATACTTGCTCTCTATCTCTATCACTATCATCGTTAACTACATCATACTTATACATACCAATATATGACCACCACAGGCAACAAACACATTACTGAGATTGCAACAATGGCGCTTGATTTACTGGACGCCTCATCATTTTTCAAAATTCCACGTTCGTCGGAAACTTTACAAATACGTTGTGGTGTACATACGGGTCCGGTTGTTGCTGGCATTGTTGGTACAAAAATGCCACGCTATTGCTTATTCGGTGATACAGTGAATACAGCATCGCGCATGGAATCAACTGGTGAGGCGCATAAAATTCATATCACGGAAGAGATGAACGATGCTTTAATGAAAGTTGGCGGTTTTAAAACAGAACATCGAGGTCTCATTGATGTTAAGGTGAGTGATGTTTATATGTATATTGAATTGAAGAATGTGTGTGTGTGTGTGTGTGTGTGTATGTGTGTATATAAATATATTTCAATTTAAACGTGCAAAGGACATTTAATAATGACGGCAAGCTTGATGGTGTGGGCAATGAGGAGTTAACCATATTTGAAAATTAAATATAAGTATAACCATAATTAAGTTACAGCGACAATGTAGTACAGGACGGTTATGTATATGTGCTGTAAGTTCAAGTAGTGAAAAGTTTACTTAGCTTCAAGTGTATCACTTTTTAAATCATGATTATTTTATTTGGGATATAATAATTGGTATTTTACCAAAATTATTGAAGAAACTAGAGTAAACTAGAGTGGTCCTTATACTGACAACATTCCATGCTAAAATAGTGAAATTAAGACATGCTTCTTTGGATTCAAAATATACATAGATAGTCCAGGATATTTTTTCTGATTTATATTTAAGTAAAATTTCTTGGGTGGGTGCCGTAGCTCATTGGTTGGTGTGTTGGCCTCTGATCTGTAGGTCGCGGGTTCAATCCCCGGCTGAAGCATAACAAATTTTATATCGAAAAGGGTTTTCTTTCGAACGGTACCCACCTGTCGGCAAGCAATTGGCAGTTCTTCCGCCAATAACAACATGCCATAGAAAAGCTTCTAAAAGAACTCTGTAACAAAAGTTCAGAAGAAGTGATGTCGCAAGAGTTCTGCCCTTCGGAACCGGCTAAAATAAGTAGGTCCCTTCTAAAATACTGTCCAAAATTTAACACGCACAACAGTAATGGAGTTTATTATTAGTAGTAGTAGTAGTAATTGCTACAATAAGTTCTTAATTTCTAAAATTATATTACAAATGTTTGAGTTTCAATATTAATATGTACAACAGAAATGAAATCAGTTGTCATTTGATGGAAAAATTTCACATTTGGTCAATTACATTACTTCCATTATAGGCAATGATTATAGATTCTCTGCGTGCTAACATAATCTTTCAAAATTTAATAAAAATATTGTGAATTATATTTGGAATAACCCTTCTTACCAATGAATACAACTCTGTAAATATACATGAACTGTCACAGAATAAAATGTCTATCATTTCTGTCTTTCCGTCTTCCGTCAAAACCACGTTATTTTATTTTACAATGCTTCGCATATTTGGAGGATTTTCGTCCTCCATCAACAAAAGAATATCCCATTCTAAAAACAACTGTCAATATTTCTTTTGTAAAGTATAATATTTTATGCTGCAGCTCTTCCATATTGTTCATTTTCCCAATTATGAATTTCCTTATGATATATCATCTCCTAATTTCATTTTTGAAATTGCTTTCATTACTCCATCTTTAAGCCACAATCTGAAATTTAGGGATAAAAATTGATAATTCGAAAAAGAAATAACTTAAAAAACAATTATTTAGCATTAGCGTGTAAAACTACATTGAAAACGATAGCAATAAGATAAATTCTGAAGATATTATTATTTATTATCAAGTAAAACTTTAATAAGAAAAACCTCAGCGAACTAAAAATTTGAAGTCCGAAGAGGCACGTCTTATTTTTAATATTTTTGCATGTCAATTTGGCATTGGCTCTGTGTTATAATAAAAAACCAAATAGTGGAGTGGGAGCACTTTTATAAACTAAAACAGATGGTATACAATTTTCCAAAAAGCTAAGGATCACTCTAATATACATATTACATTAAAATTTATTGAAAAAGACAATTTTTGTCCCCCAAAATGGAAAAAATTTTACATAATTCTCTTTGGTGAAAATTCTCTTTGAGATTGATTTGCATAGCATCGCTTTCGTATAGGATACAAATATTTTATATGAAATAAAAAGACATTAATATTTTTCTTCTGATATAGTCTGATGTAAAATACTAGAATTCCGACATATTTCGTTCCGTTTTGTAATGTAATAAATGACAAAATAAAAATTCGTTTTAGCTTATAACAAAACATTTTTATGAATACAACTTTGTTGCTAGCAACATGTTGAATTGATATGATTTCAGTTTAAAACTTCAAATTATATTCATTTCATTTTTTTTTTTCAGTTTCTGAGAACTCAATAATATGAAAGCAATTTTTTGTTTAATTTCATTTTTAGATTATAAATTATTTGCAAACAAGTGAACAATTATGAAGTCGTATATATGCATACGCACTTACAATATCCCTTTGAGAGCAGACATTTTATGTTGAAATTGTTGACTTTTTCTAGAAATCAATATTGACTACAGTCCTGATATTGTTCCATACATATATATTTATATATTTATTTATAACCACTAATTCGTATTGCATTATTATTGCTTAATAGTAGTAGTCGACCAAATGGAAATATATTGTATAATTAAATTTCGAAAAATAATGTGGATGTGTTAATGAATGATTGAACATTGTAATTATATGTCGGATAATGTTACATTCTTTACCCAAATATCAATTAAATACTGTTTGATGTTTGACCTTAAAATATGTATGCTTATGAGGTGTTGTGTTTTCTCCTAACACAATACTTACAATCAATCTTACCATTACATTTTAACATTTTTAGTTCTAAACGAAAAATTAAAGGTGTGTGTGGAGTGTACGTAACACTTATCGAATTTTAGAGTTGATAAACATTTCTTTTAATGTTGAGGAGAAACATCAAATGTATATACGGAGTTTCTCAACATTTATTGAAAGTTGATACATGTATGTATATAAATAATGTATATTATAATTTATGTATGTTGTTTTATAATTTCATTTAAGACAGATTTAGCTCTCAAGTATAATTCAGTTTCGAAATTCTGACGTCACAGAAATATGTTAATGTTAAGGGTTAATTTTTGTACACACATTTATTGTACATTTATATATACTATCAATAACATTCTTATAATATTACTGATACTACTTACTGATATTACTGATATTACTTATTTATCTATTTCTTTATAGGGTAAAGGTCTCATGAGCACCTATTGGTTAACATGTAAAGATGGTCCAGTTAAAATACGCGAAGAAATTTCATGGTTTGCCGATATGCAACCATTATTTTTGGAAAATCTTAAACTTAATCCAGTATATAAAGCGAATAACAAAAAGAAATGAATCTAGTGGAAAATTTAGCTTTATATGTATTTAGTATTATTGTCACATAGCTTATTGTTATTATTTTTTGCTATGAATTTATTATTATGAACATGTTAAAAAATTCAGCAATGGCTTAGTTTGGAAATTGATTTGTTAGGATACATATTGCTAACAAAATTACAATAAATACTACGAGTATGTACAATACTGAGTATTTTACGAATATGCAATACTCAGCCATTACTAAAGCACTAGAAATTGTGTGGGTTTCGATATTTAGTAGCTAAAAACCATTATATCGTATGTATGCAAGATGAAAAACTGAATGTATGTATGTATGCATGTATTTGTATTATATGTATAATATATTATATTTAACTAATATTTATTTATAGATAGCTTAGTGATTATACCAATATAAATTATATATAAATATGCAATACAAATGTATAATTTCTTTACTTCACACGCAAAGTTCCCAGTACACGATATAATATACTTTCGACTTCCACAAAAATTATACAAATTCTGAATTTTAACAGACGATTTCAAAAAATTTAATTTATCTGTAGATGAATTACAAATTAAGAATGTATTTAATCGCAATTAAAGAATATCCCCTTAATATACCGTAATTGAGCATTTCTGGTGTGCTATAGCATAATTCTGTACTCTAAGCTGCTGTTAAATTTATGATATACATATTAATTCTATGACCGCTAAATTAATATTCTACCTATAAAAAATGTTTTTCCAAATATTGTCATAATGCAGTACTGGAAGAGAAACTCGACCAAAAGGCTCTTCGGGGCTTATAAGTGCCACATATTTATTTATTTATTATTATTTTTTTTTTTTCAAATAATGTTAAGAAAACAAGTGGCCCACATAGTGGAGAGAAAAGTGAAATAATAATTTTATTCAAATGATTGTGAAAAAAAAACAGAAGAGTATAGGAAATAGAGCGCGATTGAGTGCGTTTGAATGCGATTGAGTGCGAAAAAATTTAATTTTATTTTTCTATAGAATTGTTGCTTCCAGTAAATTTTGCTATAAGCTTGTTTAAAAAAAAAAAAAAAAAACAATTGTAATTTTTTGTTGTTCAAAGAAAATTGTAAATAATTCAAAGTTCAGTCAGTCAGAGACTCTAAAATCTCTGATGATGTTAATAATGGACAGAATTTTAATGAAGATCATCAGAATGTGAGATCTATGATCGATTGTATTTGTTAGCGAAAAAAAAAAAACTAAATAAGAAATGTCAATTGCCGCTTATCTGTGCTAAAATTATCAATCTTCTAATGTCACTGCATTAGATTTTCATATAAATTTATGTGATGCGATCAATATTGTTATAATTTTTATTACATACATATTGTAGTGATAATGATGGATGATTTCCATATAATTAATACCTATACATACTATATATATTCAGCAAAAGAATTCGACTTGTCTGGAATGTGTCCGACATCAGTCGCAAAGGAATATGCAACTAATGACACTTTTGATCTCTTTCTATGGAATGAACGGTTCCCTTTTGTTCGAGCATGTCCTAAAAAAAGACTAATTGTATAGTAATTATACTCGAACGGGTACAAAAAGAGACTAGTCGCTTATACATGTACTAACGAAATTGAGAAAGTTATTTGCCAAAAAAAATAATATTGCTCTTTACAAAGAAATATGTGTTTTGAGATTGCAAAGGATCGGTAAATATATCTAAATATATTAATTAATTTAAAAACTGATCACCAATGCGACTCTAAACGACCTATCGGGGACTATTTAATCTCCGGTGGATATCTAAAGAGACTAATCCCGGACTAGTCTTTTTAGAGAATAGTCACACAATTTGTTGCAGAGTATATATTGTATTATATGTATAGGTACATAGAAAACGTTTTATTTTACTATCACTAATTATTGTGATTAATATTATTGTAGTATTTGATATCCTAGTATAAAATAGTGTACCTACACATATAAATTAGATCGTATTTGTATATTTATAATTGAATAAATTTCAAAATATCCATATAAAATGTGCTTGCTATAGACCTATGCATGTGTGTATATGTCGCAAACTGCGTGTGTGCGTATTTGTATCATTGTTTGTGAATTATATGTATGTCCATATGGAATGATGGTTTCGTTAGTCTATGTATAATATATGTATTGTATACAAATTAGCTAATTATATTGTAGCTAATGTAACGAATTCAAATTAGTATTAGTCAAATGTCTTTATTTTGGTAAATACTAGAACGATAAATATATGGTAGCAAAATTATAAGGTAAATAAAATACATATGTACATACGTACTTGAATTCGTATATATGTGTATGTAGGTATGTAGAATTATAAATGTTTATTTGAAATATAATAATAAGAGGCGAAAAAAAATGCTCTGGAGATGCTTCATTAACACATATACGTATATATAACGAATTATATGTATATATTAAGGCGGGTCAAATTATTTTAAACGGTCCGGCTTAGCGAAGAACATAAAATTTGGCATAGGTTAAGGCATACGTTCAAATTTTCGATCCAAATAGCTGCCCGGAGTCGGTGCTGGGGCGGTGAAATATGTGATTTATTCCTATTAGTTTATATTTTCCAATATTCGAATTCTTATCTCTACAATTTAAAGAGCTGAAAATCGACAAATCCACATAGCTTCCCAGAAACCAACGCTAGTGCAGTAAATTGTGCTTTCCTTCACCCTTAAAGGGAGCTCGTTTACAAAATAAAGTTCTCTAAAGCTGTAGAATGAACATACATATACTTCTAAAATATACCTACATATAACCCAAATAATTTTTCAGACACAACATGTCATCCGAACATAATTACACATTATAATTACACATTATAAAACTAAAAGGTATACAGCTCCAAATTTGAAATTTATATTAGCTTCCTTGAAAATTTTATATTTTTCTCTTAGTCAGTTTGTCAAAATTTAGTTCCATACAATTTGACCCTGCTTAATATTTAAATATATTCTAATCTTATAAGGTATACATATGTACGATTATACTAATATGATATATGTAAATACGATTCTGAAACAATAAAGTATTGATGTATTAAACTGATTTGATAGTTTGTTTCATTATTTTGAGTTTTATTGTGCCAACTATAAAGATGATTTTTAACATTAGGATTTTAATGTTAGACCATCTACAATTTCGTTATCCGCATTTCCCAGTTGTGCTATCCATTCAATATTTCTATTTAAATAAGGAAAATAATTTCTCAGACTCATTTTCAAATTCTTCAAAATGCTGTGTTATACATTTCAACCGAACTTGTTATAAACTCATGAAGAGCGGAAAATGTGTCCATTTCTCCATTTTTATATTTAATTTTACCATAATTTCACACTTTGGTAAACACTGGCGTAAATGTTCACGAACTATGTCATACACATAAGAAACAATATCGAGCATATCACAAAAAACACCACACACATGAAAAATGACCTAGAGCACGAACATATCATATGTGTATGGCCGACTTTTGGGATTTTATGGGATATTTTCATTAGTACTTTGCCATTAGTACACGTTACTTTAATCAGAACTCGTTATTTTATTAGTACTCGTTACTTTAAGCAGCATTCATCCAAGTGCTTGGTTTGTGTCTAAACTAATTCAGTACAATTGAATCATGACGATGACGCTAGGTGAAATTTAGAGAATAATTTCGGAAAAACATTTACAATAGGTAAAATATGTGTCATAATCGAGTGCTCGATCTCTAAATGAGAAAAAAAAAACAAGTTATTTGCAAAATATGGAGAAAACTTTTATTGCGGATTAAATTAAAGCAAATATAATTATTTTTTTAACACCACCACATCATTCAAATGGCTTTAACGACTTTGTTTATGCAAGGAATGTAATTTCGTAACACTCTTTTGTCGGAGTTGGTCTAGATTTTACTAATGGCTTGAATGAACAGTAAATCATACTTAATATTATGCTGTTAGAAAAGCAACAAATTAATATGTGGCTCTTATAGGTCCCAAAGGACAATTTGACCGAGGTTCTCTTTAAGTACTGTGTTGTTCGTGTTAAATTTGTAGACAGTATTAAAAGGGACCTACTTATATTAGTAGGTTTCCAACAGCAGAATCCATTAATGTTGTGCTTCAACCCACCACCTTTCGCATCTCTATTTCGGTGTTAAAAATAGCAAAAATACAAAATGAACATCAAACGGAGGACTATGATTAGAACCTTGTCTGCAGAAAAATAGTGACCTCTTTATATTTACTGTGTTCTAACATAGAAATAATGATTGAAGGTTTAACGATGGTATTAAATATCTCTCAGTACCTATTTTGTTTACAACAAAAATTTGTAAAATCTATATGGGCGAGTTGTTTGCCACTTTTCTTTCTCAATCTCAACTCTATTTATATTACTATCTAAATATTTGGTGTCGTTATTATTTATGCTTAAATTATAAATAAGTAGCGAAAAAAGAATGTTTTAATAAAGTCATAAATGAAATATAATCTTCACATTAGCATTTTTACTTATTTGTATATTTGCAGTAGAGGTTAATAAATAAAGCATTTAATAGCACAAATATTTACCACTAAATACCATGAACGGGTATGTATGTAAGAAGCTGTTAATATTCACATATTCTTATGTTAATTAATAATATTAAACAATTTAATGACGACCAGACATTAGGAATATATAAAATAACTCCACCTCTCTTCATTCTAAGTTAAGAATTAAGTACTAAAAAAAAAATCATTTTCAACTGTGATTGGTTCAATTGTGTGTGAGACTTTTCAAATATAGAATATTTTAGTGAAATACGAAATAAATGAGAAATAAAAAAAAAGCAACAAACATGTTTGTCAACCAGAAAAGCATGCATTTGAATATGGCTGTATATACTTGTGTACCTCCACGTACGTCGAAAGATGATATTCGTAGTGTCAGAGTATTGTATTTAAGCCGATATTATAATAATAATTTCATAAATTTATAACAACACAACTTATATTGTACTATTGATAATACTACATACACATACATACATAGATATACACCATCATATGATAATCATTACCAGCATCAGATCATAGCAATGACTATAACTATCATACACAACTACTACTACTACTACTACTACTACATACTATTGCTTTGACTATCATAATTTGATATTGGTATTTATGGTTTGTATCATAAGATTGGTTCATTGGTATGTATTTAGTGGTATATGTTGTTGTTGTTGTCACGCATATAACTGTACATGATTGAGTAGGTGTCAATGTTAACTGTATGTATAAATGAATTTGTTATATTTATGAGAGATATTTATATATATATATATATGTATATATGTGTGTGTGTGCTTGTAAGTCTACTGCCATGATGGTGGTCTAAGATAACAGCGGCGGCTGTGGTCAAACAGATTAAATTAAACCACAACAATGATGACCAGAAGATAAATATTGTACAATAATAATGATAATAAAATAAATCAATGAGAGCACTACACACATAGTTATGATATAATTATCACAAATGGTCCTTTTAAAGAAACTTGGGTATTAGTACATACAAGTGGTTCGATGTGGACATCTATTTTGTACAAAAAATTTGTATTCTATTCCAATACACTCTTTCGCTAAAACGCTCTCAATCAATTTTAGCGAATTTCTCTTATATTTTTGCATTGCTTATTTTTTTATTTTCACAGCCAATTTCATACTTCGAATAAACTGTAAATCCGCTTATTTTGCTACTGCAATTAAAATTTTCTGCAAAAACTATTCGCTTAATCACTAAGAATCACTTAAATAAGCTGCTAAAGATAAAAATTTTAGCAGTTTCAACCTTCCTATTACTTCTAATGCAAATAATTGAGCTCAAGCAATTAATTCCAAATCACCAGTTCGGCTTTAGAAAACAACATTCTACGATTGAGCAGTTCCACAGGCATGTTGAAAAAATTTAAAAAGCCTTCGATCAAAAAGAATATTGTTCAGCTGTCTTTTGAGACATATCTCAAGCATTCGACAGAGTATGGCACCAAGGACTATTAGCTAAACTAAAAAAGGAGCTGCCACTGAACGTCGATGACACCGCTATAATAACGACCGCATGGGGTCCCATAGAATGATCATCTAAGCTCCAAAAAGCAATTGATCAAATTTCTATCTGGTTGAAAATTTGGCGTCTGAAGGTAAACGAAACTAAATCTACACATGTAACATTTACTACTAGAAGTGATACATGCCCACAAATCAAATTGAATAATATTTCAATTACCCAATCTGGCTCTGCTAAGTACTTGGGAATTCACTTAGACAGACGTTTGGCAAAAAGGAAAGCACTGACAATACAATATCGCAGCATGTACTGGCTGTTAAAACGTCAAACTCCTGTCTCGATGAGAATTGTAATGCATTGAATGAATATTTCCACGCATGCGACTAATCTTCATTTATACCCGTTTAGGTATTAAAGGGTAGAATTTGTCTCTTCATGGGAACACTTCATTCCATATCAAAAGTACGATTTCGGACACATCCCAGACTAGTCGTTGCAGGGTTATTTTTAAAATAAAAAGAGGATGTTGTTTGAAATTTATATTTTCAGGCATACTATCTCTATATAATTTTTATTTACACATGCTTAATGTGCTCTCTTTCGGCTCGTTGGGTATTTTTAATTTACACATGTTTAATGTGCTTCCTTTGTGCTCGATTAGGGATCTGATCTCTTTTCTCTTATAATGTTCATATTTTACTTTAGAAATATTCTGTACATATGTTAACCAAACAATTGGTTAAGCGACCTAAAAATATTTAAATTAAAATAATTTAATTAAGAACATTTAAATTGATTGAAAAAATATTACAAGCTTCAGTTGCTATAAAAATTCAACGATCCAATTTTTTCCCCGTACAAAAATTAGATCACTTTAGTGAACATATTAATTTAGTTTTACTTTCATATTTGGGTACAATTACAATTACAATTGTGGCCTACCAATGGGGTGGCGAAATACAAAGAATCAGCAACCGGAAATAAAAGGGTTGCGTGTTTGATCGAAAGTGCCATATGGTAGGAAAGTAAAGGTTTGTGTAAATGATATTTTGGTCACACCATCTGACGAGTAATTGAAATTGTGGTTGGTTTGTGACTTTGCTATTTAATGTCAAATGGGTGTGATAATGGCTATCTATTCATTTTATGCGACGGCAGAACCAAAGCAGAGAAAGAAATCAAATAACAAGAAATTATTTGTGGTTGTATATGTTATTTTCTTCTCCTTTTCATTTAGTTTGAACAAGTGATGCTACTTGCTGATTTTCCTGTGTACCTAATACAAGACATCAGGTGGCTCGATGAAACGTGCCGTATGGCCTTGCTTGCTTGCTATGACTGAAAATCTTTAACTCTTAATTTTATGAAAATTATATTTTTATTCATTTAATCTACACATTAATTCATGTGTGAATAAAGCAGAGAAAGTACTGATGTGATGGTCTAAGAAGTTACACGATCCTTATGTGAATAAAACTCTTTATATTATTGTATTTCAATTGTTCGTGCAATTCTAGATTTTGCTTCTACTATCTGGAATACCCACTGTAATTGCTATATCGAAATTCTAGAATCGGCACAATTAAAAAAATAAAGTAAATATGTGGTACTTGTAAGCCCCGAGGGGTCCTTTTCCCGGGCTCTTCTTCCAGTACTATTGTGCGTGTTAAATTTTGGACAGTATTAGAAGGGATCTAACTTATTTTAGCAAGTACCGAACGGCAGAACCCTCATTACATCATTGTTTCTGAGCGTTGTCACAGAGTTCTTTTAGAAGATTTTCCATAGCAAATTGTTACTGCCAGGGGAATTGCTAATTGCTTGCCGACAGGTGGGCACTTTTCGCTATTAAATTTATGCTTCAGCCGCAGATTGAATCTTAGAAGAGAAGACTAGCATATATGCTAAAGTTTGGTTTGTTCATTTAATTAGTGGTTGTGTTGTGTAACCCAATTTGCTTAACGATATTAGCTTAATTGTCCCTAATCATCTATCTCGAAATTTTTATCCCATTTATGCAAGTTGTTTATTACGAGTACCATACGAAAAATTGACGAGAAATTGGTTTGCTTCCATTAGGGTTATGGGCATGGATTGGCCAGCTCGGCCTATGACCTTAATACCTCGGTCAATGTCAAAGAGCCTGTGGCCAACCGAAATCCTAAAACTGTGACATAGTTGTGCGATACGGTGAATGCATCGTGGACAGTAATTGCTGTCTTATAGATTTTGTCCTCCAGAACTGTACTGGCTCTAAAGCAGAATAAAGCAAAACATCGTGGAATTTTCCTTCATATTACATTAAGTGAAGAGCATCCACCGTTTGCAGAAAATAAACTTAAGATAGCAGCAGAAACTCTGAAGTATATCAAAGCTGCAGGACAAGATGGCATTCCGGCGGATCTATTAAAAATTGCAGCAAACGAAAAACTGCAAGTATTACTTAATAAGGACAAGTTCTAGTTTTGAAGTATTTGTAGTTGAGACTCGATTCCAAACTCACGTACATGGCACAAATTTAACACCCAGCAATTAAGCAAGTAACAAAAGAGCGAATGAATTTCGAACTGCAACTAAAAAAGGCTGCCACCGTAAGTGTGTCCGAATCGAATTGGTAAATCGGACGAACCAGACGATGCAGAGCACACAATATTGAAATGTGAATAGTGCTGAAGTGAGCGAGTTTTGCCAAAGACTAATTAGGGACCAACCACGAAGTAATACAATACTATTGTTGTTCCAGGGTAGGTATAAAGGTCATAGAAGAAGGAGGAAGGTTTTTAGTGTCTGTGGGTGCTCACTCTATATCTCTGATGACAGTTATGGGACAATGGATCAAGTTATTACCTCACCTCACCGAAAAAAAAACAATTTTTTTAATTAAAATTAAATTTGATTAGTAATAGCATCAGCAACATAATCATAATGGAACGGATGTTATATAATGGTAGGGTGTGAGCTACGATATCGGCTTTGAGATACAACAATGCAACTAAAAAATATAGAATTAGCTTGGGAAAAATTATCTAGTAGTACGAGACACTATTATTTATATTTATATATATATATATATATATATATATATATATATATATATATATATATATATATATATATATATATATATATATATATATATATATATATATATATATATATATATATATATATATATATATATATATATATATATATATATATATATATGTATATATGTATATATATGTGGCACTAAAAACCCCGAAGGGCTCATTGGCTGAGCTTCTCTTCCATTGCTGTTGTGCGTGTTAAATTTACACAGTATTAGAAGGGACCTACTTATTTTAGCCGGATCCGAACGGCAGAACACTTGTGACATCACTTTTTCTGAGCTTTGTCACAGAGTTCTTTTAGAAGCTTTTTCATGGCAAGTTGTTACTGTCAGAAGAATTGCCAATTGCTTGCCGACAGGTGGGTACCGTTCGAAAGAAAAATCTTTTCGATATTAAATTTGTTATGCATCAGCCGGGGATTGAACCACGACCTACATATCAGAAGGCCAACACACTAACCACTGAGCCGCGGAACCACGGCATTTCTAAGAATAGCAATTTTAAATTATATTTTTTTCTTTCTCTGCATTCTTCACTAGAAACCCTAATATCAGAATCCGGCCCCTAGGTGAACGCTGCTTCAATAGGTCGAAACTAGAATCAAGAGATTTGAAAAATCATAGATAAAATTACATTTAGGATAGTACTCGTCTTCCGAGACTCATATTAGAAATTTCCGAGGATTATTTTCTTGGAAAATTTTAACCCTCTAACTACCAAAAGTATGGGTCATTTTAGACCTGTTTTCGAAAAATCCTTTAAAAGTCAAGGATTGGGAGGAGGTCAAGGGTTAAGGTCTTCGACAAAAATATACTCCAGAAAAATTCACTAAGCGTTACCAAAGACAAAGGTAAGAATTCTCTCCGACAGCCAGGCAGCTATAAAGGCGTTAGCCGCACCAACTGTTAGCTCAAAGCTGGTCGGGGAATGTAAACAACTAATAACGTCACTAACTGCCAACCTCGAAGTATCAGTTATCTGAGTTCCACGACAGAAGCGAATCGTAGGCAACGAAAATACTGATGAGCTCAACTGCAGACAATAAACGAACAACCAATGCCGATGTGGGCGTTTCCCTAGCCGAAGCCAATGGGATCATTCAAAAACACTACCTAAACAAAGCGCAGTGGAAATGGACAAGCACCACAACCTGTGCAATTTCAAAAACCACCTGGCCAGACTACAATGAGAAGAGGACAAGGAGCCTACTGAGGGCCATCATACACAAACTAATAGCAGTATGCACAGGCCACGGGGCCATTGGTACACATACAGAGAAAATGGATGTTCCGCACAACGGCCATTGCAGAAGCTGTAACGACATAAGGAGCCGCTAAGGAGACGGTGGAGCATTTCTTGCGTAAATGCCCGGCCTTAGTCAGAAACGGCTTCAGTGGCAAAGTATTGAATATCGACATCGATCAAATAATGAATCAAATTTACTTTTTAGCATTTTAACTTTGACACTTTGAGTAAGTACATATACCTAAATTGAGCACACATTAGTGCATACCGAAAATTTGTCTCTCAACTTACTCACCCATCCCAGCCGTCATTCCATTATGTTTATCAATAATAGCAACATAATCAGACATGAGGACATACTCATACATCAACGACCTGACAGTATACACCAAGAATAAAAGCAACAAATTAAAGTGTTGGAGAAAGATAAAAAAAAAAAAACAACAACAACAAAAGAAAAGTAGTGATGTGCGACACTGGCAAAATTGCGATATGTCGCGCCATAACCCGTACAAATAATTCCATTGTTATGTCACGGCTAAGAACAAATGAGAAATTCATACATGTATAGTTTGTAACATATACACATACATAGATGTACAAACAAAAATACATATATGCTGATTTGTTCAACACAAATAGATCCCCATACATTCATATCCATACGTATGAGCATATAGCATCATCCTTTAAACCACAAACAGCAGCAACAGCAATATTAGTAGTCAGTCAGTCCGTCCGTCAGTTTGTCAATCAGTTAGTCAGCTAGTGAGTCAGTTAGTTAATAATAATAACAACAACAAGAACAGCGAGTACATATATTCGGATAATGTGATACGCTTCGACATGATCATGACACTGAAATGCATCGCTCAGATACTACTTAAAGCATGTTGTACAAGCAGTAAGCCAGTAAGCAAGCAAGCAACAATATGAAAATAATAAACAAAATGCGCCAAAGTAAATAAAACAGCAACACAGCATGTTGCATTGCATTCACATTTTACGTACACAACACGTCAGACCAAAATGAGCGAACTGCAAACACCATCGTCATCATATGTGTTTGTGTGTGTGTGTAAAAAGTAATCCATTATTTTTTCATTGAATTGAAGATTTTATTTAGCATAATTAGAATGATCTGATTTAGGTCAAATATGCACTGCTTTGTTCGATAACTTCTTTCCATTTTAAAGGTAATTTCATAATGCCACTGTCATAGAAACCCTCGTCCCTATTGGCAAAAAACTGGGATAGTCAATTTTCACAAGCTTCTCTTGAGGCGAATTTTTCATCAGCAAAATCATTCGCCATAGACAGGAACAGGTAGTAATCACTTGGTGCCAGGTCCGGACTATAGGGTGGATGCATAAGAACCTCCCAACCAGGCTCCCGGAGCTTCTGGCGAGTCGCTATCGGTGTGTGTGGCCAGGCGTTAACCTGATGGAACACAATTCCTCTCCTATTTGCCAAAGCTGGCTGCTTCTGGGCGATTGCTTCCTTCAGGCGGTTCAATTGGCGGTTGACAGTACAGGTCCGAATTAATAGTTTGGTCGTAGGGGAGCAGCTCATAGTACACGATTCCCTGCCCATCCCACCAAACACATAGCAAAACCTTCCAGACCGTCAATCCTGGCTTGGCTATCGTTTGCGCCGGCTCACCGCGATTCGACCACGACCGTTTTCGCTTGACGTTGTCGTAAGTGACCCACTTCTCATCACCAGTAACCATCCGCTTCAGAAATGGATCGATTTTGTTGCGATTCAGTAGCGATTCTCAGATGGAAATTCGGTCCATGAGGTTTTTTTTGCGTTAACTCGTGTGGCACCCATACATTGAGCTTTTTTTTTTGTAACCAGCCTTATTTAAATGGTTCTAAACGATTTGTTGTGCAATGTTTAGCTCCTGGGCAATAGAAACAGTGCTTACATGGCGGTCAGACTCGACGATTTCCATTATTTTATCGATATTTTCGACAATTGGCCTTCCAGAGCGTGATGCATTTTTTTCATCAAAATTACCCGAACGGAATCGACGAAACCAAAATTGCACGTGATTTGCTGTTGCTGTATCAAGACCATAAATACTATTCACATTTTCAGCCGTCTGGCTTGCGTTTTCGCCTTTATCGAAGAAAAACTATAAAATATGGCGTATTTTCTCTTTACTGGTGTCCATGTTTGACGCGTGCTCAAACAATACTGAGTCAAGCAATCACAAGACTGCCTGAAAAGTTTATTTAGTACGAAATCCTATCTTTCTAACGCCATCTAGTGTAACCCAATCGTACTTATACAACGAGAGATACAGATTACTAAAGCCATCTATTGGAAAAATAATGGATTTCTTTTTACTACACCTGATATGTACATACATACACACGTTCTTTTGTGCACATATGTATGTATGAGAGTGTATGCAGTCGTCGAATGTGTCGCTGCATTAATATCTGTTTTGTTTGCCTCAAAATCGTTAAGCCTCAAACAGTTTTGTTACCTTTAATATGCTTTTAATGTGATCCTTTGTAATGTTGACTATATGAAAGTACGCATGTGTGTATATATGTTATATGTACAACAATCGAACAAATCTTGTACAAATGATTGCACATCAATCGCACCCAACACATATATGCGATGTGGTGCGTGTGTACGTATGTATGTGTGAAAATGTCGCTTAAACAAGGCGCAGCAGTCATATATTGTATATATTTTTTTTATTCGATTTATTTATTTTGCATATTTCTAGCAACATATTGCAGAATACATACAAATATACGTATGTTTATGATGCTAAATATATGTACAAGCTAATACAAATTTCTCAAACACCAACAACTTCAATCCCAAAGTCCCCCTAGTCATCTTTTCACACCGATTGTCTACTCTCTGTTGTTGTTATGCCTATCTATGTGCTCACATAGTGTTTGAGGCCTCTAATGACAATGAAATATTATCTAAGCGTTAGACTTGTACAAAAAAAAAAAAAAAAAAAAAATTGTCATAGCTTTTTCCAAAAACAGTTTCCTAACCTAAAAAAAATATAATGGGTGATTTTATCAGAGCTTGAGAACTTTGAGCCATAATAAAAGAAAGAAATATTATTGGAATGAATTTTTTTTAAATTTTAATCTGTTAGATAATTTCATGCGATTTATTTTTAAAATATGATTTTGAGGCACATGTCCACCATTGGATCAGTTCAATTTTTGATAACTTTTTCCAATTAAGCTGGCCGTATTTCGTCAATGGTGGCTTGAATATTGTGGTAGCCAATGCTTCAAGAGTTGCTGGTTTGTCGGCATGAACCAACAACTTAACATAGCCCCATAAAAAGAAGTCAAGCGGCTTTAAATCGCAGAGCAGAGGACCGCTTCTGGAATGAAAATTGTCGCCAAATTGATTTTGGAATAACTCTATTGTTGAACGTGCTGTATGGCATGTTGTCCCACCTTGTTGAACCCAAATGTCGTCGATATTTAGCTGATCAATTTGTGGAAACAAAAAGTCAGTTAGCATGGCTCGATAACGCTCGCCATTCAACGTAACAGCAGCTCTTTCCATATTTAGAAAGAAATAAGAACCGATGATGCCCAAGCATGTAAACCACACAAAACAGTCAATGACATTATGTATGTAATTGACTGTGACTCAATGACAGCTTGTGGATTGTCTTCGTTCCATATGCGACGACCATAAAATGGACGAATTGCTTTATGAACTTCGCGAACAGAAATATTTTTTTGAAAACAAAATTTCACCATTTGTACGAGTTTTTCTTACGTTACCCGATTCATGATGAAATGGGAAATTTTAGTACACAGAAATGTCAACACAGTTTGACAATTCTCATCTGTCAAACCATAAATATCTCTATCGAAAGATCTCAAGCAGCAAAAAAAAAAACACCCATTACAATATTTGTTGCTACACAAAAAATTATAATTTAGCTAATATCAAAAATTGAGTCTATTATCCAAAATTCCTTATAATTATTTTTGAAATCTTGTATTAATTTGAATTTTGTTCTGTATGCTTCAAATTCGTAAAGGAAAATGGGAGGGACATAATAGCCTAGACAGACTGCAGCCTAATTCCGGATTACCGAGTTAATTCGGATTAACTTGGACACTAACTGCAGCTAATCCGCATGAATTCTATGTGTTAATTCTCAAAATAAAAGTGGTTTAGGGCAATTTGCGATGGCAACACTGCTGCAAATTTTCTATTGTGAATATTTCTCGGGTGGGTGCCGTAGCTCAGTGGTTAGTGTGTTCGCCTTCTGATCTGTAGGTCGTGGTTCAATACCCGGCTGATGCATAACAAATTTTATATCGAAAAGATTTTTCTTTCGAATGGTACCCACCTGTCGGCAAGCAATTGGCAATTCTTCCGACAGTAACAACTTGCCATGAAAAAGCTTCTAAAAAGAACTCTGTGACAAAGCTCAGAAAAAGTGATGTCACAAGAGTTCTGCCGTTCGGAACCGGCTAAAATAAGTAGGTCCATTCTAATACTGTCCAAAATATAAGACGCACAACAGTAATAGAAGAGAAACTCGGCCAATGAGCCCTTTGGGGCTTTAAGTGCCACATATTTATTTTATTTTTTTTATATTTCTCGATCCATTTTACAATATATTAGGTGTGTTCGCTAACAAAAAACTTTCAACAATTGTTAACAGTTTTCCACATGAAAAGCGTTGGCGAAAAAATAAATCCTGCTGTCAATTACGATCTACGAATGCCAATTTATAAGTTTCTGATAGTTTTCAGTTCACGTACTTCTTGTAGATTTTCTCATATCGAGAGTGACAGATGACAGAAATTGATAGTAATAGTAAAAGTAATAGTGAGCAGACCTAATTAAACAGCAATCAGCCGCTTAGTTAATCCGCAATACTGCCGTCTGTCAGGGTAATATTTTATTCGAATATTCTGAACTAAAAATGTGCTTCATTAGAAAGATAATTGTATGCAATTAGTGTTGGAATGTAACTTCGGGCATATGGCGGCCGCGGCTGGCTCGATCGTTATCTGGAAACCCAATGTGCGCTTACATTTTCAAGCAATTGCTTAAAATTCATAAGCATAAACTAGCCCTTTCAAAAATCCCCACAAAAAAATAGTTCAGAGCCATTAAATCGCAAAATATTGCAGGATAGTTCACAGGTCCATTTCGGCGCCAAACGTTGCCGCCAAATATTTCCTTGAATATATCGATTCTGTGTTAGAAGTATGATATGTGGCACCGTCTTGCTGGAACCACATCTCTTTCACACTCATACCACGTCATTGGGGTATCAAATAGTTAAATATCAAATAGATGACATGGCTCTGTAGCGATTCCCATTGACTGTTACATTTGTTGCCTGCTGCGTTTTTAAAGAAGTATGGACCAATGATTCCATCAGCCCATAAACCGCACCAAACAGTCAGATTTTGTATATGTTATGGTGTCTGAAGAATTTCTTGTGGATTGTCTTCACTTCAAATCCCACAATTCTGCTTGTTCATATACCCATTAAGCCAAAAATGAGCCTCATCATAAAGAGTTTTTTTTTAAATCATTGTGCTTTACTGGCAAAATATACAGAATATTTTTTGAAAATTAAATTTTTTACAAAGAACTTTCAGAGGATCTTTTAGTCCATAGAAAAACATTAAAAACATATTTTCGAAAATTTGTATACATCTAATGTGAATACACCCCATGCAGAGAAGTTGCAGATATGGAATTATGTATGTGAAGATTTTTCAGTTCAAGCATATTGTCGTATGGCATACTTAACATGGACCTAAGCTACAGCACAAGGTCTTCAAAATGTTATCGTATAGAAGATTTCTAAACTGATCGTGGACTGATTACGTAGTCAATCAGGAGTTATTTAAAAGCATATGTAATTTTGCTAATTTCTTTCATTTGATTGATCAAAGAAACGAACTGGGAATTACTGTTATAATATGTACTAACAAATTATGAAAGACATAAGAACAACAAAGACAACAAAAAAATGATGGCATAAGGTGGGGCTGAGTAATATCCCAGCAAAGAGCACAATTGTTCCATTCTCTAGAAAGTAAAATCTTAGGAATCTAAAATCTGTCAGTTTACATGGAATAGAGATAGAATTCCTGGGCGTAGTATTAGATCAGCGTTTACGATGGAATCCGTAGCAGGAGTTACACAGGGGTAGCAGGGGTTACACACCAAAGATACTGAGATGGGTCTACACTATAATCGTGAAAGCTTACGGAGCTGTCGTTTGGGAGTTTCACCACTACACTTGGCAGTATTCAAAGATTAGCATGTATATGTATAACAGGAGCTATGAGCATGTCCAACAGCATCATTGGAAGTTATCTTGGAACTTACACCTCTTCACATCTACATTCAGTCCCAAGCGACGAAGATTATTCTAAGAATGATTTCTGATTGGTTGCGGACCAGCACGTTGGATGAATTACAAGAAGCTTGATATTCTAGCAAATTAATATCCTCAAGCCGCAATGCCGAGGACTCAATGTATCCGTAGTTTTAATAAGGGAGTCAAAACTGAACAAAACTGAATAAAAACAAATGGAACGTTATATCCAAAACATACAGGATAAACCAGAACATGATAACATGGTTCACGGACGGTTCCTTAACTGAAGAAGGTTCCGGAGCAGGAGTGCTTGGCTCGGGGTTGAAATACTCGGAACCTTTAGGAAATTATGCTACTATCTTTCAAGCGGAAGTATACTTGATTAAAAGATGTGCGTACTTCAACATCATACGTGAATACCGAAATCGAAGGGTTGCAATACTGACAGACAGCCAGGCGGCTATCAAGGCACCCAACTCTAATCAGGAGAAAACAAAACTTGTTTGGCCCGGGGTTGAAATACTCGGAACCTTTAGGAAATTATGCTACTGTCTTTCAAGCGGAAGTATACGTGATTGACAGGTGTGCCTGCTTCAACATCATACGTGAATTTCGAAATCGAAGGGTTACAATACTGACAGACAGCCAGGCGGCTATCAAGGCACCCAACTCTAATCAGGAGAAAACAAAACTTGTTTGGCCCGGGGTTGAAATACTCGGAACCTTTAGGAAATTATGCTACTGTCTTTCAAGCGGAAGTATACATGATTAAAAGATGTGCGTACTTCAACATCATACGAGAATACCGAAATCGAAAGGTTACAATACTGACAGACAGCCAGGCGGCTATCAAGGCACCCAACTCTAATCAGGAGAAAACAAAACATATTTTTTGTTGTTTTGACAATCTAAACAAACTTGGTGAGTGTAATCAGGTGTGGATTCTTTGGGTTCCGGGACACATTGAAGTTGGAGGGAACGAGTTGGCAGATATGCTAGCCAGGAAGGGTGCGGCAACACCCTTGTCGACCCATAACCCTGGTTTGGGTACGGGAGCCTTGTCCGTGCTCTGTGAGAAGAAAGAAGTATCGGAAAGACAATTAAAACCTACCAGGTTTGTCCAATTCCAAGACACTTTTAGGGACTTACAACCTAAAACGATTTGAGGAATGTGTCAACTTAAATAGGAATAATTTAAGAATTATTACGGGAATACTCACAGAACATTGCAGGTTGTATTTTCACCTAACGAAACTGGGAATCTTTTCGGATGAAACCTGCCGATACTGCAGCGAGGAGAATGAAACTGAGAATCATGTATTGGGAATGTGCCCAGCAATAATGAATGCAGGAAGGGAATTTTTAATACTCGAAAATCTATTGAATTCTTATAAGGTAGGATCTATGTTAAAGTTCCTTATGGATGCTGGGCTAAGAGACATATTCTAAGTCCAAGACGGGGTACACAATAGACTTAGAGCGCAGTACAAGACAACCCTTAAATAAGTACGAGTACATTAGACAAAGAAAATGAAATAATAAATAATAATAAAGCAAAAGGTGCAGCAAAGGAACATAATACAGGAGCAAAAACCAAAGAAGTAAATGTTTCTGATTTGTATATCTACGTACCATATACAACGTCTTTCAACGAGAGGTGTCATTTCAAATTAAAAACAAACAAAAAATACGCAATAATTGTGATAAAAAGAGCTGATTATTTTATTTTAATCAAAAGTACAAACTTTGAGGTTAGTAATGGAACACAATATCTGCCAAATGTCCGCCGGAACTCTTCTTGCATTCTTTTCATAAAAATTACAATCACATTTTCGCATAATTACAGTTGTGTCTCACGAATAACAGCTCTAATATTGTCTTCGAATGCCTCAATATTTGCTGGAGCATTGGCGTAAATTTTATCTTTAACGGAGCCTCAAAGAAAAAAGCCTAATGGTGTTAAGTCGCACGATCTCAGCGGTCACTCAAAGTCTCCATTTCCAGATAACACACGTCCAGGAAATTTTCACGCAATGGAGCCATTGTTATACCAGCTGTATGGTATGCGGCGCCGTCTTGCTGAAAATAACCGCCGTTCACGTCTATAGCATCAATTTCAGGACAAAAAAAAAAAAAATAATTCTACCTCATTTGGTATGGTCTCTTGACAACTTTAGTTAAAATACCCTATATTTGATTTGGTTTAATGAGTACATACATATAATAGAAGCGATTTTATTCCAATATGCCTGGGTGAGTTAGAAAAATCAAATAAATAGGCCCGTAGTTATTGTCAAAGTTAAGATATTCTTAAAGAATCAACTTGTTTGACATAATTCTCACCACCAACGCAAATAGGTCCGAAGATCTTGCGTAGAACTTTTCTCTCGAAAACTAAGGTGGAAATTGTCCAAGCTTCGGCGCCATATGTAAGGACAGGCATGATGAGAGACTTGTAGAGCGTGGTTTTCGAGAGCCCGACGTCTCAATTGCTTCCTTAGCCCATAGTAGCTCCACCTGTTAGCAAGAGTGAACCTTTGCAATATCTTAAGGCTGACGTCATTACTATAGTTAATGCTGGTTCCAAGGTAGACGAAATCCTTCACCACCTCGAAAGTGTAATTGTCAACAGTGATGTGTTGTCCAAGACGCCGGAACTAGTGTTTGCCTAGTGTTTGTAGACACACTAGGCACTTCGTCTTGCCCTCGTTTACTGTAAGACTTTTGTTAAAGATAGTGCCATTATGTCTTAGATCAACAGCTCGTATTATTTTCGCCCTAATAAGATTGAAGAAGTCGCACGATAACGATAGCACCTTGTCTGAAAACCCGTTCGGTATTAAACGGCGGGGAGAGGTCCTTTCCAATTTTCACTGTACAACGGTAGTTACACAGTGTTATTCTGCAAAGTCGAATGAGCTTCGAAGGAATACCGAACTCAGACATTGTCGTCCTGAATGCTGACCTATTATTGTTTCAAATAATACCAACTATGTGATCGGTAATCTAATAGTCAGTGTTCTTGCTGAGTAAGTACGTACATGAGAATAATGTAGTTTGAAAATTCTGAGATAAACTTTTGTAATCCAAGCTTTTAGTTGGTTGCTTGGCTTTGGGATAAATCTATTATGTGCTATGATATGACGAACTCTCCGAACCCCAGAAATTCATGGCATAATAAGGCAGAGTGTGCTCAAAGTACTTCGGAGCACATTAAACATCTCAATGATTATCACTAATAAGAAGATATAAATGAATATGTTCAATAGTTTCAAGCTGGCGAATTATCCTATTCATGAATTTCAGTAACTGGATCATGAATACTCACTTATTTTTAATTTCTTTCTGAGAGATTTGGTATTATCTGTAATATTTGTAATTTTTCCCATTTCTATGATTCAGTGCTTGTCGAAATGTGCTGTAAAATTGCTCGTTGGCAGCAATAAATTGCAATGAAAAATATTCTGAAAAAAAAATTTCATATTTTTTTTTTTAATATGATTATAGTTTGATTTTATACCACTGTAAAAATTCAGTTCACTTATTCGTTTAGATGTGTTAGTGACTCCTTTTAAAAATGTCTCATTTAAATAACTTACATGCATTTATTCTTGACTTGGCATTACAAACTTGAGCTCATATACATATGCATGTAACATACGTGCATATGAGTCAATACGTTTAAATGCATACACATATGGGGTGAAGAACGTTTTGTTAACAAGAAAATAACTACGATATAACAACAACAACAACAACAACAACATGAACAGTAACAGTAACAATAATAGTTACCATCAATAGTGGGTATACATGTGTACGTACATACATTTGACTGAAATACACAAACAAACCGAACATCCAACAGACAAATTCACTCCTTACACATTTCCATTTAGTCTGGCATTTAGAATGGTTGATCGGTTGGTTGGTTGGTTGGTTGGTTGGTCGGTTGGTTGGTCGGTTGGTCGGTATTGTGTCAATTTGAGTGGCGAATTACCAACATTGCGATGACACTGCACCAATGGCCTCTCTGCCTTGCATATTACCAACGCCACCATATCTGCGACAACTACCATATCATCATGATCATGATGATCATGATGATCATGATCATCATCATTATCCTCGTCATTTTAGTAGGTAATATTTATGTGGCCATGTGGTTTATACCAGACTACGATATATAGTGATGAGAATCAAGTATGTAAATCTTGTTGTTATTGCAGCTAATGTTTTAGGTACTACTTGGTTGTTCTGTTCTGTTGTGATCGATTGTGTTGTGTGTGTGATGTTGTTGTGGTTGTTGTTGTTGTAATGGTAAAACATTATACAGTTGGAATATTTTTCATTGTAAAGTGGCTGCATCGTAGGTTTCTGCACATTGTATTGGCAACGTACATACACACGTAAAATCATACTCATACGTGGAGGGAGACACACTCGCACTCGCACAACTGTTGACGTTGTCATATCGTATGTAGTCGCCGTGCGATGCAAAGTAAATTTGTATAGATACATGTGTAAAGATTTCCATCTGAAATTCAAGTAATAAAATAACACAATGCGACATAATAAAGACATTCTTTTTTGTTTGTTTATTTATTTTTTTTTTTTTTGTTCTCCTTTATCACTTCGATGTTTCACGTTTTGTTATTCATTTCTTTTCAGTTGATTTGTTTTGTTTTTTTTTCATATTTTCTTTATTTGTATTTATTGTAGATTTATTTTATTTATTGGTTAGCTTTAAGTTTATTACCTAAAATTTAATTTGACAAATTGTATTTAGTACAAGTATAGCAACATCGATGGCATAACTTTGCCCATCGTTCACATGGCTGTGACAAAATTCTACATACATACATACATACATATAAACGTAGGTAGTATTGAACGAGTTACTGAGTTTGAGCTAGAGAAGAAGATGATTATAAAAGAATTTATATGATATTGAATTTAATACTAAATGGCATATTTAATCACAGACGAATATACAATCATAGAATCAACTCTATGATTCTATGATTGTATTTATGCAAATTTTCTTATACAAGAATCTCATTTCAATTGGTATTTCGAGCTTAACTTCGTTAATACCGGAGCTTAGGTACCCTACATCACGACAAATAGTACTGAAGGAAAGAAGGGCTTGACTTCTGTAGCTTTGTATGAGGAGTAGAAACGGAACTACCGATTTTCACATTCACATTCACAAAGCCTTTGGCAGCCGTGCATGTCTCCAAGGTGGACCATCGAGTCTTGTGGATCATGCCCACAGAGTCTTTAACCCATCGCCGGATCCACGCAGAGCTCAAATATAGGTTCGGGACCCATGGGCGTACCAGCAGAGCCTTCATTGGCTAAACCATCCGCCCTTTGGTACGACAGTGTACCTGAGCCCAAATACGACGAAGCGTGTTGCCATTTGCGATGATATTCAGCCTCATTAGTGAATGTAAATTCACTGATCTTCTTCGAAGATCTGGCAGCGCTCGCAATAGCTTTGAGGGCAACCTGACTGTCGCTGCAAATGCTAATACGCTTCCCTGTCATCTCTTCTCAGTAATCCAAGAGATCACTTTTAGTATGGCTTACACTTCTGTTAGAAATACAGTCGCTTTACTGCCGGTGGAGAGCGAGTACTTGGTATTTTTATCCAAGTACCATCCGTCCCCAGTACCATAGAAGGTTTTAGAACCGCCAGAAAAAGTGATTGATATCGTTCCAGAAAAACAACCTCAAATCTATTATTGCTCAAGTGTGCTTTTACTTGGATTCACGAAGAGACCTTGCAGATCACACCAATGCTCAATCTTGTCCAGAACTCGGCATTTTGATGCAAATCATGCTTAGTGACCTTTCTGAGATCAGAATATATACGTCATCACCATACGCTTGAACATGTACACCAAAATTATGCAACTCAATTAAATGAGAGTCCACAACAAAGCACCAAGAAGAGGAACGCTATCATTGTGTTCTCCCCCTGTCATAAGCAGCCGTTTGGAAAATATGTCAACACCATGCCTTCTTGCTGAGCAACACATAGAGTTGAAGGTAGCATTTTTGAATGTCCCTTCAATGTTAACAAATAGCCACAGAACGCAGAACACTTCTTCACTTCATTTCTCCACTGTGGTTGACACAGTCGTGAAGAGCTGATTCACAGGACCTTCCCCTCTGATAGGCATGTTGTCGAACACTTAAGTGATCCAGACTAAGTACCTTCACTCAAATGTATGTACTTTTCAACTATGCGCTCCAAACTTTAAGTAGGAACGAAGTCGGACCTACAGGCCCGAAACTTTTTGCCAAGGAGTATTCATCCTTGCCCGGCTTAGGAATAATCACATAATCAGAGCGCCAAAGGCAAAGCGCAGTAAATATCTTTTTCATAACCTCCACTAGAATATCTTCGCCTTTTTTTAATATGATTGGATATACGCCATCCAGTCAATCCACTCAAGTCTGGTGTTTGCCGAACATTACATGTCAGTGGTCAGGGTGGCTATATTATTGATTTCTGACTTCAAGCATGTTTAGGTTCCATCAAGGTTCTGGTAGTTCGGTCCTTCTGAAGAACTCTGCGCAGCCTAGACGTTCTTTTTTGATCAACTATCTCATTACAAAAATCTCTAAAAGAGTCCAGTTTAGAGGTCTACACTGTCTTCTTATATACTTTCTGCCAGTGACGATAATTTTGCTGTAGTCAGTTTCCAACCAGGTTTTAAGTGCACCATTTAGAAGTTTCTTGGATTTCTTACGAAGTTTCGAAAACTCGGCGTTCCACCGAGGAATCGTGTTGCATTGTCTATTTCTTCGTTCCGGATATGCTACCTCATAACAATCGAATAAGACTCGCGCTAAAGACTTAAAGACCTCCTCAATAGATTGTACGGTTCGGAGCTTAGTCTTCGTCAAGAAGACTGCAATATGGTGTCCAATCCATTCTATGAAGAGTCCGACCTTAAGGAACCACATCAAATTCAACCGCAAGCCGAAACTCCTTATAGCGGTGGTCCGACAAGGAGTCATCATTTACGACATTTGTGACAGTAAGTAGTCCAGCAATTTGGTTCTCCTGTAGTTGCATTTACTGCTACCTCAATTAGTGTTCTGGGAATTTGTATCACATCCCACTCTTAATTTGCCAAATTGTTGGATTCCGCAAATAGCACCACGTCCACCAATGCTTTGGGTGAAGACGATGAAGACGTATTCTAAACCGAAACGGCATAATTTTTAACGACTCCGGGTCCACACCAATCACGAGGCGGGAGGCGTTCTCACGTCTAGGGTTCGCTCCACCCTTGTCGTATTGGTAGATCGTATTAAACCACGCGATCTGGGTTTGGATGTGGGAAATTATTACATGCGGCTCCCTGGGTCGCCTTGGAATTAGCATACTCACCCGAACCAGCCTTTGGAAGCTACTTTTATCTTCCACCTTCATCATAGGAGGAGTCCCCTATGTCATCCCAGACCTTGCTGTTTACAAAATCTATCTGCGCTTGAAGCAGAAGTCCCTGCTGATCATCTTCACGGATCCCAATCGTCAATGTATTCGCAATGGCTTGTGCATGGCCACCGCTCGCCACTGTTGGTTGCTTCCCGCTCGATGGATGTGTTCTACCACTACTGGCGTCCGAAGCCTTATCACCTACCGCACGAGCTACGCCTGAAGCAGCCGTAGCAACGATGTTCCGCTTTTTGACCCTCTGGAGTGTTCAGTCATGGCAGCTAGTCCTATATGTACATTTCCCGATAGTCCAGATCCAACATCTGAGGATTTCAGCTTGTTGGTTTTCTTTCTCTTTGTCTTGCTCTTTCGTGCCGGAGCGGTAGTCGTTGCATCACCTGACAAATTTACCACACTGGACACAGTTTCTGCAACCGGAGTAGAGCAGCACAGAATCAAGGATCTAACTGTCCCGGCTACTTGAACCATGACACTGGCTTGTGGTGTCGTACTGCCGTCAGCAGGCGCTAATACCATTGCGAAATCCTGTTCCTCAGCAACAGTATCCGCAGTCTTGACAGCTTGGTTATGTTTCTGCCTCATTCATTTCAGTAGTCTTTTACACAAGCCAACTTCGGCAGCCTGTGCTGACGAAACGTCCATTGGCACCATGGCACTGTCTATACTTTCGTATGAATTAACTACAGCACTAATGGTCCCTAGCGACAGCATCGGAATAGAAATTGAAGGAGTACCCTCATACAATAGACGGGGATTGGCAGGGGTTACCTGCACTGCACGGAATGGAGCTGCATTCTCATCTCCAATCCCCAAACGAGGCGCACAGTTGCTGCTCACAAGTAAAACGTTTCTGTGTAGGTCTACGACCGGATCAACCATGCCGCCAATAGGATGCAAGGGCTGCGTTGGAATGACTAATGAAGTCAAGGTTGTCCTGTCACCCTCGGGGATAGTACCGTTAACTACATCATGCTTATATTAGATGGTATATTTCATGCCATTTATGATTTAAACAAAATATCGCTCAAATAACTACCACGGCTCTTCTTACATTGGCTTATTCGCTAACTCCAATTTGCGATGATTCTATGCAGCATTTCGGGTTTTATGGCCGCTATTGTGGCCCGTATGTTGGCATCAAGCTCGTCAATAACTTTGGGTTGGTTTGCGTAAAACTGTGATTTAACGTAATCCCACAGAAAACGGTACAATACTTCAATAATCAAGAGTTGGTGTCCAGTTGTTGGGACCATTTCTTGAAATTATCGATTGATCTTGAAGATATCGATTCATCGAATTCGGAAAAGATCCATCGTAATGTATGCCAAGTTGAGTCATCTTGTTAAAAATAATTGACGTTCGACTTGTTTTCATCAATTTGCAGAAATAAAAAATCGTTTAGCATACTCCGATAACGCATGCCATTTAGAGTAAAAACTATTTCGAGGATTTCCAAACGTTGTGATAACGTGAATTTGTTCATGATGAAATGACAAACTCTACTGAACACAAAGAACATCTAATGTCAAAAATTAATAAACAAATATGGCCTCCATATGCTGTCAAAATTCCATCATCCCTATTGGGCACCACTGTGTAATTATTATATCAATTATGTCAATTTTCGGTGAGGTTAAAGTGATGTTGAAATGAAGCTATAGCACCACAGCGGTGATCCACAGTAAACATCTGATCCAACACTGAAAATCAAATATCCTAAATTGTAATAATGTCTTATGAGAGTTAGTGTAGAAATCTCACAAGGCTGTTCTATACTTTTAGGTCAATTTCTTAGTTAGTTAGAGTTCTTTTATTTTGCCAATTTGAAGTTCTGTTTAAAAACATCTCTGGTTTTATTATTGCATTGTTTGGAAGACTATGAGACGTTTGTGCCACGTTTCAGCTCTCATTACGTCTTATATTAAATCAGCTTCGGCGAATGACGTCTTCGTTTTCATAAGGATAGTATACTGTCTTTAGCTTCAAAGGGGCTTTTTTTTAACACAAAATATATTTTACATCGCAATGCTTTGACTTTTGGGTAAATTCACAAAAATTTAGAAAAACTTGACATTTCAATTCAATGACTAACTATTGGCATGCTCAAACGTTAGAGTCAAATTTCACATATACGATACTTTATAGCTAAAAAACGATATTGGAATAAATAGCAAAGATCAATTTAATAAAAATTTAAAATAAATAATAGAAAAATCATTATCTATGACATGACATAAATATTTATGCAAAAAAGCAGAAAAATCAAAAAAAAAAGGAGTACATAACGAAGAAGAAGAAGAAGTGAAACATAACTTCTAGCAAAAGACACGACGACAAATTTATGTACGTACAATGCATTGTTAGATTGCCCTCAAGACAATAAAAAATGAAAATATTCATTTTATGATCAACTGTAAACACGACATACCTACGTACCGACATATCTTCTATTTCTCAATTTTATTGATGCAAATCCAACGACAACAATAATGGGGTGAAAAGAAAAAAATGTCAATTTCTTTAGTTCACGTTGAGCCTCTATTTATATTTTTGATATTTGTATGCATTTATTTGAGACTCTTTCAACACAAATACATTAAACCACCACCACCACCACCACCACCAAAGTGTACCTACAAATTTTGTTTTCGCCATTTAAGCAAATCAATCATTTTGCGGTTTTTTGCTTATTGTGTCCCAATACTGAGTTCTTAGCTTAGGTAATAGCTTAGCAATTGACAATATAACATTTCTGACATTTTCGAGGGCTCAGCCATAGTATTGGTGTGTGATGGTATGAATAGAAGATGTATCGTATACAACAACAAAAATATATAAAAATACGACCGAACTATTAAAATGTCGCCGTGTTATAGTGCTGGTTGTTGGTTGATTGGTGTAAGAACTGATATATTTGCCAAAACATTGAAATGAATGAGATTGTCTGACTGGTTGACTGTGTGGTTGGTAACGAAATATATCTATTCTTTGGGAAAAATTTTTATTTGAAAATTAGAGAGAACAAAATAGAGAAAATTGTTAATCTGCTAATGAAAAACGTGTGTAGCGGAACATTTTCAAGAGCACAACAATAACAACGTCAAATTGAATTGATGCTTTAACACGAACAAATTGTTGACAAGAAGAAAATAAAATATATATTGTAAATAGTATCATAAAACCAACAACAACACTATTATGTGGTTGCAACAGTTTCCGGGTTGCCATAAATATTAGCAATTGTTCGTTGGTTATGTATTGCTCTTGTTGGTGTTTGTTGCTAGGTGCTCATGTTGTCATTGCTGTCATATAAGACTAAGATAGTTTAGCAGTTGCGACGTGCATTTATGAGAAAGTTAATGATTTTCTTTTTCTTTTCATTTACTCCAAAAATTTTATTACTCATTTCTTTCATCTCTTTTGCTTCAACATCAAATGCATGTAGGTATTATGGATAATACCTATTTAGTCAGAATATATTGAAGAGTTCAGAAAATGTGCATGTGTGGAAGGTGTTGTATTGTTGTTGTTGTTGTTGTTGTACTCAGTTATTCCAAGCGCAGACAAATTGCAGCACATGTTAATATGCGCAACCACAACAACAACAACAACAACAATGACAACGTTTTGCAAACCTAACAGCGCCAGCTAGATCTATCGTCTTTAAGGTATAATATATATATATATATATGTGTGTGTGTGTGTGTTTATGGTAAATGTTTTGACGCGTGACTCATAAAAATCACTCTAAGAATCGTGGTAGCAATAAAAAGCAAAAATGAAGTGAAGGCGTTTTCAAATGAGTTACACGACAAGGTAAAGTAATGTGTGGCAAGAATAGGATGCTGACGTCGGTATGCTGGTGTTGCATGTGAGTTGTATCAAGAGTGAGAAGAGTGTATATACGCACGAAGAAAGGATAGATCAACAGATAATAGAATATATCATATTGGTAGTTAGCAATGCTTGAGTATTTTCACCTTTATCTATCATTGTACATAATATCGATGATGGTTTCATAGTTAAAAATCAAAAAAAGATTATCTTGAATTCCTGTAGATATATTGAAATGTATTTAAAAGAGTTGCTAATTCAAAATTCAGTAAATTAATAAATTATTATTGTGACACTATGAAATAATGTCGTCTAGCCATTGCGAAGGTCACTTTATGAGCAGAATGTCAATGAAATGAAGTGTTCACGTCAATCATATCAATCAATATCAATCAATCATATCAATCATATGTCCAATGTCCGATGTGTGATGTCTTAGATACTTAGGTTAGGTCAGAAAGGTCCCCTATGATACCCAACTTCTTTTTTAGTACTGTTGTGCATATTAAATTTGGACAGTCTTAGAAGGGATCCACTTATATTAATCAGTTTTGAGCGGCAGAATCCTTGTGAATGCACTTTTTCTAAACTTTATCACAAAGTTCTTTTAAAAGCGTTTTCATGGCAAATTATTACTGCCGGCAGACTTGCCAATTGCTTGCCCTCAGGTGGACACCGTTCGAAGAAAATATCTTTTCGATATTGAAATTGCCTCAGCCGGAGATTGAAGACGCTGCTTACAGATCACTACGCTAAGGCACTCAAATACTTAAAATTATTATAAAAATATAAATAAGAAATATTTGATTAGATTAATAGATAAATATAATGTGGAATGTTGATCCGACCCAATCACATAGCGCTAATAGGAAAATTTTGATAAGAAAGTCGATATATTTATTCATTTCACTTAAACTTTTGAATATACTTGAGAAAACTTTTGTATTTCTTTAAGAACAGAAAATCATCTACCAAATACTTATGATGATAGTCCCAGAAATGTTTTCGCAAGGTAACGTGTCTAACTGCCTCAACCGGGTGGGGCTAGTGCAATCCTTGTTGAATTCATCGCAAATCAATTCACGGGCTCTCATGTAGTTTGTTCTGAGCGCTATGACACGTTTATTTGTTAATGAAGGGTAGTCATGCAGCTTGCTCTGCTTACTCTGTGATGGCGCGTTCATTATTAATGGGGATCCTCTACGTGGCGACCGCCGGGCAACGTCCTTCTGGCACCTGCTGGGAGGCGACTGAAGTGAGTGGCGAAAATCTCCTCGGTTAGAGGTTTAGCGTTGGGTTTGGGACCCGCCACATATAAAATCCTCCCAGTGTATATAATGTAAAAATGCCAGAAATAGCACACCTAATAAAAAAAAAAAAACACCCACAGAACTCTTTCAGTCATTTTGTATGAGCACCCCCCTTAAATGGTGGACATTGGGAGGAAGCATGTTAGGAAGAAATATTGGGGTTAAAAAATAAATGGAAGCCAGTAATATATTTGACCCATTACAGCCACCCTGGGAGCCAATTTCATAAAAATTATCAAATTTGTAGGGGAGTCCTCATAAGGAATGAAGATAAAAGGAATATTTATTTTATGAAAATATTGTGAAATAAACCAATTAATAGGGGTTGCTCTTACATTTGATTCTTCTAGTTGCGATTCCTGAAAGCTATATGGTAATTTCAACAATTTTCAGCTGATTTTACCTTCATTTTATGTGACAGCTACCCTAAGCGGGATAAGTATGCTTGAAAATATATGGAAGAGTTAAAAATAATTGGGAACAAACCGATAATTTACCCTTCTATGGGCGATTTCTGGAGAGTTATGGACGTATCTGTTCATTTTCATGTGTTTTTCATTATTTTGAACGGCAGTTCCCTTAACCAGTTCAGATATGAGTAAGTATGCTTCGAAGAACTATTGGGGAGGTAAAATTAATATGAGTCGATGTCACAATTAACTCTTCTACAGGCAAGACCTAAGAAGCTATGGAGTTCTATGTTGATATTCAGGCTCATTTTAAAGTCAATGAGGCATGGGTGGTCCCTCAAGGGTAGAAGGAAATTTTGGGCGGAAAATATTGTGATGAAAAAAGGAATTAGGAATGGTTGTTGTTGTTGTTGTTTTTGAAGTAGCAAGAATACATCAATGCCTTGTTTTGCTCCCGTACAAAGCATTTCCATATTCTGCTGAACTGCTTGATGATTGGTAAACCCGTACATTCTTAGGAAGCATGTGGGTTGGTGATATATTTTGCCTCTTTTGGGACACCCTCGCAGCGCTAGGGGTGTATTTTAGGCAAATGTCAATTTTGTAGGAGAGCCCCATTAAGAGATGCAAATAGGGGGTAAGCGTATTTGAGGCGAGAATATCAATAGGTATCAGTGGGTGCCGTAGCTTAGTGGTTAGTGTGTTCGCCTACTGATCTGTAGGTCGTGGTTCAATACCCGGCTGATGCATAACAAATTTAATATCGAAAAGATTTTTCTTTCGAACGGTACCCACCTGTCGGCAAGCAATTGGCAATTCTTCCGACAGTAACAACTTGCCATGAAAAAGCTTCTTTAAAGAACTCTGTGACAAAGCTCAGAAAAAGTGTTGTCACAAGTGTTCTGCCGTTCGGAACCGGCTAAAATAAGTAGGTCCATTCCAATACTGTCCAAAATTTATGACGCACAACAGTAATGGAAGAGAAGCTCTCCAATGAGCCCTTTGGGGCTTTAAGTGCCACATATTTATTATTATTTTTTTTTTATCAGTCATATATTTGACACCTCTAGTGACGATTTTAGGCAGTAACTCATGCGAGCTAGGAAAAATAGACTTTTCTAATAATATTTGCCACCTTAATGTTTTTTTTTTTTTTTTTGAAACAATAAGAAATTAAGCGCAGCACTCAGACATTTATTAGTCCATTGACATGCACTCGAAGTTCCATTTTATTGTGTTTTAGATCTACCCGCTTTCCGAAGAAATCAGAGTATATCCTATGGTGCTAAAGACCCACGAGTTTTGGCTCTCAGCACGTCAGTGCCGCCAAAGATCTCAAACCTGATTCGAGCGTAAGCAGGGCGAAGACATAAAAAGTGGTCCGCCATCTTATCTTCTTCTTCACAGGCTGCGCAAAGTGCACTGCCTCCTAGTCCTACATTTTCCATGTGCTTTGCCCATAGAAAATGGTCTGTTACCAAGCCAGCTAGCATTCTGCAATCACCTCTAGCTAGTGATATGAGGAAATGCGACCATTTACCCGATATGTTAGATAACATGGATTTCGTCTATCTGCAGCCCCTCCCGGCATTCGCCCTGACAGGTCGCCTTATGGACTAGATTAGCCCAGGTGTTGACCGTGGCCGTGAGGGCTCCAGCGGGTATATCTTGTTTTTGTATGCATAAATCATAGTATTATACAAATAGAAGCAAGTGCAACTCAAAAGCGCATTGTTTTCCCATTTACATACCATCTCTTTTTAAGGACCTTCATGAATTTTGAATATGTGACACATATCACATATGCTAATACAGATGATTCTCGGACAGTCCACTCAATTAATCCAATTAAATCAAAAATGATTTCAAATCATTAAAACATCAACCACAGCTTAACACCAGATGGCAATAAATAACATTATTGTCTCATCATCATCATCAACATCGACATTACTATACAATATATGAATGTAGGTACGAGTATGAATCAAAATGAATTGTTATCAATTACTGTGGCAACAACAAGAATACATTCAATCATTCCGATTGAATTGTATTACACAATGCATAAGTGTACTACTCGTACACACTTCAAGTCACTTCATGCATAGATGGTATGTATGCATTCATATCGTACATGCTCACTGACTTGCCATACCAACTTTAATTAATTCAAATGCAATTCAATACTTCGTAGTAAAGTGAATTGAATTGAATTGAATTGAACTTATATGATACGTATTTTACTCATTCTCTTCAACATTTCGTTTAACATTGAAATTTGATGTGTTGGTGCTGCCGTCACACACACACACACACATACAGCATCAAGATCGTCAATATAACCACAATAACGTTTAAACTGTTGACTATGATAATGTTTATGATGATGATGATGATGATGATAATGATGAGTAGGATATATTGATGGTCATAGTGATGTGCACTGTTATAGTGAGTATATAAATCAACTTAGATTTATTGCACAAAATACATAAATACATCCGCACACACTAGCAGATGTTTTTTTCTCTGTTTGAAGGGGGAATCTTTCATAGATGCTGTCAACCATAGACGGCATGTACGATTCATACTGTCCGCTTAAGATACACCTCATTCGGGACCACGCCCAGTCAGTATTATCTTACTATGCTGGACTTGCGAACCAGTACGCCTACGTACTAAAACCTTAACATCGACTTCTGTAGCTTGTATTTTTTTTTTTGGTCCTGCGGGACCGCCGTTAAGCACTACTACGTAGGATCAAGCTAGCCCAAAATGGCTCTTCACACACACCCTACTGGGTTATTCATCGTTTGCATGTGTATTTACACTTCTACGCTGCCTTTCTTTCGTCCTGAGCTCCTGAGGCGCTATTGCGGGCCATTCCTTCATCTCAGCCTACACCAATCTCGATTGCAGCATGTGGCTTACAATGTTATCGGGTGGCATCCTTTCGTTTATTAACCTTTCTCGGATCGTTCTCTGTGCTACACATCTCGAACAGAAGAAAAAGATATGCTCTGCGTTTTCTTCTGAGGAGGTACTCCCTGAAACAGACGTGACCCTTCAAAAACTGCGTCAGGTAAAAGTCTGTCTCTCCATGTCTTCCCATCGACCCAGGCTTGTACGTTCCTGATGAGCCTATGCGTCCGACTTCCTTTTTCTGCGGCGTCCCATTGTATTTGCCACACGTCGAGGCTCAGCTGTCTCTCCTCTTTGCGTTCATCTGTCGTTAGTCGCATATCCATTCTTTTTGCTCTGTTGTAGACTCTGCCCAGCTCCGAAGTCATTATGTTCGGCGGCGTCATGCCAGATATAATACCGAACGCTTCGTGCGACACTGTTCTAAAAGCGCAGGCAACTCTAATGGCACTTAGCCAAAAAACTGCTTTCGCCTTCTTGGAATATGTTTTTTGATGTATTGCTGTCCCCCATATAGGCGCCGCATACATCGACACCGACTGGCTTACGTTACCCAGTAGTGCTCTCCTATTCTGGCTAAGGCCGCCAATGTTTGCCATGATTCTCCTCAGAGCCGTCGTCACTGCAGCCGCCTTACCACATGCTTTTTCAATATGAGTCTTGAAATTGAGTCTCGCATCAATCATCACACCAAGGTACCTCGGTGACTATTGTGTTGCGACATTGTAGCCGTCAATGTTCAGGGTGATTGTTTCCATTTTTTTTTCTGCTCGAAATAAGCACCGCCTGTGTTTTCTGTCCCGTAAGCTGGAGTTTTGTCATCGTGATCCACTCCTTAATCTTCGACGCTGTCTCATTGCAGATGCTCTGAATCTGGGAAAGTTCTTTCGCAACGATCGTCACTGCAATATCGTCCGCATACTCAATTATCTGAGCTTCCTTTTGGCAACGAGAGGTGTAACAACCCATCGTACAGCACATTCCATAGCAACGGACTCAGTATGGAGCCCTGCGGTACTCCGACCGTTACAACATAGCTTTTGGGCCTTCGTCCGTATCGTATAATAGCAGTCTGTTAGACAGATAGCTATTTATTATCCGCAGCAGATACACAGTGGTTTAAAGCACTTCGCACATCAAATGTGACAACTGTGCAATATTATTTGTCGCCATGCATCCAACTGACGTTCTCTGTCGCCTTGCCCACAATGCCCGTCTACTGCGTCTATAGTGGATCGATGTCTCCTAAAGCCACAATGATTCGCAGACAATTCAGGCGACTCACCTTCTATATGATGCTCCAGACGTGTGCATATCAGTCTCTCCAGTATTTTGGCCATCGTGTCGATTATGCAAAGCGGTCGATACGTACTCTGCTCACCTGCCGGTTTATTCGTTTGCTGAAGTAGGACCAGACGCTGCTTTTTCCACACTTTCGAAAAAACCTTTTCTTAACTTAAGTCATCCATACTCTACATCCTATACTCTTTCCCTTTTCAAATATTTAATGAGTAGCTGATGTTGACTTATTGTTGGGCTTATTTTAAATTTATTGCAAACCATTTGGTGCGATTGCATTTAGCATATACGCTACTTAGTATATGTATGTTGGCAACATTGCATAAACATGTGGGAAGGGATTTTATATAGAAGCTTACATAGAAAAATAGTAGCAACTACTTACTTGTGCGCACATGCTCTTCTAATGACTGACTTCCTGGTTTTAAGCGTTGGTATGACAAAGCTTTACATTAGTAAATATACATACATGTGTGGCTATTTGAGCTCATATCGCATTCAGCATACTCATATTAAAAGCGAATGCAGCAGCTGTTATGAATTTATGCATGCAGTAATATACGAGGCATGTAATTGGCAATTCATCCGACGCTAACAATAGGCCATGATACAGCTTTTGAAAGAGCTCTGTCACAGAACATAATATAAGTGATGTGACAATTGTTTCATCATTCAAAATTGATCAATTTAAGTGGAATAGACCACTTCAATATAATCCAAATTCAATAGCCGCAACAATACTGAATGAGAAGCATGACTATTCGAAGCATTTTCACACACACAAATAATAATATTTTATTGTCGTAGGTTGCGCAAAGGCCGACACTGCCACATAAAAGATCTTTTGTGTTCCGGTACATTAATAAAATTGTGATCCGTGTCATCACAACCATCCAATGTACTATAGTCTATAGGTCTAGCACCAAAGTTTCAAGTATGCCATAGCATTACATGCCTTTCTACCTAGTTATCACCTGTCTAAGTAAGGGAATCAGCTGTACTCTATGTTCTTCCAGTAACATTTCCTCTTTGCGGATGAATTTGAGCATGTCCACAACAGGAGCCTTTTTTGTTTCCTCCTCCCAGATGATACCACAGTATGGCTCTGAGTCTGTAAGGTTTGCTGCGGAACCGGCCCTGGCCAGCTCGTCAGCAATTTCGTTTCCCTCAATCCCAGGATGGTCTGGGACCTAACAGAGTACAACCTTATCCGTTGTACCTAAGGGTTGAATGTTATTAAACCATTCTTCCACTAGCTTCGACTCCAAAGAATAAGACGCTAGTGCTTTTAATGCAGCTTAACTTCCTGAAAAGATAGCTATGTGTACGCCTTTGATGCCTCTTTCCAGATTTATCCTCACGCAGATCAAAATTGCTTGAATTTCGGCTTGAAAGACTACTACTCGCCCATTGACTCTGAAATTTTGGTGTTGGATCCATAGACCCTCGCACCAACTCCAGTATCTGTTTTTGTCTCGTCAGTGAACCATTCTAGACTTCTTGGATCGACTCAAGGCTCTCCAATGTCACATACACAAATATTCACATAGTTCAGTTATCAGCGGCATCATTAACTCTACCATCAGCACAACTATCCCGAATAGTAACTGAAATATGAATCACTTTAGCGTCAAATCAAAAATTTAAAATTTATATACAATTTGCATTCGAACACTATCGGATTGCATGACAGTTCTCAATTACTTTTGCCTGCAAGTCAATGGATTAATTTAGTCGCACACATCTACATACAATATGAGTATGTAATAGGTGGACGAATAAATTCTGTCATGGCTTTCAGGAATTTCATCTTTATTAAAATCATACTTGTTGGGTGTTTAATATGCCATTTCAGCGGTAGCTCATTTAACCACCTGCTGTAGAAGCCTGCTTCACGGGAGTCTATAAGCTCCTGGAAGGCATTTTTACAGCCTCTTCGGAAAAAATTTTTTTTCCTACCAGGAAGTTGTCCATCCTATTCCGAAAGAAGTGCTAGTCGGTGGATGCAAAGTCGGGTGAAGATTCTGGGTGATGGAGAGTTTCTAAATCCAACTTCTGCAGCTTTGCCACAGTTATTTGTGCAGTGTGTATTATAGTGCAGGAGGATTGGGGTTGATCGGTTGACCAATCTCGGATGTTTAATTGCAAGATTCCGTATGATTTCGTCCAGTTGCATACAGTAGACATTTGTCATGATCAATTCGCCGGGTTTGCTGAAGATGTGGTGGATTACATCGCCTCCCGACCACCAAAACAGGCACCATCAGCTTCTTCTGATGGATATTTCGTTTCGGGCAGTGTTTCGGTGCTTCATCTCGATTTAACCAATACGATGAACCCTTGCGATTGTCGAAAGGGATTCATTTCTCATCACATGTAACAATTCGATTCAAAAATAGTTCGCATTTGCTGCGTGCAAAGGCGGAAAGGCAAGTTTCGAGGCGATAACATTTTTGGTCATCGTTAAATTCGAGTGGTAGCCACTTGACCAGATTTTTCACCATACCGGTTTGTGCCAAATGGGTTAGTATTATTTGCTTGAACATCTCAAACATCAACGATAAATCGTGTGCGTTTTGGGCCGGATTCAATTCGATTGTGGTTTTCAGTACGTCGTTATCCACCTTCACCGCAGGTCCTCCACGTGGTTCATTGATCAGATCGAAATCACCAGTACGGAACTTCAAAAACCAACGGGATACTGTGTGCTTTGAAGTAACTGGCAGTAAGTAACTGAAGTAAGTGGCAAATACAGAGTTTATATTCCGAACTGTTTCCGCCGCTTTGGTTCCTCGGTGGAACTTGTACTTTATCAAAATACGAATTTCACTATTTTGCATTGTCTCAAAAATTTTCAAGATTTTTATCAAAATTAAAATGTCATATAAAGAATATATATTCGCCATTACTACCTATGATATTTTGCCATTTATCGGGTAGATGATGGATCCCTTTGCGATAGAAACTTCGTGGTTTTGAGGCAAAATTGCCATCGAGCCATTTTCGCTAAATAAGACTGCATTGATCTGAATAAGTGGTAGTCGGCAGAAGTCAAGTCTGAAGAATATGCCGAATGCATGAGAACTTCTCAGCTTAAGAAGAACCTGTTAGGGCTCCGGTACGTGAATCTTTGTACTGTTCTAAGTTTCCCATAATTTTCAGCCAAAGTCGAATTAATCAATTTTACAGCTTCAGCAGACCTTTTTAGTTTTTTTATTTGAAAATAGAATAAAATACAATGGCACGAATGTTGCTTACCGACATCCATCTCTTCTAAAATTGTGACACACAGAATGGCAGCTTGTAAACGACTGAAAATTATGTCATATAAACAGCAACGACTAAGCTGCAAATGTTTTTTAATGCAACTAACTTCGTATGACAGAATTTATTTGTACACCTATTATATGGAATATTTATACTAAGTACACCCTATATGTGCGTTTTAAATAGATTTGATAGCTCTCGCACTAGCACTTTTAATAAATGCACTTTAATAAATGTGTGTAAGCTGTCATAGATTTGCTGTGCTTGTTGTTGTTGTGTCAACATTAAAATGTAACAAATAATAATTGTGTCATTTGGTAATATGATGCTGCTATTCTTGGACATGCATATGTACCGTATATGAGTTCCAGTACCTTGTAGTACAAGTATGTACATATATGTAATCAGCAGGAAACAATAGGAGATTACAAGTTTGTCGTTGGCGTTTTTCGCATTATTGTAGCTATTCGAGTGGCTCTAGTAAATAATAAAATTCACACAAATATCCAATATTAGTATGTCCTTTTAATATATTTTCTTCTCTTTGATTTTTGAATCTACTTCTTCCTCCTTCTTGTGCAGCTTTTTAAAATATATTCTTTTCTAAGAAATGTTTTGCAATTTTTTTTTTTTTCAATTTTGCATGCAACATTTAGTTAAATCGTGTCATTGCATTGCAATGACTATACACAGTCAAACAGGGTGATCGAATAATATATCATGTTTTCGGTAGCAATCTTCTAATAAGCAGAAGTGTCTAAAAGCGACATTAAATTGAATCGTTGAAAAGAAAATCTTTTCAATCTACATTTTTTTTTTCGAATTTTTATCGAATATCTGCTTGAAATGACAATGTCAGTTTGACAGCTGAAAGTGACAGCAGTGCATTCATTCAACCGTCCGTTAATTTGTTGCTTAGGGCAAACAAAATAAAAAAATGAGATATTTAAAAGCAATTTAGCATGAGTGGCCAAATTGAAAAACCTTTGTCTATTACTTGATGTAGCTCCCATACTAAGTCGAGGAATTTTCAAACTCTTTAAACCACCCTAACATACTAAGTACTCAGCCTACATCTATTTTAGATGTAGATTATAAGTGTTTAAAGATAAATAATGCTGCAAGCAATGAAATGCAATTTCGCGGAATTTTTGAAACTTTAAATCACTATGACATATTTAGGTTTTTTTTTTTCCTATGAAAACCATATTTGACAGGTGTTATTGTCAGTCAAATTAAATCATTGAATTCAATAAGTGTGTAGTTTTCCTTATGATTTTCATTGAGTCCTAACCTTCAAACGACACGTGTATGAAATTGACAACAATCTGACAATTGGTTCGTGAGTTACAGCATTTTGTGTGTGTTATTTTTGTAATTGAAAAAATTGATAAAAGTGAATTTCGTGTTTAGATAAAGCATTGATTTTTGATGAAAAAGAGTACAGTGGAAAACAAACAATGTCTTGATAAACATGGACTCTGCTCCATAGAGATAATTGGTAGAAAAGTGGATTGGTGAATTTAAACGTGGTCGTACCAGCAAAAACGATTTAGCCCCCAGCGACTATTTTCTGTTTTCAGACCTCAAGAGAATGCTTTCTGGAAAGAAATTTAAGTTCGATCATGCAGTAATCGCTGAAACTGAGGCCTACTTTGACGAGAAAGAGAAATCGTGCTATACAAGTGGTATCGAACAGTTGGAAAATCGCTATACTCGTTGTATCGCCCTCGAAGGCAGCTATTTTGAATAATAAAATCGAGTTTTGTCAAAATTTTGTTCTTTCATACTTTTCCTACGGACTATAGAACAAAATTAAGCTGCAAACGCCTTGACTAGAGAAGGATCTGAAACTGAGTTTTATGGACCGTAATCAATAGTTGCTCTTAGCAACAGGACGGTGAAGGCAAAGGTCGAAGAGTGGATTAAGAAACTCCATCTCACGAGATGGGAGAACTTATCCACTTGTAGACAGGCAAAGGCTTCGTTGAGGCTATCAAAGGGCAGTGAATCGGGGAGGACTCTCAGTCTAGGATGGTTAACTCTAAGTTGGTTGACTGCATTAATAACTGGGCATGGAAATTTCAGGTACCACCTCATCAAGATGGGTTTTGTTGAAGGGGAGAATGCTGACATTTGCAGATTATGCATGGAAGAGGCAGAGGCAACGGCGCGTATAGTGTGCCAGTGTCCTGCATTGGCAAGCAGGAGGATGTCCACACTGGGTCGCCAATTTATTGATGGAATACGAAATGTGGAATATACCCCACAAAGAGATGCTTGAAATAACGCGTGATGTTATTATGAGGAAGGAAGTAGAAAAATTCTGCAACCAAACAAATAATTAACACACGATTTGAGGAACGAAAAGGGATCCAGATAAGTGGTCTGATTCGGCTAATCCCTAAAATATATAATTTCCTACGAACCTATTGAATGGAATGTTATAATATTACCGTAACGTTTACCGATCATCGTACCATCAAAGAAGTAAGAAGTATGGCCTGAAGACTCCATCAGCCAAAAGTCCATACAAAACAATGATTCGAATTACGAATACCGAAAATTTTCTTCATGTTATTTGAGTATTGAATGTCTCAAAGCAACATTCATATTTTAGAAATATTTGCTGCAACGTCATTGAATTACCCTGTAGCATTAGTAGTATACCTATACATATGAGTAGTAGAAGCAGTAGTAATAGTGATTATATTACTGTAATGCGAATTTATTTATAAATGTAATGATTGAAATATTGCACGAATCGAGAAAGACAAAAAAAAAAAAAAAAAAAAAATTAACAACAACAAAAAAATAAATTATTATTATTATTGATATAATCAGAGATACACACTTATATCTATCTAACTACAATATGAACAATAACATGGAGAATTTAAATATATTTGTTCAAAATATTTCCACGAAAAATATTTTCATTTTTTTTTTGCATTTTATGAATCACTAAAAAGTTCATTGCACTCACGTGCAAGACACATAAATTTACGAAAAAACAAAAAAAAAAAATACCTACAAATAAAAAAGTGACTGAAAAATTATTTCTCTATTATTACTACTCAACAACAACAACAACAGCTTTAGCATTTATAATATTGCCAATGCGATTAGTAGTCCTTTGCCTCTCATCTGAATCAGTGATGGCAGTAAGTGACTGCCAACTGAATGATGATTAAATCAGTGATTTACCGTTTATTTTAAATATGCAGCTTTTACCTGTTTCCTCCCATTTTTTGTTTTGTTTTTAGTTTATCAAAATATAATTTATGTGGCAATCGAGCTAATCCGTTTGAGATTGAGGTATCCTATATACCTACATACCTGTACACATACATATGGTATATATTTCTATACCGAGCACATTTTTTCTTGCGATATTTGGATATTATTGGCTATGAACTTTTGTTTTATCGACTAGAGGTATTTAGAAAAGGTCAATCAACCCTTTTGATTGCGATTATTATTATTTTTTTTTTTGAGCATTTAATTAAGGCCTCTGCCAATAATGTCCATATTAAACTGGAACAATAACACTGAAAGAAATGCTCGACCAAAGAGTTCTTTGAAAGCTATACATGTACCAACTATTTTATGGGAAGTGTACAAGGACCATGTGATGATACCTTTATTTGTTAATGAGGGGTAGTCATATAGCTTGCTCTGCTTACTATGTGATGGCGCTTTCATTATTTTTAATGGGGGCCCTCCATGTGGCGACCACCGGGCAACGTCTTCCTGGCACCCGCTGGGAGGCGGCTGAAGTGAGTGGCGAAAATCTCCTCGGTTAGAGGTGGTGCGTTGGGTCTGGGACCCGCCACATAAAAAACCCCCCCCAATGAAAAAAACAAATATGCCTCGGATAAGGGCTACCGCTTTTGTTGATGACCCCCGCAAACGAAAAAAGGACAACGATTTACGGATATGCACCTGGAATGTCCGATCTTTTATAGGGAGGGTGCCTCTATCCAGCTGGTTGATGTCCTCGAAAAATACAGAGCTGACATCACCGCTCTCCAGGAAATGCGATGGACAGGACAGGGCTGCTCCAAAAGAGCGTCCTGTGACATCTACTACAGTTGCCATGCTGAAAGGCACGAATTAGGATGTGGATTTTTGGTCAGCAAAAGACTACGACATCTTGTCTCACAGTTCACGTCTGTGAACGAACCGCTGGCCACAATCCGCATCAAGGCAAAATTTTTCAACATCAGTCTTATATGTGCCCACGCTCCGACGGATGAGAAGGACAATGTGACCAAGGAGAGCTTCTTTCAGCGCCTCGAAGAAGCTTATGACCGCTGCCCCCGCCACGATATCAAAATCGTGCTTGGCGACTTTAATGCCAGGGTGGGCAAGGAAGGTACCTTTGGTCCAACTGTCGGAAAATTCAGCCTCCACCAGAACACCTCCGATGACGGAATGAGGCTGATCGACTTCGCCGCAGCACGAAACATGGTAATTGGTGGTACCAGATTCCAGCATCTCGACATCCACAAAGCGACATGGCTGTCACCAGATCAACGTAAAAGAAAACAAATTGATCATGTGGTGATTGACGGAAGGCATGCTTCCAGTGTGATGGACGTGAAATCGATCCATGGTGCCAACATCGACTCGGATCACTACCTTGTTGCAGCTAAGGTGCGTACACGCCTATGTGTCGCAAATAACAAGAGAAGTCCCACACAGAGAAAGCTCGACGTCAGTAAGCTGCGATCACCATGACTACTGCTGCCGAGGAGGTAATCGGTTACTACCGGCCTCTGAGGAATGAGTGGTATGATCAGGAGTGTGCGATGAGCTGCTCACCCGCATGCACCAGCTCATAAGCAGAATATGGTCGGATGAAAGCATGCCTGATGATTGGAGGCTCAGTGTTCTCTGTCCTGTACATAAAAAAGGTGACCCCACAATTTGCGCCAACTACCGTGGAATAAGTCTCCTGAGCATCGCATACAAGGTTCTATCGAGCGTACTGTGTGAAAGGTTGAAGCCTATGCTCAGCAACCTGATTGGACCTTATCAGTGTGGCTTCAGACCTGGTAAATCCACCATCGACCAGATTTTCACACTGCGCCAAATCCTGGAGAAGACCCAAGAAAAACAGATCGACACACACCACCTATTTGTTGATTATAAAGCCGCTTTCGACAGTCCGGTAAGGGATTACCTCTACGCAACAATGTCTGAGTTCGGTATTCCTGCAAAGCTCATTCGACTTTGTAGAATAACACTGCATAACTCCCGTTGTGCAGTGAAAATTGGGAAGGACCTCTCCGCACCGTTTAATACCGAACGGGGTTTCAGACAAAGTGATTCGTTATCGTGCGACTTCTTCAATCTTATAATGAAGAAAATAATACGAGCTGCTGATCTACGACATAATGGCACTATCTTCAACAAAAGTGTCATGCTGTTAGCGTATGCCGACGATATTGACATAATCGGCATGAACACGCGAGTAGTCAGTGCAGCATTCTCAGAGTTGGAAAGAGAGTCGCGTCGGATGGGTCTCACGGTGAACGAGGGCAAGACGAAGTATCTAGTGTCAACAAACAAAGAGTCCCGGCGTCTTGGACAGCACGTCACTGTTGACAACTACGCTTTTGAAGTAGTAAGGGAATTAGTCTATCTTGGAACCAGCATTAACAGCAGTAATGACGTCAGCTTGGAGATCATGCGTAGGATAACTCTTGCTAACAGGTGTTACTTTGGGCTGAGTAAGCAATTGAGAAGTCGAGCCCTCTCTCGAAGAACGAAAACTACACTTTACAAGTCTCTCATCATGCCTGTCCTAACATATGGCGCTGAAGCCCGGACAATTTCCACCTCGGATGAGCGAATGCTTGGAGTTTTCGGGAGAAAAGTCCTACGCAAGATCTTTGGACCTATTTGCGTTGGTGGCGAGTACCGAATAAGGTACAACCATGAGCTGTACGAGCTCTATGCCGATATTGACATAGTAAAGCGCATCAAAATCCAGCGGCTGCGCTGGCTAGGTCATGTCGAGCGAATGGAAGAACACGCTCCAGCTAAGAAGGTGTTATATTCGGAACCCGCTGGAGGACGACGCAGAAGAGGAAGACCAAACCTCAGGTGGAAAGACCAAGTACTGGAGAACCTGACGGCGCTTGGAATTTCTAACTGGCGACAGATAGCGAAGAACAGAGCGAATTATGCAATACTGTAATTATTATGAAATTTGAACTAGAAACTCACAAGATAGATTGAAAAAATTGAGTGCTCTGGATCATCGGTTGGAATGTCCTCTTAGATCACCGATCACTTCTTTTCATTGACAAATGCATTTTTTTAATAATCTAAACTTCGCACGGTGCCATATCAGGTGAATAAGGTAACGGAGTGGTTGGCAGTGGATCTTACGGTGAACGAGGTCAAGACGAAGTACCTAGTGTCTACATACAAAGAGTCCCGGCGTCTTGGACAACACGTCACTGTTGACAATTACACTTTCGAGGTGGTGAAGGACTTCGTTGGAGGACGACGCAAAAGAGGAAGACCAAACCTCCGGTGGAAAGACCAAGTACTGGAGAACCTGACGGCGCTTGGAATTTCTAACTGGCGCCAGCTAGCGAAGAACAGAGATGGCTGGCGAAGCATGTTATTTTCGGCCTAAATCGATATTCGGTTGTTATGGCCACATAAGTAAGTAAGTAAGTAAGAAGGACTTCGTCTGTTTTGGAACCAGCATCAACAACTGTAATGATGTCAGCCTGAAGATCATGCGTAGGACAACTTTTGCTAACCGGTGTTACTTTGGGTTGAGTAAGCAATTGAGAAAAACAGTCGAGCCATCTCTCGAAAAATCACACTCTACAAGTCCCACATTATTCCTGTCCTAACATATTGCGCAGAAGCCTGAACAATTTCCACCATGGATGAGAGGATGATTGGAGTTTTCGAGAGAAAAGTTCTGCGCAGGAATGAGGTACAACGATGAGCTGTATAAGCTGTACGCTGACATAAACATAGTCAAATCAAAATCCAGCAGCTGCACTGGCTAGTCATGTAAAGCGAATGGAAGAAGACGCTCCAGCGAAGACGCAGAATAAAAGGAAGATCAAACGTCCGTTGGAAGGACAAAATGTTGGGTAATCTGGCGGCGCTGGAAATATTTAATTGGCGCTAGCAAGCGAAGAACAGTGAAGACTGGTGCCGCATTATATGTTCGGCCTAAATCGATCATCGGTTGTTATGACTACATAAGAAGAAGAAGAAAAAGTGGTTGGCAGTTAAAATGTGATTTTTAGTCAAAAATTTGGTTAAAAGTGCCGATCGATGAAATGAGGAATTATTATGCAACTAATGCCAACATCCTTCAACACGATATTCTGATCGATTATGAAGTACATAGTAAATGCCAAGATAGAATTCATTTTGGCTCTTCTGGCACCAACCTCACGGCACTTGGGTGCCTGGTTTCTGATTTATATTGAAAACACCATGTTTCAACACCAGTTAAAATGTTGTAAAGAAAATCTTCACCTTTTTTTTTTGGGTATCCTTGATGATGTCCTTCGAATTTGAAATTTTTAATCATTTTTGGACAATTTTTGTACCAACGACAATAAGATATCAGGTCAGCCCAAAATGGAATCTTCGAACGAGTATAAGAGGCATATTTTGTATTTTTTTAAAAAAGTGGAAAAAATGCAACAACTGCTGCTGCAGAAATAAACTCAGCTCATGGAGAGAATACCGTGAGTGTAAGGACTGCGCAAAAGTGTTTTTTTCAAATTCCGAACTGGTGACTGTGACATTGAGGATACCCCACGCTCTGGTCGTCCTGAGGTCTTTAACTCTGACGTTGAAGGGAACATTGAGTCCGGTATTTTATTTAATAATGAAACCCAGGTAGAAACTTATAATAATTTCCAGTGAATGCCGTAGGTCAGTGGTTAGTGTGTTGGCCTTCTGATCTGCAGGTCGTGGGTTCAATCCCGGGCTATAGCATAACAAAATTGAATTTCGAAAAGATTTTTCTTTCGAACGGTACCCACCTGTCTGCAAGCAATTGGCAATTTTTCCGGCAGTAACAATTTGCTATTAATGCTTCTTAAAAGAGCTCTGTAACAAATCTAAGTTAAAGTGATGCCACAAGGGTTCTGCCGTTCGGAATCGGCTAATATAAGTAGCCCCCTTCTAATGCTGTTCAAATTTAACACGCATAACAGTATTGGACGAGAAGTTCGGTGGTAGCACAATGGGCCTTTCTGGCCTAAGTCCTCTCAGAGAAAAGGCAGCCCCATAACCTAACCTAACCTAGTACCCAGATAGAAACTGATTATAATGAGCTGAACTGAATATAATTTCGCCAAAAATTTGTTTGCCAAATATTTTTCAAAAATAATCTTATAATAATTTCCAGTAAGGAGGGGGTCTTAAAATTGCCCTAAAAATTTCGTTGGTAAAATAATGGCTGTTCAAAGATAAACAAATGATTTCATTGGCTTTTGTAAATAAGTTTACCAGCGAATTTGATATAATTTTTTTTTTGTGTAATACCTAACTTCAATTTGTTGGTTTATCTGAGCCACCCTGTTTGTTTATATTTGTAAATGTATATAATTTTAACCTGTCATTAAATGCACGCTTTAAATCTTAAACGTTATAACTATTGATTTCGTTTTCATTTGCGATCGTCTTATTCATATTTTATTATTATTTTTTTGTTTTTTTGTGGCTTGGTTAAAGCAAAAAGAAGCAAACTAAAACCAGAATAGTCTAAAATTTAATTTTCTGTTTGGCAGATATGGAAGGCATCATCGGAAAAAAAAATATAAAGAAGATCTTAAAGAGATAAAGTAAATTTAAGCAATTCATACAAGTTTTGACTCTTCCATATCCGTCACTGGAGCATGGATGAAATGAATAGTATTTTGAAAAATATATGAATGGGTATATAAAAATTTAATAATATAAAAAAAAAAATATATATATTTTTTCTACAGGTAGTAATTAAACAATATCAACAGGCATCTATGTAAATTACAGTAAGAATACATCACTACCACATAAGAAGTACGTGCATGTACGGCAGGAAAATGTAATAAAATATGCCAATAAAATTGATATTGTTGATGATACTACACCTATTGTACATATAATACAATATATATATATATATATATAAAATATTTAAATTTTTTTCCGATAATAATGATGATGATTGTAATAATTTGTAAAATATTAGTTACTGTTTTATGCTCGCGCATTGTTAGTGTAAAAATTGCCACTCAAGTTGTAGACAGCAGCAGGCAAAATGAAAAATCGTGACTTAAATATCATTTCATTGCTATTGTATGATAGTTATAGTAGTAATTGTTGTTGTTGTTGTTGTTGTTATTATTTCGGCCTTTGTTATTATAACTTGGTATTTGTTCTTTTTTTGTTTTTGTTTTTTTTCTTTGTCTAAGTATGAGGTAAACAGACATAAAAACACATTAAGTGGAAAGAAAAAGGCAGCCGAAAACGATGGTGGCGCGTCCACCTAACAAATGTATTTATTGTTGAAGAAGAAGAAGAAGAAGAAGAGGAAGAAGAAGAAGACGGAAGGAGCAGAAAATACAAAAATACAATAGCAATAACAACAACAACAACAACAACAACAATCATATTAAGCAACACTTTCGTTTTGTCTTCGACTGTAAAATGATGCTGTTGCTAATGATTATGATCATGTCAGTAAACATTTTGGAAATGATGATGATGATGATGATGATGATGTTAAAATGACGACGGCGCTTTAATGCAATTGCAACACTTTTACTTTCTTTGAAAGCACATTTTACTGTTTAACGCTTTAGCGCGAACCATTAAATTATCAACGAGCGAACAACTACAATAATAATAATAATAATAATAATAATAATAATAATATGGCCCTTTACCATACCATTGAATCATTTTAGGTTAGTTTCGAACTCAACTTGAATTATTGTTGGGACTGCTAAGTTTTTATTTGGATTCCTTCTTTTGTGTTGTGTGTGTGTGTTTCTGTGTTTCTGTGTTTGTGTGTGTGTATGGTTTTGTCTGTGCAAAATTTTTCAACAATTTGTTAAGCAAATTTTCGCTGTTGTTTTCATTATTAATAACATTATATGATAGTTGTCGACTTTAGTTACAAGCACGATTTTTTTTTTCTCATTAATAAGTAGCAGCAATAAATGAAACAACAACAAAAACAACAGTAACTATTAATATATATATATATACTAAGCAAAACAATGAAATTTCAATATTAGTTGAGTAGATGCCGCAAAAAAACAAAAAAAAAAAAGTCGGAAAATTATAATGCCAATGCATTCCAAGGAATCCAAAGAAGAGGAAACTGTTACATTGGTATATAAGAAGAGACTCAGGGAGCGGATTGGTGTATATTGAACTTTGGGCTCCATATAAAATTCGCTTCGTAATATTTTCTAAATCATGCAAATGAATAGGTTGATTTGCACACATCATATGAAGATAAATGGGGGATTATTTGGGTTAGAAAAATTCTTAAAAATTACCTTACAGGCTGAGGCCAACCAAATTATACCACGCTCTTCAGTTTTTTCAGAAACAATTTTTGCATATAATACACCCTCTACAACCGAAATATGTTTGACTTTGACGAAGTACTTTCTAAGTTATGGGGGGTTTTTAAAAGGGATAATTTAAAAGAGGTTTTTAAGATAATTCTGAGGCTTAGTGTGGCAGCTATATGAATGAAAAGTGGGCGTGGCTTACCTCTTTCTTGTAAATCTAATTAATTTTGCAATATTAATCCACACCCTCAATTTGGTTGTCCTACGGTGAATAGTTCGTAAGTCATAGTGGTTTAAATTTTCTTTAATTATCGCAACTTTGTATGGGAGCCCCATTAAGAAGTGGGCGTGGTACGCTGATTTTTTGCCAGATGATTTTCGACTACCACATTAACCTAAGTATTAATTATGGTTATTCTAGACAGAAGGATCCAGAAGTTACAGCTATTTCAATTTAAAAGAATTTCGGTCATTTTGTATGGGGGCTACTATAAACAGTGGGCGTGGCACGTCCGTCTGTGAGTCTAGTTGCTCTTACAATACTAATTCATATCTTAAATTTGGTTGTTCTACGCTGAATAGTTTATAAGTAATGATGGTTAAAATTTTTTTTTAAATTCCGCAACTTTGTATGGGAGACCCATGAAAGAGTGGGCGTGGTACGCTGATTTTCTGCCATATTATTTCCGACTACCATATTAATCTGAGTGTCAGATATAGTTATTCTAGCTAGCAGATTGCAGAAGTTACAGCTGTTTCATTTTAAAAGAAGTACAGACACTTTGTATGGGAGCTACAATAAAAAGTAGGCGTGGCTCGGCCATTTTTGGCAAGATTATGTAATAATATAATGTCATTCTATGTGCCAAAAATTGTTGTCCCAGATGGTATATTAAGTGAGTTAGAGTAAGTGAAATATTTTGAAAATTTCGAGGTTAGTCGATTTGAATGCTTGGTGTGGGCGTGACTATTGACTGATCATGCCCAATATCAATCCTCTCTGTACGACGTTTTATCATGAATATAAATATATAATTTTCTATATCTACTGAGATTCCTTCAATTGGTTACAAATATATGAACGAAATGAATACATGTTGCATATTACATTATGCAGGATATAAAAAGCACCCTATACTTATAATAATTAATATTTTTATATAAAATTTCATATACAATATATTTTTTAGTATCATATTTTGAACTTCCGCTGCATTTCTTTAGCATATTGTTGCGGTTTGTTTGTTTCATAATAAATTCAAGCATACAAATGGACAAAATTTCATCAACAGAAATTTGAATAACTTATTCTTAGCACGTCTTCATATCTATCAACATACATATATACAAATATTTATTTTGTTAGTGCATCAATTGTGAAGCAGGTGTGCAGGTGTTGTATATATATATATATGCATTTTGAATAACATTCTTATAAGATCCCCATACGAACATATTATGTATGCGGTATGTTTCATATCAAATATTTACTTTGTGAGTTGCATCAATTGTCCATAAAATGATATGATATATTACTGATGAATAGGTGTTGAATTTAATATACAATATGTTGGTACATACTTATTTAGTAGATATTACAAATTCCTTTCATTGTATATACAATATATTGGTGAATTTTCATTCATAAAAATAAATACAAATTTTAACCCTCTCTTGGCCAAATTTGTTTTAGTTACGCAAACTTGTTGGATTACAGAAGTCGCTTAGAATGGTCTATATCATAACTAGTGTGACTTACAGTTGATGAGCGATATAGTGATTTTTCAATATCAGCAAAAAAAGTGATTGCAATTATTAAATCACGGTGATTTTTTTTTTTTTTTTTTTTTTTGCTATCGTGATTTTTATTCAAAACGTATCAATCATGCTAGTAGAAAAATCATCACACGTACCATTTTTGGAAAAAATCACCATTTGCGACTTCTGTTGGCTAGCTATTGTCAAAACTGATGTTGACTCACCACTGTTAGCGAAAAATAACGATTCGCTTCTGTTCTGTTCACTAACAGCGAAATGTCGTATTACAGAATTTTTAGCAACTTCTTTTTGACCACAAAACTCTTTTTGGCAGCTCAGCTGTTTTCGTTAAACATGTTACTGTCAAACATGTTCAGTTTGATCTATGATTTAACCATGAAACGATTTACAAACGAACAATGCTTGCAGATTATTGAATTTTATTATCAAAATTCATGCTTCTTACATTTTATGGTCAGTTTGGGCGACCTTCTGAGGCGGCTATTCGGAATCTTGTGATTAAATTTCGCACCAAATTTAATATCCAAACCACGAACACGCATACGTACAGTGCGAACAGAGGAAAATATCGCAGCTGTATCCACCAGTCTTCTTGATGACCGTGAATTATCGATTCGGCGCCGTTCGCAGCACTTGGGTCTCTGTTACTCCACTACGTGGAATATTTTACAGAAAGATTTTGGTGTAAAACCTGCTAATGCAAGAATTAAAGCCACACGACCTACCACAACGGCTAACTTTCAGTGAATGGGCGCTGGCAAAGTTGGATGAAGATCCACTTTTTTTTTATCGGAAAATTGTGTTCAGCGACGAAGCTCATTTCTGGTTGAATGGATATGTGAACAATCAAAATTGCCATATTTGGTGTAAAGAGCAGCCCGAAGCACTGCAAGAACTGCCAATGCATCCTGAAAAATGCACTGTTTGGTGTGGATTATGGTCCGGTGGCATCATTGGACCGTACTTTTTCAAAGACGACGAAGGCAGGAACGTAACTGTGAATGGCGAGTGCTACCGTGCGATGATTACATACATTTTTTTTTGGCCCAAAATAGAAGAGCTGGACTTGGCTGACATGTGGTTTCAATAAAGATGATGCCACATGTCACACAGCACGCAAAACAATGGCCCAATTGAGAGGCGAGTTCGGTGAACAGTTTATTTCACATTTTGCGGCCGGTCAATTAGCCGCCTAGATCGTGCGATTTAACGCCTTTAGACTATTTTTTGTGTGGCTACATTAAGGCTCATGTCTATAGCGACAAGCCGGCAACGGTTGACGCACTGGAAGTCAATATTGAAGAATTTTTTCGTGAGATATCGGCCGATATGTTGGAGAGAGTATGCCAAAATTGGACCCTGCGTATGAACCATTTGAGGCGCAGCAGAGGAAAATATTTAAATGAAACCATCTTTAAATATTGAATTATATAGATCGTTCTATTGACTCAAATAAATATTTCATACATTTTTCTAAATTTTATGTATTTTTTTCTAAAGCAAATCCGAAGGCTTTGCTTAAAAAAATCACACTGTAGTACAAAAATCACCAAATCACTGTTATTATTGATTCTGTTCACTAACAGTGAAAAATCATAGTAATACAAAATTCACCAATCACTGTCACTATCACTACTAGCAGTAGAGATCAATATAGGGCTTTTTCAATCACGGTGATTAAATCGCCGATAGTGAAAAATCACTCATCACTAACTACAGAAACACAGTTAACAGAGACTATACTAAACAGTGTGGTTGGAGCAAGAGTTCATTCTGAAAAGTGAAATACAAAATAAATTCTATATCGAAAAAATTATCTGTCTATTTGTGTGATCCACGAATCGATCCAATTCATCACTCTTTCGAATGAACGGATGTGCTGCTCAGCTAAGCCATGTGGCATCGACCTGAACACGTAGTAGTCAGAAGGGACAATGTCTAGACTATACGGCGGGTGAGGTAGAATTTTCCATTTCAACGTTTCCAAATATGTTCTGACCGATTGAGCAACATGTGGTCGAGCGTTGTCATACGACAAAATCATTTTGCCGTAACTCTGCTCGTATTGCGACCATTTTTCTTTCAGTGCTCGCTTCAAATGCATGAACTGAAGTTGGTAGCGATCCCCTGTGATTGTTTCATACACAGCATTACCTTCGAACCATGAATATTGGGTTTTGAAGTTCATGTTGATGACTGACCGGGTTAATGGACCCACTTTTCATCGCCCGTCACATTACGATGCAAATAAACTCTTTCTTTTTGCGTCTTCAGCAGCAGTTGGCATGTGAAAAATCGCCTTTCTGTGTCTCTTGGTTTCAATTCATATGGCACCAAATGTCCTTGCTTTTCAATTATTTCCAAGGCTTTCAGGCATTTTAAAATGGCTTGTGGAGTGACATCGAACAATTCTGCAAGATTGACACGAGTCTTCACTCTGTAAATATTCCAATTCTTTATCTTCAAACTTTTTTGACTGGCCAGATTGAGGTCAACACTAAAATCATCCCCTTTGTAGCGTCGAAACCACTCTCTGCATGATTTGTCTGTTGGAGCAGATTCACTATAAACTTCCACAAGCAATCCACGTGCTTCAACTGCACCTTTTTTCCAATTCAAAAATAATATAAAAACTTCCCGCAAATGCTTTTTATTTAACACAAATTTGGACATTTGCGATGCAATAAAAAATAATGAAAAAATCAACTATTTATGTTAACCAAATATGACAGAGCCATCATTTGAAAACTAACCGAATTAAGTTGTATACCGAATATATTCTACAATTAATACGAAGTTCCGTAAAAAAGTCAGTCAAGCTAGGGTTAAAGAATTATTTAGATGGTCATATCGTTCAATGGCAACTCGATACTGTATCTCTCTCTCTCTCTCTCTCTCTCTCTTTCTTCTCTATACTTTGCATATGGCCAGGAAGTGTGGATCAATGTGTATTTCGACAAGTAATTCCTGTTTGTTAATGTTTTCATATAAGTTATTGTGCGTTGAATTTCTCATATCGTTGTATCGTAGCGACTATTCACAAAGAGATGTAGTTTTTGTTTTTTTTTTTAATACATATTAATTTCTAGAAGATAATTTATGACATTTTCCTATTAAAATTCTAAGCAATAACGAACTGAGTCAAAGTGTCAAAATACTTGGACAGTTTGTTTGTATTTGAGTATCTTTTATATATTTTGATTTTTTTATTGCTTTTTTAATATCATAAATACAATATTTTGATTTAGAAGCATTTGTCATACACGAGAAGAGTAGCTGCCAATGAAGTGTTTTTCATAAGAAATTCTCTAAAAAAATATCTTCATGATACATAAAATTGTATTGAGAATAAAAAAATGTTAATCGTCAAAATAATAAATATTTTGAGAAACAAAATACATGCGAATTATCAGTTCTCATTACAAATCAACAACCAAATTAAATAATTCTTGTACCTTAAAATATAAATTGTTGTATAGTATTACTCGATTATTTGATTTTATTTTTATTTTTTTCTGCAGCTTAGCTACTGAGTTAATTGATACTTTAATGTATAATAACGTACAATATACTCGTATTTATATAGTACACCTATATCTTCAAGCTGATGCCGCCGCCCGCCATTTTTAGTTAATTATGTACATTGTTGTTGATAATTAAAGTTGTCAAGGAATTTCGAAACGTTAACTGTTTTTTTTCTTTTCTTTTTATTTGTCATTTTTCTTTGATTGCATAGTTCTTTATATGTACAATATATATATATTAGGGTGGCTCTAAATTGTTAGCTTCTATCAATACATTTTTGTATGGGCGCTTTTTAATGGGGTTGGAGTGAAAAATTAGATGGCTCGATTATGTATTGTAGCTCATTATGGGAACTCCGCGAGCGTTAGATTCAAATTTTGCAAAAAATTTCAATTTTGTGGATATTCCTCTAAGGGAAGGAGATAGGAATATTTATATTCTAATGGGAGAACTAGCAATTTACTTAGTCTGATCGGAGCGGGTACCAAATAGTATCTGCGCTATCTCAATGAGGGCGCAAGCGAAAAGGGGCGCTAAATAAATCAGTCCAGCTGATGACAACTACGCCAAAAAAGCAGGGCTTTTGACACTACACCGGAGGTTGCTACAATAAATTTGCCAAAACCTGCTTCGAAACCAGGGCGGCCACCAGGAAAGCGGGTGTCAGCTTCGCCAAGGTTACCGAAGGCATCAGATTGGCTATGATTTCTAAAACTTATTCGGAGGTCATACTTTCGCCCGAGGAGCAGGGGCAACTGGCGGAAGTCAGGACTGGCGACGTGCACTGGATATGCTATCCGTGGTGTACCTTTTCCGAGCAGCGGATACCGACGACATGAAACTCCTCGATCTGATGATAACTCAGAACAAAGCGCTGATCACCAATCTCTGGAGAATCTTTAGCGAGAAGAAGGGGAAGCTGTTAACAATCGACATCGATGACCGATCGCTTGAAGCGATTCAAGCCAAAGACTGAAGAGTGGTCCTACAGATTTGCCAAGATCCCCGTCCATCTGCATAAAGGACGTGCAATAGGAAAAACTTTAGACGCAAGGGCCACAACTAAGCAAAACTCAGCCAATTCAGAAAATATCTTAAAAGAGGTGCCAAAAGAAGTGGTCAGGAGCAAGATGCCTGCAGCCGAAGTCAGCGTTCTTGCTGCCGAAAGTAAAGGCTTTAACGCCATTAACTTAATAGCGCTTAAACAGACCGGCGAAATAGAAAACTCCGACGAAGTACTCCTGTCAGATATCGATGATGTATTGGCCGAGGGCGGAAAGGCAAACTAGCACGCCAGTAACGAGGATATGGCCAGCATTAGAGTTGCTCAAATTAATCTCCACCATGCGAAGGCCGCCCAGGCACACATCGCTAGAGCAACACTCAGGTCCAACCTGAGCATCGTAGTGTCCCAGGAACCCTGGGTGATCAGGGGCCAAATCAAAGGCTTGGCTGTATCTAATACGCAGCTGTTATGGGACATCAGGTGTGTAAACCCAAGAGCTTGCATAGTACTAATGAAAAATATAAAATACTTGTGTCTTCCAGAGTTCCTCTCTAGAGATCTTGTAGCGGTACAGATGACGTGATATTTGCATCAGAATACCTACCGGGGGATGATACTCAGGTTCCGCCCGAGCTTGTCTACAAACTGGTACAGGACAGCAAACTTAGCATCTTTAGAGGAGATTTCTATACAGTTAAGTTCTTTTTGTTAATTTTGCATGACAGTTTTTATGTATATATTGTAAAAGGTGCATATGTACGGGTAAAATATTGAAGGGATGCAACTAATAGGGGTCGGATTTATATAAGTCCATTTGTCAATTTATAGTAGTTTCTTAAGTACATTTGATATGTTTGTCTCCTCAAGGAATGGCTAAAAAAAGAATATATATTGAAGATATAAAACTAATGGTGGTTCGATTTACATTCAATCCTCATAGAGGGGATTTCCAGATAACTATAGGGTTACTTGTCTATTTATAGGAGTTTTTAAGTACATGTTGTATGGGTTCCCTTTTAAGTGCCAGAAGCAGTTTTTATAAAAGTGTCAATTTTGTAGGAGAGCCTTTCTCTGAGCTAACGATAAGATAGTAAATATGTTCAACAGAAATACTGGGGGGTGAAATCGAACTAATCTTTCACTTTTGTATGGGTAGTTCCTTAGCAACGCAGATGAGCACCCTGGAAGTGCAAGGAGTGCATTTTCTTAATTTCGTCTCTGAAAAATGTTGGTCTTACATTTTATACATAACAAGGGTGGATGCTGAGACCTGTAAGTAATGAATTTCGTCTCTGAAAAATGTTGATTTTACATTTGACGCCTCTAAAAACTTTTTTTCAACGAGGAGAAAAGCATCGAAATTCTATGTCAATGCGAGACTTTAACCCGCTAAAAGCATCTCTCGTCCTGACGGAAGGCTCCTCCTGGAATGATCGCTAAGTATTTCGTCAGCAAAATGAGCGACTTCGCTAGTAATTCGTTAAGTAGGTCACTTAGTTCGCACCTGTCAACATTGCAGCAGCGTTCATTCTGTGTTCCATTGCGTTCTATGCGTCGGAGCTCAGTAATCATTCGTGCAAGTACTGATTGTACTACCAGCCACTTTTCAAGTGATTCGTACATGTGCGATATCCGGTTGCAGGGCAGAAAGGGTCCGCCTCGTTCTTATAACGGTGTAGGAATTGCTTAAAGTATACGTGTCCGCTTATCAATTGGGTTAGGTAGAAATCTACTTCACCATATCTTCTGTTAAACCATACTTCTACGTTTGATATCAACCTGTATGTCCATCTACCTTTCACAAATGTTTCCCACCTCTGTTGCCACTCCAAGAGACTACGTCGTCTCTCTTCCCCTTCTGATGTATTTCTGGCCGATAAGTGAATACGCTGCATTTCGCGTGCCAATATGTCAATAGGTAGCATTGACGCAATGACCACGATATCATCGTCAGATATGGTGCGAAAAGTGCTAGCTACTCGCAGTGTACTCAAACGGTATGTAGATCTGATGCCAGCCATATATGTAGCTTTCTATGTTGCGTCAGCCCAAACTGAAGCTGCATACAGCATGATGGAGCTTGTCACCTTTGCCAGCAATTTCCTTTTACTAGCACGGGGTCCGTCTATATTTGACATTATACGCGACAAAGCATTATTCACCTTTGCAGCTTTATCGCTAACCACGGCAAGGTGTTCCTTAAAAGACAGCCTTGTGTCAATCCGTACGCTCAGGTATCTGATGTGGGGTGGTTTCATGGTCACCAAACTTAAAGGTAAAAATCTCGTGTACTTTCCCTGTAGTTAGGAGTACCGCTTCTGTTTTTTCGGCCGCTAATTATAATCCAGCGCTGTGTAACCACCTCATGATGATATTTATTGCGTCATGGCATAGTTCCTGCACTTTAGGTATTGTCTTCTCTATTACAACCAATGCGATATCATCTGCATAGTCAATCAGCTTAGTTTCTGCTGGAATACTTATCTTCAGGATGTCATTGTATATAGTGTTCCATAATGTCGGGTCCATAATGTCGTCTCAAAGAGTGGATACTGAGATCTGTGCGTAAGAAATAGTGATTGGGGGAAAATTTGTATAGGGGAAAAATTAAATCAATCAACACGAAACGATATCAGCACCTTGGTAGTGCTAAGAGCATATTTTATAAAAACATCAATTTTTTAGGATATTCCCCTTAAAGAGTAGTGGTAATAAGTGAGCGTAAATGTGTTTAGGCAAAAAATATTGAAGAGAACAAATCAAAAGGTGCCGGACTTTCACGTGATCCTTCTAAAGGAGATATATTACGGTTAAAGAATAAGAAATTTCATCAATCCGCATACATATTTCTATTTTGTAGTTTTTTTTTCAAATCACTTTCAAAGACTTCGAATACATTGAAAAGGCGCCCTAATGTACAATATAAGGTTCGTATGGGTACATTTTTTTCGCCAATATCTTTTTGGCTAAGTACGAGGAGGCAATTTCAAAAAGTGAAAAACATAAATAAAAAACAAACAAAATTGTTCACAAATTGTTTTCACATCATCGTCAGCATCATTATTATTATCATTCCATTTGTGTGTGTGTAATGTAAATGGGCAACTACATATTTTTGGCATTTGTGCTTGCATTGCAATGAATGCACTGGCGCCATTACAAATACAAATACACGTAAATACATATGTATGTATCAAATATACAATGAATTTTGAAACAATTGTTAAAAGAAATGTTGAAATATTCGTTATAAAATACGAAAAAGAAAATTGCATTTATTTGAAGCAAATTAATTTGCAATTGACAAATTAATTACAAATGAATTGCAGAAAAAAACATTTTTTATTATAATTGTGATGATCAAAAAAGTGAGTAGGAATATGTGTGGTGGTGTATGCATGACGATCTGAATACTTTTACCCCATTTGCGACCAGAGCATTGATTTATAGAAGTGAATTTGGGAAATTTGCCTACTCAATTTCCCACTGGGTATATTTTTGCCTCGTCTTTTACAAATTAATCCGTTTATGTATGTATATATTTTGCTAACACAAGTCATAAATAATTATAAATGCATTTTAAAGTTTGCATTTTCAAATGAAATGAAATGGAAATGTCTAATACGTATTAATTAAATAAGCGACAGCTATCTGGAAAGTATTGCGTACATATAAGTAGTACATATTTATGAGCACATGTGTAGTCGCATGTATGCCAAATACAAACAAAATATGTATTAACTGGTCGCAGTAATAGTTTACAAATTACAAATTGCAACAACATTTAACAAGTTTGTTTTAAATGTTAAATTAGTAGCAACAGCATCAGCAACAGCAACAGAAGCACATCAACTTGGGAGAAAAAATACGAGTACCATATACCTAAATACCTAAATACTTTGTAAAATTTTTGCTATACCTGCCTGTACGATTTGTGCTTGATGGAACAAAATTAGCAAACGTACGTATTCGACCAAGTCGCCCAAAGTATCTGTCTGTTGGGATGTGTGTATAACATATGCTGATCGTGGTCTTAATGGCTTCTGCCATTATTACCATCACTATGCCGTACTATACAGATGATGATGATGATGATGATGATGATGGTAACGACTATTATACATTAGTTTGCTTCCTTGTATATGTACGAGTACGTAGATATGGGGGCGGTCCCAGAACTATCCGACTTAACAAAGAAAACACAACAAATTTGAGAAAATTTGTTTCTTTATTTCTCAACATAATCTTCTTTTAGCTCTGTACACTTTTCCCACCGATATTCTATAGCTTCTATACTCTGTTTATAGTTATCAACTGTCTAGCTCATTAAAATAGCCATCTATCGCAGACTCCTCCTCTTCATTGTTAGCAAATTCTTTACCACCAAGCCATTGTTTTCAAATTTAGAAATAGAAAATAATCCGAAGGAGGTAAATCTGGCAAATAAGGTGCGTGCTGAAGCAATTCGAGCGTTAACTCATTAATTTTGGCTATCGCAATGTTTTTGTTGTATTGTGAGCAAACGCGGCACCCATCTTGCACACAGCTTTTTCATTTCCAAATTTTCGGTCAATATACGATGTATAGCACTTTTTGAAATACCTAGCTCACGCACCTTCAGTCGGCTATCATCCAATAACATTTTGTGGATTTTCTAAACCATTTCTGGTGTGGCCACCTCAATTGGTTGACCACTATGGTGTCTTGGCAGCTCGTACCACCTCGTTTAAACTCTGCCACCCAATATTTTATGGTAGTAAACGAAGGAACAGACACCCCCAGAGTAGAATCTAGTTCGGCTTTCATATTCGTTGGACTGAGACCTTTCAAATGAAAGTATTGTATGATATAATGGTGACCAATTTTTTCAAATTCACTAAAGTCGTTATATCTCGATGGTTCCAAAAAATATACTAAACAACGTGGCGCCTTGAAACTTAATACATATGTTTTATAAGGTTGCCACTTTTCACTAAAGCAAATTTTTTCAAACTACTGCCACCATTTCTATGTCAGGTCGGGTAGTTCTGGGACAACCCTTTGCAAGTTAGGTAGGAGCCTCTACAGATGTTGGAGTATTTTGTACTACATGTATCTACTTATATACATATACATATACGTACGTTTCCTACCTATTTATATGAATGTGCCACACATATGCCATGTTGACCATCGTCCACTATGAGTGATTTTGCGTGTAATAGACACGCATTACTCAGGCACAGCTTGACATCATTTCGTATACGTTTACATATACATACACAAATGTATGTATGTATGCATACATGGTTGAACTCAACTTTAAAATACTAACACCATCAACATCATCACCACCATCGCCGCCACCATCATCATTGTCATAGAGTATGTACATAAGTACGGACGCTATTTACTTAGTAGTAGCATCGTCATTACGTTCACTGTTTTTTTTTTCTTGTTGGTCGTTTTTTACGTAAACATGCAATTGAGAAATTTATTTAAATCAATTTTATTAATTTGATTATTTATGCACAGGATCATTCATTTCATTAAATGGTTGTAATAAATTTTGCACAGATTTGATCCATTAAGATTACGAATGTGGTTATAAATCATTAGATTCTTAAGACCTATGTATTTGAATATATGTACTCGTAAGTATTGATGTGGGTACCTACATAATATTTATATATGTGAAATGACAACAGCGACAAATAAAATTTTGTGTAGTGTAGTCATGTCAAAGGTCTAAGACAAGAATCTCATTTTTAGCAAAGTCTAGTTTACGATGCTTGCTTTAAGAACAAATTAGCATTGTACATAAAATTTCTATCGTCTATTTGTGTGTGTGTATGCTTGTGATATCATATAGGGTTCTTTTCTCGAGAAAGCACTCCGAACGAATACATCCGTAGATCGCCGAATTGTATTCTATCATACGCTACTGGGCTATGACGTACTCTGCCGTAAAATTATCGGATCAAAATACTACAAGAGTCCTTGTTCATTGCAGGCTGTATCTATGACTATGGTACGTTGACAAAATTTCTGGGGTAGCAGCAAATGCTAGGCACTTGCCTATTAGATTATATCACCACCTCCGCCCTGAGTACACACAACGTGGGCCAACAATCTACATTCATAATTTCGCAAAAGATAGGAGCTGATTGATTTTACCCTGCCTAACTCTGAATTGGGTTGGTCATTTAATAAACTGGAGAGTACTTAATGAAAATTAATGGTTGGAACACAGATATGTAGAATTTCGGTATAGCAAGAAGGCAGTAATACCCTCTAAAAACTCTTGAAAAACAGACTGGTGTGGATTTAGGGAGGTATTGCGCAGTAATTATATGATTCCATCTAAACTTCAAACTAAGCGAGACACCGAAGTGCCAGTTGAACATCTCAACTCTGTCCACACCACAAGGTTTAATTCAGCATGTCCCATTGGACAATCCTTCGGCCGGATACTTAATTCCTGATGGAATTCTGGAATTCTTACGATGTTGAGGCATGCGTCGAGGAAAGTCTTAAGTCTGGCCCTCAAGACTAAACTTGAAGAGGACTGGGAATTATACCGTCCTACTAAAAACGATTACAAAATGTTAATCTATGAGTCTAAACAGGATTCATTTAGCAAATTCTGTGGTGGTATAGAATCACTGAGCGACACAGCTAAGATGGTGGAAATCTTGAGTCGGGGTCAATCACGAAACTTCATGGAGAGGAAAAACGAAATTTCAGCCTGCTCTTTGAGTCACACATTCCAGAAAATCCAGAAAACGTTGCACCACCACAGTCATCGTTAGAGAGAAATGTTGCTGAGGCGACTGCGTCCATATGCCAAATCTGTATCGAATGAATCCGCCATCACATTCGCTGACTCACCTCGAGCAGCAATTTATGGCCTTGCCATAGCAGAGAGCGTTGCTATTGTCGATAATCTCTTTTCCTATTGCAATATTAATAACAAAAATAAAAAATTTGAACCTGTGTCTGCAACAAAAACGTAGGGTTAATCTTTTAGAATATCCTCGGGCTAAAGTACGTCAAGTGGTTCCACCCCAAGAACTTCAATCCTCCCATCACCAGCCAGGAAAGCTTCGGTGAACCTTGACAGGGTGCCTAAAAGATTGTGACTCTTCAGCCGAGTCTGTCTGTCTGATTGCAAGCAGACAGCCTCTGCAAAAAACTGGTACCTTACTTGACCACTGCCACCAATAATCCTCCTCGGCCTACAGCGGCCATTTTTTAGGTCACAAGGTCCCCACAGACTCACAAGACCGTGAAATAAACTACCAAGGATTGCGTTCAGGTTCAGTTCGACACTGGGACATCCACTCTCATCCGACAAACAGAAGAAGAACCTCGAGTGAACAAGGAACCTGAAGAATACTAAGAGGCCCAGGTTACATAACTGCACCTGAGCAAAGCCTTCAATGCGGTTCAATGATTATCGATTGGTGCATTAAAGAGGGTAAGATCAGCCCTGCAAACGGGAGAAACGTTCAAGCGGGTCTTGCTAGATACTTACTTCGATATGAATGTTTATCTATTCATAGGTTCAGCACCATCAATAAATAACGACGGATAGTACCAGTAACGTATAAAGCTTTTAGCGTACTCCGACCAGAAGTCATTGAAGCTATCTATAAACGCTAAGGTATTGTAGCCCAATGTAATTCTGAGTCGACCCCGTTCACGGGCTTCGATTCCTGCGGAACCCTCTGAAGCAATGTGCATCTTCCAAACTATAATTGGAATATAGCGAAAATGGAGAAACCAAGTGGTGAAAAATCAAGAATCCTTGAAACTGATTTTCCTCAATCACTCTAAAGGTCTATAAGCAAGATAAAGAACCTGATAAGCAGGTATCTGCTCTTGAGGTCTCTCCTGATATCGCAGTGAAACTATAATTAAGAGATCGCACCAGCACTTAATGTAGCGATGAATCATCGAATTCCGGAGTAGCCAGTGCCTTCTTTCGAATACAGCAGTAGCGTGACGACGACTACCTCTTAGAATCGGATGACGATGTAGGGGTTTTTGCCATTTGAAATAACTACTGGTATTAGAAAATTGTATTCTTTCACAATCCTTATTTATATTTCAACTATAGTAATGTAAGTATTGTAAAGTGTTGTATTATAAGTGAAGAATAATTAAAATCACGTTGATCTGTGATATTTGATGTACAATATTTCTAACTTTTTCAAAATAAGACAATATATTGTACAAATACTCCTGCTGGCTTTTTAATAATTGATATCATTAGTATTGTATTTGTATTTAAAATTTATACCAACTTCAAAATCATATACTTAAGTACATGAAAAGATTATAGCAAACAAAAATGGAAAATCAACCATTCAAACTATGTACTTAGTCATAAAATACTGTCAAACTACTTAAATTATATAAAAATAAAAAAAAACCAAAGATCCACAATTGTAGATAAACTACTATTAAATAACAATGACAATAACAATCTTTGGTTGACTGTGAGTATTGCAAAATATTCACAGTTTAATCACAAACAATGGCATCGAACATAACTGGTAGTTAAAAACGAAATCTCTTATTGTTATAATTCTTCAGTCATAACTCTTGTATCATATTTATGTATTGCGAAACACCAACTACTTACCATCTACAAACAGCGATAGGTAATCACAATATATTTACATATTTTTACATATAATAATAAGATTAAGGAACAGTTTGCTAGTAGTGAAATTTATGAATAAAGGAAGGTCGGAAGTTTTTTTTAGGAAGGTCTTCTCTTTTTGTGGTGTACTTCTAAATATGATATTGTGTGTGACGGGTGTCTCGGGTGTGACGGGTGTGACAATCCCGCGGCTACCCTAGACAAAAACCCAAATCTAAGGTGGAACAGTATATGCCGATAGATGTATGGCAGTGGAGGTGCACGGTAATTAATATGCGAACTCAGAATACCTGCCAACGTTCTGTTTTAAGCTAGGCTCCCCTTGGCAATCTGTCTCTACCAAGGGTGACTTCTACTTCCGGACTACTCGTACGCGTCACCTACATGCCAAAGGCTCAAAGGAGCGCGCATTCTTTTTTACTCAGACAGTTAAGTTGCCATGGGAGTACTCTTCAAAACTAGTCATCGAATGCTTTCTGCCTTTCTGTCCAGAACCTTTCTGCGGAATAAGCTGGGCATCGGCCAAAGCTATGATAGAAACAAATTATCACGACAAATACCTACCACAATGGACAAATTCGACAGATCTCCGTCAAGCGAAAACCCTCATCAGCTTCGATGCAGCTTTTGATAGAATTAGTCTTAGCAGAACAAAAATTTACGCCTAATAATCGGTTGTCTCTCAGGACATAACTGGTTAAAATACCACCTCCACAAAATGGGACTATCCTCTGACACGGAGTGTAGACTCTATCTGGAGGAGGATGAAATATCGATTTACATCTTTTGCAAATGCCCGGCCTTGGCTAGGCTTTGCCCCAAACCCTTTCGGCTGAGTTTCCCAACACCAGCTTCAATCATCAAAAGTTCGACAAGATCAATTCTATCCTTCATTAAAAGGTTAGAGGAGATTCTAGTGTCGTAGACGGGCTTGGGTACAAAAGATCTCATTTGGTCGCAGTGCCCGTAACACTTGTGGTTGGCCCTCAGAGGTATCAACCGTAGGGCTTATACTCTCTAACAGACCTCGGTCTGGTTTCGCATGGTCCACTTGATGAACAAGCATTGTGTCCTTGCTCTTTTTTGATTGATAAATGTAAAATTAAATGAAAGTGGTGTCAAATAGGGCTTGCTATTTCCAACTGTCACATCAGTGTGTGGAAAACTATAATCTGCCAATTTTGATTATGTCTGACAATGGATAATAAGTTATAATTTGTTTTGTATGTTTTCATTTAACAAATTTGACTCATCTATTTTACACACATAATTAATACCATATCAATATTCTGCTCTCATGAAAAATGACTAAAAAATTATTTTCATATCAACAACAATAACTAGAATCGATATGATTCTATTATTATTATTATTTTCAATTAAACGCCTCTTTTGTGTACATAAATACAAGTAAATAGTACAATGTTTCAGCACATGTGTCGAAGAGAGGCGTCACCCAACTATCACCACTGTCAGGCCCATTTTTATTGGATTTGCCTGTTGCTCTTTTGTCTACTCATGCGTAGATACATATATAGAGACGGTACTAAAATATTATCATAGCAAACGATGCGTCGAATGGTCTTTAATTTAAAGTAATAAATTTCATAAAACAACATAAATTTTATTTATATTACATATACCAATAAAACTTGTGTACATCCATGACTATGAACGTCAACTCATAGGCACAATTAAAACATTAAACTTGCATTAGGGGATGTATGTACATACGTACTTATGTACGAGTAGCTTTATCAACATATGAATATGCACTTACGATACGTACTATATACCAACATACATACATAGAATTCAACGCTTTAGTGGTTTCAATTTACAAACAACAGCATATATTTACAGTGTAGATATGACATGCGTGCGAGCAAGTATGGAAAGGAACACCCGACATATACATAGTGGTATATATGTATGTAATGTTCGCTATGCCGCACATATTGAAGGCGTTTTCATAATTGCACTAAATTTTATTTCCCCCTCCTCCACATATTCATGCAATTCATATTATATGCATTATTATTGTTGCCACTGCCATTTTAAATAATAACTTGGTAATTGCTTCTTTGGCATATGGCATCAAAGTGGCCATAATAAATATTGTAATTAATATACACTTGATGTAGCTATATATCTAGCATATAGTAACTAAATTGTGGCAGCAACATTATTATCATTATTAACTATAGTATTAGTAATCCTTAAGAGAACGACTACATGGAATTCTAGTATTTTGAAAAAAAAAAGAATATACATCATATCTCATCCCAATTGACTATAGGTCAATGTGAATATATCAGGTCAGTCTATAAGTTCGTGCGTTATTTTTTCTATAGTTTCACAGTAGGCGCTTTTTGTGTACAAAAAATGATTCGTGGGAGATAGAGGAACTATTTTTATATTCTCTGATGTATTGTCCATTTAACAAGTGATTTTAATTGCGGATGTAAGATGCATAAATTGTATTTTTTTTTTTCTAAAAGTGAAAAAAATGCAACAATTGCTATTGCAAAAGTAAACGCAACTCATGGAGAGAATACCGTGAGTTTAAGGACTGTGCAAAAATGGTTTTCCAAATTCCGAATCGGTGATTTTGACGTTAAGGATGCCCCTGAGGACGCTCTGGTCGTCCTGAGGTCGTTAACTTCGACGCCTTGCTGGAACTCATGAAAGTTGAGCCAAGTTTGACAGTCGATATGATGGCTGGAAGGTTCAATTCATCACATGGAACAGTTTACAGGCAATTGGTTCAATTGAGCAAGGTTCCAAAGCTGGAATAATGGGTTCCGAATAAATGCTCCGTCGCATACCTTCAGCAGAGAGTGAATGTGTATGTTCTCAGCTTGAAAATGAGAGTTTTTTTAAACCGTATTGTTACTGGGGACGAAAAATGAGTCCTTTACTTTACGGTATCACTTATTTTGATCACCTAGAACCAAACCAGACGATCACAGCTGATTATTATTGCCATCAACTATCCAAACTGAATGAAGCACTTGAAAAAAATCGATCGTCTTTTGACAATAGACGCAAAGTTTTGTTTCACCACGACCACCACGCAAGACCGCAAACCGCAAGACAGACTTTAGGCAAGCTGAACGACCTCGGATGGGAGCTAATGCCGCATCCACCGTACTCTCCGGATATTGCACCTTGCGATTATCACTTTTTTTCGTGGAATTCAATACCATTTAAGTAATAAGAACTATACCTCAAAAGAAGCTATAAAAATGACTCCAAGGACAAACAATTTTTTGAGCAGGTAATTAAAAATTTGCCTAAACGTTGAGAAGACATTGTAAATAATGCAGAAAAATATATGCTAATATTAATTAATAAATATTGAAAACTTCTTTTTTATTTATTTTAAACCCCACCTAAGAAAAACGCACAAACTTATGGACTCATCTGATAGTGGAGCGATTTATGAAAGCTAATTCAAAAATCAAAAAAGCAAAATGTAATTAGTTTGAAAAGCATTATAGTATAAGATATTTATTCTCGCCAATATGGTCGGTAGCCGAATGCTTTTTCGCCATACCTAACTACTTTTCTGTCTCCTAGTAATGCAGAATCGTACCAGTTCAATAACGAACATATCATGTTCATATCACATCATTCATATCGCATCTCATATGAAAATATGAAAATAGAATGCGAAAGGCACTAAATCATAGCTTTTCGGCTATATTTGACCAACTAGCTACTTGACTGTCTCCTAGTAATGCACAAAAGTGCTAGTTCCATGATATAGATGCTTGCATCATTCTATTGTTGTTCTCCACTTCGAATAAAAATTGCATAAATCATGTTTATAAATTTGCAGAAAAATCAAATTTTTCAAATTCATAGGATTGAACTCTTTTTGTGTTTGGAGCACTTTTTGTGATTATATTTATGACTCAGTTTATTGCAATTACAACTGAAAAATCCTTGTTGGCTGCATGGAAACAATTTCGCCAGTTATATATATTTGTTTTAATCACTGTTGCCAGTTGAAGTTCTAAATATAGACATATTTTCCCTGGTCGAGATTCAGGTGAACACAGACGAAGGGAAAACTGCTTTTCGTCTGGATGACTATGGAAAGAAATTATTTATTAAATTTTGGTATTTTCTTTAAAGTCGACGCTATTTTGCGAAAAACTCTATTTTGATTTCAAATTCTTAAATAAGTTGTTGATCTAGCAAATCGCAATCGCAGAATCTAAGCTATTAGAGTGAAACTCACATCCAACTACAATAGATCATCAAAATAGTATTTACGTACTGATTTTTGTTGTTCAGTGTACAGACCAAAATTTTGTATGAAATCAAAATCAACACAAAACAACCGAAAGACAAAAACAAATATCATTAAAATTCACAAATGCATCAGAGCATATCAACAAGAGACCACAATGCAATGAAGTCAAAGAAAAGGGAGAAATCGAAAAAGTTGGAATCAAAGTATGTTCCAAAATAAACAAAGAAAAAATGTTCATCAACAAACATTGCCGACGGAAAACAATAAACGGCGCCTTAATCTTCAATTTTTAACACTCTCACATTTTTCAAGAGGATTTTGCGCACAATCATCAGCCAGCCAACCAGCCAACCAACCAACCAACCAAACAGGCAGTCAATGAGACCACTTTATAAACTGCACTACTCAAGTACTCTACAATCATTTTTCCCTCTCATGCATGTGTTTATGCATATGTGTGTGCTTATGCGTATAGAATAATGCTGACATAGTGTCTGCCTGCTGCCCCGTGTAAGCTGATTGATGACTTTCATTTGCCATTTGGACAGGTCCACATTAATATCAACCCTAGTGCGATGGAGTGCGCAATCGCTTACTGTTGCGCATAAAAAATCAACTTATGGGGCGGCGTTACAATTGTGGTGATGTGAACATATTTATAATACAAATGCAGAACACCCAGGAATTTAAAATATTTCAAGGCGGTTGTTTGTGTGTGACTGGCGTAAAGTTCATACGTTCCATACGTATGCATGTATGCATGCTTACTTATTCACTGCACATATGAGTACGCTCAGCTGGTAAGTGAATAGAGTGTTTGCTCCGGTGAATTGTTACATTTGTCATTGTTGGCAATGTGGCCTACCAATATGATCATTGTGGTTTTTTAAAATCCACTTTATATATGCGAGTGTAAGTGCTGTCCACTTTCCATTAGCATAATCAAGCACGTGTATGTCAGAAAGTGTCGCCGTAAAATAAAGCATTTCCTTGATAGTATTATTGTTGTTGTTCGTCTACTTCTTATATTATGTAGTTGTTGCTATGACATTGGGAAATTATGAAGATTTGAAATATTTCTTTGCAGAAGATCTTTATTTAGCGCCATAAAAATTATTAGGTGGTAATGGCATGGCATGGGTACCATTGGTACTATTTTTTTGAAATGTGAAATATCTCCAAAAATATTACTATTAATTGACCGAAAAAGTATCGAGATCCATTTAGTCAAAGGTCAAACAATTTGTTTTGTAATCATACAAGATCTAGTAAAAATAAATCCATTATATTTGCATTAAATTGAAGATTTTATTTAGCATAGTTAGAATGATCCAATTTAGGTCAAATATGCACCGTTTTGTTCGATAACTTGTTGCCATTTTGAAGGTAATTTCATAATGCCACTCTGATATCAGGTGTACAAACTTAAATACGCTGTTTGCTCGTAGATGGCGTTAGTGAGCATATTGAGATATTATCGACTGTGCATCCTTTTTTTTATAAGATCGACATCTGTTTACATCAATTAGTAAACATCATCAGTGATTTCATACAACAACATATAATCATGTCGTATAATCATGTCTAGTTTCGTACCAGAAAAAGAGCATATGCGGGAAGCTCTAATTTTTTGCTTCAATTTGAAGAAATCTGCTGCTGAGTCGCATCGAATGCTTGTGGAGGCCTATGGTGACAGTGCGCTATCGGAAACTACTTGCAGATACTGGTTTCGTCGGTTCAAAGAAGGCCATTTTGACCTGAGTGACAAGAAGCGTGAAAATAGACCCAGAAAAGTCGAGGACCATAATTTGCAGGCTCTTTTGGATAAGGACGACACCAAATCGCAAAAAATGCTTGCCGAACAGTTAGGTGTTACTCAACAAGCCATTTCTATACGTTTACGAGCCATGGGGAAGGTTCAAAAATTTGGAAAATGGGTACCCCATGAATTGAACTATAGGAAGATGGAGCGACGTCAAAACTCATGCGAAATCTTGCTTGCTAGACAAAAAAGAAAGTCGTTCCTGCATCTTGTGGTGACTTGCGATGATATTCTTCTCCAAGACCAAATCGCTTTGTACGCAAGACGATGCTGTGCGTTTGGTGAGATCAGCAGGGTGTCATCTACAACGAGCTGTTAAAATCTGGTGAAACTCTCAATGCTCACCGCTACCACCAACAACTAGTGAAATTGCGCCGTGCTTTGGGTGAAAATAGGCCTGGTTATGAACAAAGACATGAGTAGCTGATTTTTCTCCAAGACAACGCCCCATCGCACACGTCAAAACTGGTCCAAACTACTTGGACACACTCAATTGGGAGGTGCTACCTCATCCCGCTTATTTACCAGACCTGGCCCCTTCTGACTATCACCTGTTTTCGTCGATGGGTTACGCGCTCGCCGAACAGCACTTCGATTCGTATGAAGACGTCGGAAAATTGCTTGACGAGTGGTTTGCCTCGCAAAATGAGGAATTATTTTGGCATGGTATACACAAATTGCACGAGAGATGGGAAAAATGTATAGCTAGTGAGGGTAAATACTTTGAATAAATTAACTTTTGGCTTTCTATGAAAGCTAAACCGACCGATTAAGCTTGTACACCTGGTAGAAATCCTCTTCCCTATTGGCAAAGAACTGGGACAGTCAATTTTCATAAGTTTCTTTTGAGGCGAATTTTTCACCAGATGTGTGTGGCTTGGCGTTGTCCTGATGGAACACAATTCCTCTCCTATTGGCACAATGCTGGCAGCTTTTGGACATTTGCTTCCTTCAAACGGCCCAATTGTTGACAGTACAGATCCGAATTACGAGTTTGGCCGTAGAAGAGCAGCTTATAGTAGATGATTCTGTCTGCCAATCCCATCAAACACATAGCAAAACCTAACAGACCGTCAATCTTGGCTTGGCCACCATTTGCACCGGCTCACCGTTATTCTACCACGACCGTTTTCACTTGACGTTGTCGCATAAGTGACCCACTTTTCATCAACAGTAACCTCCCGCTTCAGAAATATATCGATTTTGTTGCGATTCAGCAGCGATTCGCTGATGAAAATTCGGTCCATGAAGTTTTTTTACGTTAACTCGTGTGGCACCCATACATCGAACTTCTTTTTGTATCCCGCTATATTTAAATGGTTCCAAACGGTTTTTTGTGCAATGTTTGGCTCCTGGCCAATAGACACAGTGTTTACAAGACGATCAGACTCGACGATTTTCATTATTTTATCGATATTTTCGACAATTGGACTTCCAGAGCGTGGTGTATTTTTGAGATTAAAACTACCGGAGCGGAATCGACGAAACCAAAATTGCACATGAATGGCTATTACAGTATCAGGACCATAAACACTATTCACATTTTCAGCCGTCTGGCTTGCGTTTTCGCCTCTATCGAAGACAAACTGTAAACTATGGCGTATTTTCTCTTTACTGGTGTCCATCTTTGAGGCGTGCTCAAACAATACGGAGTCAAGCAATCACAAAACTGCCTGAAAAGTTTATTTAGTAGGAAATCCTATCTTTCTAACGGCATCTAGCGTAATCCGATCGCGCTTATACAACGCGAGATACAGATTACTAAAGCCATCTATTGGAAAAGTAGTGGATTTCCTTTTACTACACCTGATATAACTAATTACCTGTGAGACATTCACCCTATGATTTACACTTTTTTTTTCGATAATTTCGTATACTACAATAAGCATTCCTTATTGTTGTTATACAAAATATATGATATCACATAAATTCAATTGACACTTCAGACCTATTATATGGATACATGCTGCATGTATTCATAAAGTGTAGAGGATATAAATTAACATATGAATGAATTTCACCCCCTACAGGCATAATTTTATTTTTGTTTCCTTTTTTGAGAAAATTTAAAGAAATTTTGTGAAAATTCTATTTAAATGTAACATGTCGATGTGTTAGAAGCACCAGCATTCCAAATACTGATATGTTAATTTCTGTTGTGTTGTGTATCATTTTGAAATTTATGTATGTTTAAGCATTTACCATTTGTAATGTGTACCACTTGTTGTAACATAATAGTTTGTAACTAACATACACATATAAATAAGCAAGCAATTAATAAAAGAGAATACATCTTACGTTCGTTCATCCTTTGAATTCATTAATGGTGATACAAGCTGGTTTGTAATTTATTTTATTACATTTATTTTTATTTGAGCTCTATTTTGTTTTTCAATGTCACAATTATTTATGGCGGATGCGGTGGTAATATGTTTGATGTTATTAAACAGCATAGAATATTAGATTGTGGAGTTTAGTCAGTGGGATATCTCTCAATCACAATCAATTGTCAAGAGATTGAGAACATTTTCACTTTATTTTGTATGTCAATTACAAATTCATTTCCGATTGATCTGCATATGTTTTTTTCCGATGGAAGATGCCATGCAACAAAATACAGAGCTAGATTTCAAGGTAACCTTTTTAAAATCTTCTGCCGGACAGTACTACTATCGATTCTAAAATATACTCTCATCAGCTGGACAAATTTAATAATTCACTGAAACATAAAAATCCAAAATTGATCAATAGAAACGTGTTAGTGTTACATCAAGATAATGATAGACCTCATATAAGTTTGCTTAGATCTCCAGATTGGGCATTATCTACATCGCTAGCATTTTGTTAATAATCTTAGCCCTAAGGTTTAATGTGTGTACATTTAAACTTCTTCTTCTTATTCTTCTTCTTCTTCTTCTTCTTATTCTTCTTATATGGCTATAACAACCGATGATCTATTTAGGCCGAACATATAATGCGGCGCCAGACTTTTCTGTTCTTTGCTTGCTGCTGCCAATTTGATATTCCAAGCCCCGCCAGGCTATTCAACACTTAGTCCTTCCAACGGAGGTTTTGTCTTCCTCTTCTACTGCGCCCACCAGCGGGTGCGGAATTAAATACCCTCTTGGAGCTGGAGAGTTTTCTTCCATTAGCTACACACGACCGAGCCAGCGCAGCCGCTGGATTTTGATTCGCATGACTATGAGCGTACAGCTCATCGTTCTACCTTATTCGATACTTCGATGAGGGACTTGATGTGAGTGTGATTTTCGATCTTCGAGAGAGGGCTCGACTACTAGAGCATGACTTAAATATGCCAGCCCCTTTGCAATTTTTGGGGATTTGAGACAAGTGCATTTTTTGTGCATTTTTACTTCGAAGGCTTCAACTAATATTGAGATCGAAATGCCTTTTTGTGACATTATTGCAGATCCACCGATGATACAGCGAAATAGAAAAATTTGTACGATAAGTGCTAATTGTATAATTTGGTGAACACAAAGAACGTAAAATTATAAAGAAGTCCTATATTGATTTTATAACAGTTCAACAGTCCGATTAACAGAGTCGCTATGCTGTGAGCTACGGACCACAAGACCAATGCACAAACTGATTGAATTATGGCACATAAAATTTTAATTTTAAAAGAACTTCAATTAAAAATCAGATTAAATCTGTGGGAGAGGCCAGGCGAGAAAGGCTAGATGACTGATAGTATCGTGGCCAGATTTCGAGCAAATGGCTGATACCAGAGAGTTACCATAAAACTGTAAGCTGTCAGCTAGGGAAAAATTTGTGTCTATGCTCTGATAAATTATATATTTGCAGATCCCAAATGCAAGATTTACTTCCCCGCCTTAAGAACAATTTCTTTACCTAATCCGGAGTACCGTAAAAAGCAGAGATATTTTCCCAATATCTATCTCCAAGTTACTCTATACGTTAGGGACACAAAAGATCTTTTAGGTCGCAGTGACAGCTCTTTGGAGCAACCTACTACAGTTTAATTATTATTATTATTACCCCATGCATTGCAGACAATTTCTCAAGAGGTTTCGAAGAAGAGTTGTCATTCCGCCTCATATTCACTTCCGTTTACACAAACAACCCTAAATCCACAGCTGTCCCAAAATTATACCATCGCCATACAAGAATGATAAACAAGAAGATTGCGCCCATTAGAGAGGATTTTTTCAGATGTGACGTCATGTAGTTCAGCCGCGAGAAAACATGACGAAATGGCGAACAAATTGAAAAGAAAAACACAAACAATGCGGAATAATGAATAAACAATGAAACCTTTGGAACTACTGTCACGTCACATTCTGCCATCATCACTGAGTACCGTTTAGCGGTAAAAGAAGGGCGCAACCTTAGTATTCTGTCATCTGTGATCGCAATGTCACTCTGCATACAGTGTAAAAATTTGCTCTCTCAATCACGGCATTTATATAGAGCTCAAATTTGTTTAATCTGCAAGAAATTGGAAATCGAGACCTTGCAGTGTCATATTGACACTAAATTCAATTAGATTCTCAATTGGTGCATTCGAATGGAAGTACGTACCAGCATTATCAACAATAGCAATTGCTCATAGACACGAGTAATATGAAATATACGACTATTCACATTGAGTTGGATCGCTTTCCATACACATGTAATAATTTTCAAATATCCGCAACTATATTGAAAACTAAACTTCAAACACATTTCGGCATAATTCACAAAAATCTATTGGATCAGCTTAAAAACAGCCAAAAAGAGGGTTTAATTAAGGGTTTAATTTTTGAAATTTTTCTTAGCTACCCACCTTAATGTACGTAAATATTTATATCAGAAGGAATATAGTCGCACATAAACCCCCTCATCAAATCATTACTCACTGCGTTAATTCCAAAGAATCTATTTGCGAGACTTAGAAAAGAAAAATTAGATTTACAGCATTTAGAGATTTAGAGTTTTCGCACATAAATGTACACATATACATAAATATATGTATATATTGTACTTATTAGAGAACTGCACGATTACTACATACTTTTCGAATTTTCGATAACCTTCATATATTTTTTATTCCACATTTACCGAAACGAACAAATCGTAGCATCGTAGTCTTTATATTACGAGTAGTAACGAAGCGACAAGAATTGGGGTATTACTTAGATTGAAATCAGTCAAACCAAATGGTAACGAATACTTTAGAATACAAGCACTTGTTTTCGAATATACGAAATGTATTCGAATGTATTCGCTTTGATACACTGCTATCGCAAACAACCAGCCACATCATGCTATATTGCTTATCGAATATTCTATGTATTCGTTAATATTCGATGATTATTTTGTCATGTTCTCAAATATACCAAATATTAACGAATACAGTATTCGTTGCCATTTCTGAGTAGCAACAAATATATACTCTCTTTTTTATTTTTCAAAAAGAACGAAGATCGAACAGTACTTGGTTGATATTTGTTCCTGTTTTTCGTCTAATTGATTTGAACATCAGTACCAATACAGCACTTCAATAGTGCAATTATTAAACCAAGCATATTTGTGCAGGTCTCTAATATGATATATTGTATACATACGTGTGGAAAATTCATTTTCGATATGCGTTGGTGAGCTCTTAGTAGTTAAATATATATATATATATATATATATATATGTAGATAAGGCAGGATGTACTAGTGCACACATATAAAAATATTCCTTAAGTCAGAAATTGCAGAATTGCAACATCATCAAACACCGTCAATAATAACATCGTTAGTAAGCGCTACCAGTATACTAGTAGTCTAACATTTGCTTCTTTGAAGTACTTGTGTGTGTGTATGTGTGTGAAAATACCACCAAAACTGCCAACGCGTAAGCTGCCATCAACCATCAAGTCGACTGTTCGTGTTTGGTAGAACTAACCACCAAGCAGCCAGCCATCAGTTAGCAAACCAAACAACCAACCAACTGGCGAATAAACTAAGCAGGCAATCTAGCTGGCATTCACCATACTACAAATGCTTATATTGTATAAATATTAGGGTGGGTTAATAGAAAATAAAATGTCAAAATATTGGAGAAGCTAATGGAATCTCAAGAAAAACAGATCGACACATATCACCTATTCGTCGATTATAAAGCTGAGTTCAACAGTCCAATAAGGCCGCCGGGTTACCCAACACTTAGTCCTTTCAACGGAGGTTTGGTCTTCCTCTTCTTTTGCGTCCTCAAGCGGGTGCTGAATTAAATAGCATCTTGGAGCTGGAGCGTCTTCTTCCATTCGCTCGACATGGCCCAGCCATCGCAGCAATCTGCATAACTCATTCAACTTTGCAGAATGACATTGCTTAACTCTTATTGTGCAGTGAAAATTGGGAAGGACCTCTCATCTCCGTTTAATACCGAACGAAGTTTCAGACAAGGTGATTCATTATCGTGTGACTTCTTCAATCTAATTATGGAGAAAATTATACGATCTGCAGATTTACTACATAATGACACTATCTGCAACAAAAGTGTCATGCTGCTGGCGTATGCCGACGATATTGACATATTCAGTATCAAGTCGCTAGCAGTCAGTGCAGTACAGTTCTCTGAATTCGAATGAGAGAGTTACATCGAATGGGTCTTACGGTGAACGAGGGCAAGACGAAGTACCCAGTGTCTACAAACAAAGAATCCCGGCGTCTTGGATAACACGTCACTCTTGACAATTACACTTTCGAAGTGGTAATCGTCTATCTTGGAACTAGCATCAACAATTGTAATGACGTCAGCCTGAAGATCATGCGTAGGATAACTCTTGCTAACAGGTATTACTTTGGACTGAGTTAGCAATTGAGTTGTCGAGCCCTCTCTCGAAGATCGATAATCACACTCTACAAGTCCTTCATTATTCCTGTCCTAACATATGGCGCAGAAGCCTGAATAATTTCCACTACGGATGGGAGGATGCTTGGAGTTTTCGAGAGAAAAATTCTGCGCATGTTCTTTGGACCTAATTGCGTTGATGGCGAGTACCGAAAGAGGTACAACGATGAGCAGTATGAGCTACACGCTGACATTGATAAAGTCCGGCGGATCAAAATCCAGCGGCTACGCTGACTGAGTCATGTCGAGCGAATGGAAAAAAACACTTCAGCTCCAAGAGGCTATTTAATTCGACAACCGCTGGAGAAGGCAGAAGAAGAGGAAGAACAAACCTCCGTTGGAAAGACCAAGTGTTGGGTAATTTGGAGGCGCTTGGAATATCCAATTGGCGCCAGCAGACGAAGAACAGAGAAGACTGGCGACGCATTATATGTTCGGCCTAAATCGATCATCGGTTATTATGGCTACATAAGAAGAAGAAGAAGAAGAAGAAGAATGGAATCCCATTGACGAAATATTATATTCCTATATTCATATAGTGGTTAGTGTGTTGGTTTGCTGATCTGTCGGTCGTGGGTTCAATTCCCGGCTGTAGCACAACTGTGATATCGATATGATTTTCCTTTCGAACGGTATCCGTCGGTCGAGAAGCAATTGGCAGTAACAATTTGCCATGAAAAAGCTTCTAAAAGAGCTCTGTAACACAAAAGCTCCGAAATTTAATACACACAACAGTAATGGATGAGAAGCTCAGTCAAAGGGCCCTGAGAGATCTATAAGCGCCACATGTTAATGAATTTTTTTTTGTCAGGGAATCAGTTAAAGAAGAAGTTACTTTCAAAAGAATAATTGCTTTTAAAATATTTAAATAGATGGAAAGATGGTTGCCCTGAAAGTCAACTGATTGTTTAAAACGAACGTATTATGAAATGTATGTGTTGTTAGACAAGGATAGATACTTATTCACTATCATGTGTTTGACTGAGATTTTATTTTGACGAAAGTATTGATGATAAATTAATGGCAATTTCCAAAAAGTGCATAATGTTAATGCAAAATTATATAGATTTATTTTTTGAGTTCTTCAACGTCTTCATCGCATGGTGAGGAAACATTTGTGCTCTTCAAAAACGCTGATCAATACATCAGGGCAGTTTTTTGTGTTCTTTTCGAAGTAGGTAAAAACGTGCATTTTAATAGGATGGAGTGCAACATTGGACAAATTTTACATCGTGGAACGATATAACTTTTTTTTTTTTTTGGTAGTAATGAAATCACCCATAGGCAAATTTGCTTACAATTATCAATAGATCGTTTTTTTTTTCTTTTACTATACGGTTTGTTGAAAAACAATATTTGCACACCCTAATATACAATAATCATACACTTGAGTGGTGCATTTGTAACGTCGTACACACTCATCAGAATAGTAATGGTAAATGGCATCATTTGGTGTGATTTTTAAGGCAGCGAAAAAAATTGAGTTGTTGAGTAGCAATTCGCGTGGCAAATGGGCAAGTAGTCAAGGCCAAGGAAATATATCTGGTGTTTCACAGAGAGTGTTTTAGTTCTCCATATATGAAAGCTGAACATGCTAGGCGCTGATATGGTTGAGAAAATGTAATTACAAACTGATTCATATTACTAAGCCATAACTTATTGCCCTGACAGACGGCAGCGTTAATCCGGATTAACGAGTTAATTCGAATTAACTCGTGCATATTCAAAATTAAAGAGGATTAGGACAATTTTCGATGGCAATACTGCTGAAAAATTTCTATTGTGAATTTTTCTCGATCCAACTTACAAAACAATAGGTGTGTTCGCTTATAAAAAACTTTCAACAATTGTTTACAGTTTTCGACATAAAAAGCGTTGGCAAAAAAATAAATCCAGCTATCAATTACGAACTGTGAATGTCAATTTATAAGTTTGTGATAGTTTTCAGTTCACGTACTTCTTGTAGATTTTCTCACATCGAGAGTAACAGATGACAGAAATTGATAGTGATAGTAATGTAAGTGAGCAGATCTAATAAAACAGGAATCAGCCGGATTAAGTGCGCCGTTAATCCGGATTAACGCTGCCGTCTGTCTAGGCTATTAGAAGGGCATAACCACAAGTCTGGCACTCAAAATTGAAATCATGTATCTGGTAAATAAAAATATAAACAAAATCTTTCTTGTATTTATGGAAGTTTTGCGTATATTTTCTCGTTGGAACAGTTTTGGACCGACTTAACATATATTGGATGTACTTCGAAGTCTAGTGACATCGCTTTTTCTGAGCTCTCTTCTTTTGTAATAATTTCCAATGGTTAATCCGCAATACTGTCGTCTGTCAGGTTAATATTTAATTCGGATTAAGTGCGCCGTTAATCCGGATTAACACCGAGGTCTGTCTAAGCTATTAGAAGGGCATAACCACAAGTCTGGCACGATAATCCACATAGATAGTGTTGAAACGCAAACTAAAACGATGAGATGAGACCTCTCTTGAAAACACCCTTTATTTACGTATATATAGAATACAAGTGGTGATGCTGTGGTGTCGTTTGTAATGGGTTCACATTATTATTATTGCCATTACGTATGTATTATTATTATTATTATTATTATTTTCACCTCTTGTTATGGATTGGTGTTCCTGTTGTTGTTGTTGTTGTTGTCCATTGCCAACACATTTCATGACATTTATTTGTTTTGCTTTTCTAAGAGATTGCTACTATAGCTGGTATTGTTGCTGTTGCTGAAGTAGGCAAGTGACTACGAATAGTAGTGATATGCGTGTTGTTGTTGTTGCATTGCAAGTGTTTAATCCACAAATGAAAATTAATGGTGAAAATATGAATTCATGATTTACAATTTATGCTGTCGCTTATATACGTGTACATACATATAATCACATATATACGAGTACTTGATTATGTTATGTTAGAATGTGTGTCTCTACAAATAGTATATTCATTACTCAGGCTATGCGTTCCTATAGTTATATTATATATGAGTATATGTAGATGTGTACGTGTGAGTATGTGTATCTTAATCATAACGGTTCTTGCTACCATACATACAGTTGCAACATTAGCGTAAAATATTAAGACATAAAATGTCGTCCGCACTGAGTGTTGTACCACCTATTTTCTTTCCGCACATTACGCTAGTACGTAAGTATGCTTGTACGTTGCATGTATGGCATGGGGACGTGTGTATGTGTGTGATAGCAAAGGTGTTGAAAAATTTGTAGGTGTCATTTAGTTTCGATATTTGTGCGGTTGGTTGTGGCAAATGCAAAAAAAAAAATGAATATTTCAGTATTTCTATTTCACAGAAGTCTCTAACAATATGCATATGTATATGTGAATATGAAGGTGCTAATGTGTGAAATATTATACTGATATCATACGGATTGGAATTTGGAAAGCTTCGCATTTCTGTAAAATGTTATTTTCATCTAAGAGTTCATTATTTTTCATTTCTTTTCCTTTTTAATGCATCCCAAATGGAGTATATGATAATAAATAATCTATTTCACTACTATATGTACATAATGATAATATGATAGTTGTGATGGTGATTCCGCTATACTATGTCTGCGGAATCTGTATGTAACTTGTACTGTACTGTGTACTGTAATGTGTAAAAAAAAACGGACACTAAATGCCATTTTGACACCAAAGTCCACGCGGTAGTCTAACATGTCTAACAACTGGATCAATCCCATCGAATTACTGTAGGGCAATCGGTTCTTCGAACTAGCTTCAAAACAATCACACAGATTATCGAAGAATTATTTTACTAAGATTCCTGATTAGCCGACATGCCTCTTCAATAACCACAAACTTTAGACTAAAGTATCGTGGCACATTTTTTGAACATATTGAGTGATTCATGTCTGAATGTGGCATGCAAAAAATCGTTACTCCTCCTCTCAGAAGACAACCCCACATATTGATAGATATAGCTAAACCATTTGTATTTTTTCTTCCCAACATTGTTTTTTTTTGGACTCCCTTACATCATATCGCACTCGTATGGGGGGTTTCCCCTTGACGACAAAATAAAATTTGCAGTCATCACTTCCAGGGCGCCTTTAGAGAGAAGTATATAACCGACATCTATTAGCTAATCAGATCTAACTTTTTCTATGAATAAAATGAATATCTATTTTTAACCCTTATGCTTCCCAATCCGAGTCCAATCAATTCAACAGCTCTCTATAATATGGGCCGGTGATCGGTTTTTTTTGCTTGAAGGTAATCGATATGAATGACATCATGTGCAAACCAAAAAGCTGTCGTCAGATCCACTTTAGCCTTCCTCAGCTGAGAAGTATGTATGTGCAAAAGTAAATGCGCCAAAACGTAAAACAAACATTAAAAGATATGCTTTTCTTGTATGAAAATGGCTTTTAGTTGACCTACCTACACAGAATTCAGTCTTCAAGTTGAAACTTTGCCTATCCAATCCAAAAAGAATAAGTGAAATCGAATTAACTTTTGAGAAGTTATGTTGAAGCAAACATTCACGCGTAATACCAACTGAGCACATTTTTCCCAAGTCGCAAAAAAAAAAAAAAATTATTAGAAAAGCACAATTATATGATAAATAGATAATTTAGTTGATTGAAAATTGTAAAATATCTACAAAAAAATCCTATTCAATATATAAAGATGTCATATGAGACTTAAATAGAAATTGCGTATTAGAAGTATTATTTATCATCATCATCATCATCATCATCATCATCATTTGGCGTTACAGCTTATTGTGTGCTTTGACCTGTTGAACAATACGCCTCCATGTTACGCGGTCTTTTGTCGTCTCTTTCCAGTTTTCCATTTGGAGGTTCTTTAAGTCTTCGTTAACTTCGTTCATCCATCTTGATCTTGGTCTTTCTCTGGCTTTGTTGGTGAATAACTTCGCATCTAGTATTTTTCTTTGAGTTCTTGAAGCGTCCATTCTTGTTGCATGGCCCAAACATCTTATGCGTTGTGCTTTGATAAATCACATCACGTTTTCGCCTTGAGTTAGCTGATCGTTCGCTCGTCGTTCCACCTTATTCTCCATTCGTCAGGTCCAATTTTAATTGTGCCGAAAATTTTTCGGAGAATTTTTCTTTCGAAAGTCATCAGTTTTTTTTTGTCTTACTCGTTCAGCTCCATAGCACAAGACTGGTCGTACCACTGTAAGATTTATTAAACATCAAAATCTGAAATATATACCGAATGAGGTACAATTGACGTTGAAATAATAAATATTTTATTCAAAGAAAGAAGCAGACTACAAAAACAACAAAATTACCTTACATTTTTCATGCTACTTTACTAAGGGCAATTTATTTCTACGGCAATCACATGTAAAAAAAAAATCATCACAACATGAAAGAAACAGAAACAAAAAAATAAAACCAATAACGTTCAATTTACGTTTGCCATCATATGTCAATATGGATAATTATGCTATGTATATGTAAAACAAACCATCACCGTAGATACGTTATATGACATACTAACCCTTTTGTAAGACTATTGTCATGAAGATTGAATCATAAATTCTTTTTTGTGCAAGCAATTCATTCTGTAGGTACACACACAACAATGAACTCATTCTTACTGAGACTTACTGCATTTCGATGTGTACTTTCATAATAATTGACAATGGAATCTTCAATTAATGTAGATTTGTGTGCGATAGAATACAATGAAGATTTTTTGTTTTTTTTTTTTAATATACATATGATTTCCAAAATAACCTATTGAAAAAATCTTCCAAAGTAAAAACTAATTTTTTTTTTATAATTGTACAATTAATGCAGTGTTATGCTTATGTGTTTTACTTAATTTTACCATATTTACACTACTTACACTACATTACACACTACTTGAATGGTTCAAGGACAAAAAACCACACACATATGAAGCAATATGTCACTCATGTACTTTTAATATTGTATTCAACATCAGACACCTGTTGTTATCGTTATACTGTAATATCTGTACATATCAACTCTAATTGTGCCATAAGCATTATAGTCTACTGTCTCACTGTTAGAAATGCTGTCATTTGGATTTATTTTGTGCTCTTGTGTAAATAGAAAATGGAAAATTGAAAAAGAAAATTACACTTGACATTGAAAACATGCGTTTTTATTGATGGATCTTGATAACATATTTGTATTTGTAGGAGTATTGCTGATAATTGGTGATTAAAGATGATATTATGAACAAATTGAAATTGAAATTGTGTATCTGGTAAATAAAAAAATAAATAAAATAAATGAAATCGTTCTTGTATATATTAAAGTTTTGCAGATATCTTCTCGTTGGAACAGTTTTGGACTGACTTAACATATATTGGATGTACTTCGAAGTCTAGTGATATCGCTTTTTCTGAGCTCTCTTCTTTTGTAATAATTTCCAATGGCTTGCTGACAGGTGGCAACCTTTTCATGTCAAGAAATCATTCAAGAAATCATTATGGAATAACGAAATATATTGAATTATAGCCTAGACAGACGGCAGCCTAATTCCGGATTACCAAGTTAATTCGAATTAACTCGGGCATTAACTGCAGCTAATCCGCATAAACTCTATGAGTTAATTCTCAAAGTAAAAGAGGATTAGGACAATTTGCTGTGGCAACACTGCTGAAAATTGTCTATTGTGAATTTTTCTCGATCCATTTTACAAAATATTAGGTTTGTTCGCTAACAAAAAATTTTCAACAGTTGTTAACAGTTTTCCACATGAAAAGTGTTGGCAAACAAATAAATCCAGCTGTCCATTACGAACGGTGAATGTCAATTTACAAGTTTCTGATAGTTTTCAGTTCACGTACTGCTTGTAGATTTTCTCATATCGAGAGTGACAGATGACAGAAATTGATAGTGATAGTAATGTAAGTGAGCAGACCTAATAAAACAGCAATCAGCCGGTTAGTTAATCCGCAATACTGCCGTCTGTCAGGTTATTATTTTATTCGGATTAAGTGCGCCGGTAATATAGAATTAGGCTGCCGTCTGTCTAGGCTATTAGTGGCTTATATTTAAGTAGTTAAGATTAAGGAGTTCAAGCAGAGGGGATTAGTGGATTATGACGTCATAGGTGTGTGTATTGGCTATTAATTGTGTTGTATATGTGCACCTAGGTTATTTCATTGGAGTATTGGTGTGTATCTTGGCTATTAATTATGTTATGGGTGTGTGCCTAGAATATTTTATAGGTCTGGTACTATCAGATCAGCTTAGGTATCATCACAACAGTCTAGGTCTGGTATTAAAATATCTGATAATATCTAAGCTAAGGAGTGATCTGTTCTGATAATACGCTGATCTGTTCTGATAATACCCAAACTAAAATATCCGTGGCACACACCAATAACTCAATAAAACACCATAGACACACACTTAGAACATAATTAATAGCCGAGACAAACACCAATAACTCAATGAAATGCCCTAGACACACACCCACAACATAATTAATAGCTAAGACACACACCGATTACCTCATGATCCTTTGATACTCTATGCTTGAACTCCTCAATTCTAACTACTTATTTAGCACATTTCAAATGGGTTATTATAATGGATGAAGATGAAATAGAATCGAAGAGGATGCTTATGATGAACCACTTCAACATGATCAAATATTGTATTAATGGAATGCCATCAACTATTTAATAAAATTAAGAAGATGTTAAATACAATTGCATTGAAAATAAAATTGAAAATAGATACTGAAAAACTATAACAATACATATAAAGGGCCATATATCGTACATATTTATTTTCTAGAGCTAACATAACGAAACCGCAAAATATACACGATATATTGAAAATAAATTTAAAATGCATTCAGTGCATTGTAATAGTTCACATTGCACAATTTTTAATTAATTATTCCTTTTTTTCTGTCCCTTTTTTATTATCATTAAAAAAAAACAATTAGCAAAGGAAGGCGTGAATATTAAGGCTCAAAAACTCAATATAATTAAAATGGATTTTTTTTTACAAAGTGTTTGTCACTTAACATAGTTTTCCTTCATTAATGTCAAACCACATGATGTACACATTACTTAATATGTTAATTACCATTAAAGTGCATTGTAATTGGGTACTCCTGCCATTGCATTGCAGCTAACAGTCTCATACATACAACAGGTACATAGCGTCAATGTTTCACAATTTAAATACAAACAGAATGGTGGTGTGAAATGATTTTGCACTCCAACCCCAAAAGGACGATAAAGCTTTCCACACAATTTACTTCATTCGATTAATGGAGCGTACACACACGTGTAATCCAATTTTGTGCAATTTCATGCAATTTCACGGTAGTGACCATCCCCATTGCAAACACAAAATGAATCGAACAAGTGTTCTGAGAAAGGAAATGGTATGATGCATATCATGTTGTCAGGCAATCACCACCGCAGCGCGGTTAGTAAATAATCACAAGCCGATATTGAGCAATATTAACAATATCCAAGAGCAACCGACAAGCTAACCGAATAAGTAAAATATGTACATAGTTGATTTTGCGTACATACTCTAATTGATTGCACTGAAAGAGAATCAAATTCAAATGTGTGTGTGAATACAAGGTGTGACAGATGTATTATTAAAATATATAGGAAGCTTTAAAGAGTGATATAGCTTTAAGACCTTATATGATAATAATATATGTACGTAGGTAACTATAAGAAACAAATACAAGACTCAAGTCGAGTAGCTTCGGTAAAGGTTTTGTTTTAGGTTTCCAAAAAATACGATTTATCGGCGTTCGTTTCATCGAGGACCTCATTTGATCCGAAACTCTTATTGTCAAGTCAATTCTTAAGTTTAGAAATATGAAATAGTCGCGGGGGTCTAACTGTCAAGAATGAGGGAGCATTTTATAAACTAGTTCATGAAATTTGGCCATTAACACTGCAGATTTGTATGCCGATGCGTTGTGCTGGTAGAAGATCATTTTTTTCCTCTCCAATTTCGATTGTGTTTACTTCAGATCAACGTTTTACAGGGCAATTTTTATTTATGTTGCCATTACAACCGAAAATGGATTGAGGCTTTTTTTCAGCCTTATATTTATGAAGGACCTTAACCAGCTTGATAGACGCACCTTCCCTATTCCGGACATCTTTGGTGCATATCGGCACATTGTGGTTCTTATTTTGTTTGCAAGGATCATAAACAAAATAGTTGATGGATGATGGATGGATGGATGTGAGGGTGAGCCGCCAGTAGAGTGGTACGCACTCAAACACAAAGGCTACGAAGGCCATTGTATTTAAACTTAGGAAAATGGAGTATAGTAGGGGTAGTCCGTTTCCTATCCATTTCATTATAAATGAATAAATCTGTGGCACTTATAACCCCCGAAGGGTTCTTTGGCCGAGCTTCTCTTCCAGTACTGTTGTGCGTGCTAAATTTTGGAGAGTATCAGAAAATACCAACTTATTTTAGGCGGTTCCGAAGGGCAGAACCTTTGTGACATCGCTTTTTCTGAGCTTTGTTACAGAGTTCTTTAAGAAGCTTTTCCATGGCAAATTACTGCCGGAAGAATTGTTAATTGCTTGTCGATAGGTTCATACAGTTCGAAAGAAAAATCTTTTCGATATTAAATTATGTTATGCTTCAGCCGGGGATTGAACCCACGTCCTACAAATCAGAAGGCTAACGCACTGTGCTACGGTAACCATTTCATTAGGGGACAGTTTTTATGTGAAGGATTCCAAGTTAAACGCACAAGTTTGATCGAGGAAGATTTCACCACTCACTTCAGCCGCCTACCAGCGGGTGCCAGGAAGTCGTTCCCGGTGGCCACAACACACGTATTAAAATGAAGTCGTCATTACAGCGCTAGGCAATTAGATACAGTTAGACTCATTCCAAAGCCTTCTTCGGTTCCGATTCGCTACTTGACTGTTTGTTGGTCTCTTAAGAGGTGAGAAATGGAGCGAGCGAGAGTTTGTTGGACAAAAATAATGGGAAGATAAAATTAAAGAGGGTCGGGCTTAAGTTTGATCTCTCTAAAAGCGATTCCTGGGCAGTTATATGATTATTAGTCGATCCTTAAGTGTTTTCGCTTTCATTTTTTATGGGAGCCCCTTTAAATATAAGGCGTATTATATTCGGAGCAAATATTTGGATGAAATAAATTTATAAAAAGGGTTAGAAGAGATTCCTTAGTTGATTGTCAAATGTTTTTGTGATAATTTTATAGGGGAGCTGCATTAAGAGGCGGTATTGCTATGTTTAGAGAAACTGTTGCGATGAAAAATTCCATGAAGTTCGATCATAGATTTTAAAATTGTATAACATGGGGTAAACGGTGAGAATATATTTCATAAAAACGTCAATTTTATACGGGAGACCCTCTGAAAAGTTAAAATAACGTATAAGGATGTTGTGAAGGAATATTGTACATTATTAGGGAGAAAAAATTAAAGGATCTTAAATTTTCTGCCTGTGGGGTGACTCCTAGGAGTGAAGGGAATGAATTTTATAAATTTATCAATTTTGTAAGGAAAGTACCCTTAAGGATAGATAAAAGTGCTAAATACGGCCGCTGTTCCCAAAAATATATTGGGCACAAAACGTAAATGGGGGTCAGTTATACAATATACCCCTCTAGTGGTGATGCCATGGCAGCTCATTTTTCATTTTTCAGTTTTTTCCTCATTTTTTAAACTTTATCCTCAATACAGGGCCATTTACAACAAATCGGACTAAACCATTTGTGGGTAATACCTTTTTCTAGGGAACTTCACAGAAATGAACGTTATTGCATATGGAAATTGAAATATCCGAAACTTCCTTTAAGTTTTTTTCCAACCTCCTCCACTAGTTTATATTTATGCAATTATTACAGTTTGACTGTAGCGATCTTCTGCGCTAATAATCGTTACAGCTTTCAAAGTCCGAAATAATTGCAACTTGAGTGAACAAGAGTGATCATATTTAAGAAATTACACTACGAGCTGTATGTATATTTTTTTAATACCTGAAAAGTCCCGTTCTGTGAATATATTCTGAATTAAAGTATCGGTAATGCTTCTATTAGAATATTTTCTTTAAACATGTATGACTTTAAATGTATGTGGTAGCGTCAATGTATGTTAAATAACTCAATATTCATTAACAATATTACGTATACGCTACCGTGCATAGTGGAGTCATTTTCACAATTTGTAGCTTAAGAGAATGAATACGATTAAGAGAATAATATCGTGGGTATATTATGATTTGTTTATGTGCCCAGTATTTTGTATATCAATGTGTTTGATATGTTGTTTGATTCATCTATCGTACCAAAATAAGTACATATGTATGTATGTATGGTACACATAGACATTGCACAGAAAAGGTCAATCAAAAGTTGAAAATTGAACTGATAAATTAAAAAGCTTAAAGGCATACATATGGGCATTCGCGAACAAATATTGCATGCATAAATATTATATATTTCTATATAAAAAAAAAATACTACAAATAATCAACTAAATTGGGCATATATTCAAGGTATTTTAAGAATAGCCTTTACAATTTGCACAATATGCTAAAGAAAAAAAAAATTTTTTGCCTGCATATTATTTTCATTATTTCTATTTTGATTGTATTTTTTATTTTTATTTTATTTATTATTTTATTTTTTATTTTCATTTTATTTTCTATTTTTTATTTTTTATTTTTTATATTATTCTCATATTTTGTAATGTTTTGCAATATTTTTGAACTCATGTTGCATCTGTCACCTAGGAAATGCCCATATGTATTACATGTTGCATGCAGTACATACATAAAATTCATTTCTGCCATATGAATGTTCATCTGTAAAGGATATACGTACATACGTGGGTGTTTGTATCATCACCTATGTTATGCGTTTTTTTCAATGTTGATCCAACCACTCAACCATTCAATTACCTGTTGATTTTATATGTACTCTCTCTTTTTATGCTCTTTTGATTTTGGAACATACATTTTTTTTGTTTTTTTTTTTTTTTTGAAATTAACTTCATTTTGTTTACTTTACGTCACATACATATTGTATGACAGCGCATTCGTTTTTTGCGTAGGCTAGGATATAGTGCAAACAGTGTTGAACAAGCACTTTCACAATGCAATCAGTAGCTTTATCATTCCGGAAGTATAAATACCGTCAACATCTAATGTTTAGTTATCAGTCGATGGTATGATTATCGATAGTGTTAAATGTCGGATGAAAATATTACAATAGTAAAGAGAAGAAATTAAAAGCAAAAATCATAAAAATCATAATCTATAATTCGAAGTAATTTTTTGCACTTTTAGAATAAATATGTCATCGATTATCAAATTTAACAAGTTGTTTCAAGATCATCAAGATAAAATAGAAAATCTATGAAAAAAAAAAGGTTCTGAATCTCAAATCAAATGTCTATATTTTCTAACGTGAAATTTTTGTAAATGTGGCAAAACGTTATTTGTCCATTATTTAAAATAAAGTGTGATTTTAGTGAACTAAAGATATGAGAGCTTTCAAAAATTGCATTTAAAGTTTTTGTTAGTATAATAAAGGAAAGTGCATAAATTGAAGGTCTAAATGAAAGAAAAATTGAAACTTGAAATTGAGTTGAATTGGTGAAGTTGCATTAGTGAACACCAAGTGATCAAAATATTTCACCATAAAATAATATCAAACGAAAAAATTTGACCCCAAAAGCTTTCGATTAAATTCAGAATGTTCTGACTTTGGGGAATAAGGCAGCCAAATACATTGTGTTTTGAAATTGAAACATTATATATGAATATTAATATATAATACAATATTTAATTTTCGATCAGAAATAATAATTACAGCCTGATTAAGGGGCACAACGAGTTTGAACGCCTGAAAAAATGTGATTTTTGTGAATTGTTTAAAAAAAAAAAGTATTGCATCGATTGTTTTAAAATTATACAGATATATTTGTGCATAATTAATGAATACAAAGTAATTTTTTCAAATGAAAAAAAAGTTTTCCCACTGCTGCAGTGATTGTAGCCTTCGCAGTGCCTGAAATAAAAAAAAAACCAAATATTTCCTATACAATGGCCCTCGATTGTAAAAAGAAAAAAATGAAATGCAACAAAATGGCGGTTTTTTGAAAAAAAAAAATTAAAATCTTGCTGAAAAATCTGATGGTTTCTGGCCTGGCATAATTATATTTTTCATCCAATCATAAAACTGGAGGGTCATTGTATTTAAAAACAAATACAAAACAAGCTAAAAGAAGACCCAAGTCGATCGGATGATTTGCAGCAAATTTGAAAAATGTAGTTTTGAGAAAAACGCATTTAAAGATAAAAGTACTGATTTCATTGTTCATTGCAGCTGCTCTGTAGAAGGCTGTAACTCAGGACTATTTAAAATTTTCGCTTGAATTTTTAATATGTTATTTTTAAAGGTATAAATTATCGAAAAATGAAAAATAGAAATTTTCAAACTAGTTGTGCCCCTTAAAAAAAACAAAACATTTTTTTTTTTTTATTTTATTAATTTTCACTCTATCGTAAAAATTAATTTGATAAATTGTATGTATTTTTTCAAGAATCTAAATTAATTTGAATTTTATTTTTTTATCAAGAATAAAAAATATTTTTTCAGTTTTATTTTCACGCTCAAGCATAAAGATTATTATTATTTTTTTTTTTTTAATATAAAACTCAAAAAGACGCCTACCATTTAATTGGAGGTAAACTTTTTATGAAATTATGAAAAATTGAAAAGGCTGAACATAATCAAATGCGGTAAAAAATTAAAAATCAAACAATAATTCTTATTAAAGATCTAAAAATAAAAGCTTAAAAGTAAAAAAAATCCCATAAAAGTAATAATTAAATAAAATTTCTACACATAGCACTCGAAATGATTTTTATATTAACACGCTGCTATAGCAGCTCTAACAATAATGTGAAAAAACTAATTTCATTTGTTTTAATTGTATGTCTAACAATTGCAAATGTAAATTCACAAAGTAATTCAAATGTAGCAATGTTCAAAAGAGCATCTTTTCCTTTATCAAAAAAATGTGATGATGTACATAAAGTAACCGATGGCTGCTTTAAGGATCTTCCACCATATATAATTGAATATGCACAGTCAACAAAAATTGCCACCAATACACAAGAGGTGTCATGGAAATGCGCGTAAGAATCTTATTCTATTATATTTGGGCTCTTATTCATATATATAACTAGGAGTATATCGTTTGTATATCTATTATAGTATAATACTAAAAGATTTCTCAAATATTTCATTCTACACAATATCAGTTTTCATAATGGGAATGGGAATCAAGTACTATTTTTACTTTTTATATCCTGGGGTTGCATATGATATTAGAAATAATCAAATTGGATTGAATTGATACAGTTCATGTATACCAACATGTATACAGTGTATGTTGATATGCTTAAGGCACATGTAATGTTGCGGAACATATTCGTTCTGCTGCAGAGCATAAATAGACACCGCATTTAATAAAATATATTGAATATTGATCTCAATTAAAAATTTTTGCAATTGATTTTTGAAAATATCCAACATGTTTAAAATTTTCGTTTGAATAACGAATAATGGAAAATGAGGATGATTGAATCTGAAATATTTATCGTGAAGCTCTAGTGCCAAAGGACAACTTTTATTGGAAAAATATAAAATAAAATAAAAAAATCTCCTTACAGTCGGCTGGGGCCGACCAAACTATACCCTGCATATGTAGATTTATATATAAAAAGTTTACTCGAATATCCAACTTTTCTTTTATTTCCACTTTTCGAGAAACAATTTTTGCATGTACTACTAATTTACACCCGAAATATGGTTGACTTTGACGAAATAAAAGGATTTTAAGATAATTCCGAGGCTTAGTATGGGAGCTATATAAAAAGTGGGCGTGGCTTATCACTTTCTAGTAAATCCAATTAATTTTTCAATGTTAATCCACACCTTAAATTTGGTGTTCTACGTTGAATAGTTTCTAAGTTATGGTGGTTAACATTTTTGTTTAATTTCCTCAACTTTGTATGGGAGCCCCAATAAGAAGTGGGCGTGGTACGCTTATTTTTCGCCAGATTATTTCCGACTACGATATTAATTTAAGTGTCAATTATGGTTATTCTAGACAGAAGATTGCCGAAGTTGCAGCTGTTTCAATTTAAAATTTGTATGGGGGCTACGATAAACACTGGGCGTGGTGCGCCCATTTTCTGTGAGCCTAGTTGCTCGTACAATACTAATCCATACCCTAAGTCTGGTTGTCCTAGGCTAAATGGTTTGTAAGCTATGGAGCTTAAAATTTTAGTTTAATTCACTCGACTTTGTATGGGAGACCCATGAAGGAGTGGGCGTGTCACACTGATTTTCTGCCAGATTTTTGCCGACTACGATATTAATTTAAGTGTCATTTGTGGTTATTCTAGACAGAAGATTGCCGAAGTTACAGCTGTTTCAATTTAAAATTTGTATGGGGGCTACGATAAACACTGGGCGTGATGCGCCCATTTTCTGTGAGCCTAGTTGCTCGTACAATACTAATCCACACCTTAAATCTCGTTATTCTACGCTGAATAGTTTGCAAGTTATAACCGGTAACATTTTTTTTAATTTCCGCAACTTTGTATGGGAGACCCAAAAAGGAGTGGGCGTGGAACATTGATTTTCTGCCATATTATTTCTGACTGCCGTGTTAATCTAAGTGTCAATTATGGTTATTCTAGACAGAAGATTGTAGAAGTTACAGCAGTTTCAATTTAAAAGAAGTACAGACACTTTGTATGGGAGCTACGCTAGAAAGTAGGCGTGGCTCACCCACTTTTGGCGAGGTTATATAGTAGTATAATATAACTCTATGTACAAAATATTGTTGTCCCAAGTGGTATATTATGTGAGTTATAGCAAGTTAAAGATTTTGAAAATTTCGCGTGGTTATTGACCGATCATGCCCAATATCAATTCCCTCCGTACCCTTGGATCATAGATTACTTATGCCAAATTTCATCGAAATAGCTCAATATTTACTCAAGTTATCGTGCGAACCAGCCAGGTGACAGACAGACGGACGGACGGACGGACGGACGGACGGACGGACGGACGGACGGACGGACGGACATCGTTAAATCTAAAATTTAATCGACGCTGATCACGAATATATATCCATGTCTATATCTCCGGAGATTCCTTCAAGTGGACACAAACATCTGACCGAAATGAATATACCATGCATATTGCATTATGCAGGGTATAAAAATAAATATGTGGCACTTAAAGCCCCAAAGGGCTCATGGGCCGAGCTTCTCTTCTATTACTATTGTGCGTCTTAAATTTGGATAAATATATTGGAAAAATATATTGAATTTAAAAAAATAGCAATTTGTGTGCATATCTTTGCTAAATTTTATATTATGCGACACATGAAAACTATGAAATCCATCAAATTGAACAAAATCAAACATTTTCTATAAGTTGTACTAGGGTTGCCTTTCATATTGTTTTAGAATATATGATCTAGTACGTTTTCGTCAAATCTGACATTTCCAAAGGAAAATTTGACATTTTTTAGCATAAACGTACTCAGAACGTTTTGATGTACAAGCGCTATTTGTGTTGTTTGCAGTGACTTGAAAAATTAATCTAGCTCAAAAAATGGCTTTAACTCGTGAACATTTTCGAACTATGATTTTTTACGATTTTTGAAGTGAATTATCAAAACAACAGTGCTTCGATCATCATCTTTATGTGGCATTTAGCGATGAAGCAGGCCTTCCAGACCCTCCAGACTCGTTTAACGAATTCAAGTGTTGTCGCCGTTCGTTCCAGGATGAATTTCGTAAAGGTCGTCCAAAATCGGTCATTGTTCCAGAAACTGTGCCAACTGCTGTGCGTGAACTGCTAATGAAAGATCGTCATGTGATATACCGTGAGATAGAGGCATTCTTAGGCATTAGCTTCACCGCCGTGCATTCGATATTGTATGAACACTTAGCTGTCTGGAAGGTTTGTTCTCGTTGGATCCCGCATAATTTAACTTAATCGCTCAAAAAAGGCTCGTGTCGATTGGTGCAAAGAAATGATGAAAAAATTCGATCGCCTAGCTTCGAAAGACGTTTATAAGACCGTGATAGGTAACGAATCATGGATATTTGCGTATGAGCCCGAAATAAAGCATCAATCGACCGTGTGGGTTTTCCAAGACGAGCCAAACCCAAAAAACATCATATTTTGGAGGCGTTTCAGTTGGAGTGGCAAAAGTGCTTCGACAATTGGTTTGAGCGCTTTCAAAAGTGTATAAATCTTCATAGAGAATACTTTGAAAAACAATACAACCATATTTGATGATAACCAAATGCATTTTCATACTTTTTAAAAAAATAAACAAGCTAACCCTCATATTATGAGTTATTTCAAGAAGATTGAAATATAAACGTAAATGCTGGTGAAATTTAAAAAAAAAAAAAAAAAACTACGCCTATCTTTCATATAATAGCACCCTTTGGAACATACATTTCCAAGCTTTGTATTCATAAATGAAGCTGTAAATTGGTAAATATGAATATTTTTACCAACAACCCAATGACAACGAGACAGAGCGTTATTGGTTGAAAATCGCATTTATATTCCATACCAAAGTACACTGTTTCCTGATTTTACGCAAATGGCATGGGTCAATTTAAAGTTTAGAAATAAAATCGGCTATAAAAAAAAAAAAGACTAATGAATATTTCTTCAAAATCATAAGATTATTCGAAAGATTGGACTTTTCGATTTAAGAATGAAAGACAACATCATTCGAATAACTGCCTTTGAAATTCTCCATCCGATCAACCCAATATTGCAGTATATTTTCGATTGTTTAATATTGTATATTTTCGAGAAAATATTTCAATTATATTTAATTTTATTAATTTCAGTGTTTTCAATCGTGGTATAAAATGTTTCGATGACTACACAGCATGATGTTTGCCAGATAAATTAATGTTACACCGAAATAATGTGGAAGGTGCAAGAAATTATTATAAAAAATTATGCGATGATCCTGAATATCAATTGGGTAATATTTATAAAATATAATTTTTTCTTATGTGACATCAGGCGTTATTATATGTATATTATGTAGGTGGAACACATTCAGATGTTCCCAACTTGATTAAATGTTCTCTTATGTGACACTTGTACACATGTATCGTATACATTGTTGCAGAGTAGTTTGGTTTTCATACAAATGTTTACATATAGTAATTTCAGTTTGCTGTTAAGTTCGAATGTTTTTCTATAATATATCGATTTCCTGAACTGCTTTTATTGAAACTTCTTATTTTATTGTTTCATAATTCAAGTAAAAATAGCCTTTGTCTTTGTTATTTCAAGAAATTTATTTATTCAGGAATATTGTGTTCTCAAGCGAATATGATTTGTTTATGTTTAAATATCATTATATGAATTTGGAGATCAATGGCATCTGCCAATTAAATATAATGCTCAGCAAATACATTTCAACTATATAAAATTCCATAATCCGATCCGATTTACATATACGTACATATATTTATAGTGACATGATAATATCTGCAAAATATATATTCTCGTATGCACACAATGGTTTTACAGAGTACTTTCAACATGCGGACTGCTTCTCTCATATACAAAATGATTGGATGCAATGTGCGAAGAAATTTCAAAATATAACTGTTACATACAGTTTTATAGAACTTTGTTGGTAAGTTGTTTTGTTTATTTGCTTTAAGTTATGCTAGTGAACACATCATCATATATTCACATACATATTTCATTTACTCTGAGCTAATCAATAATTTTAAATCAAATGATGTCATTCATAGAATTTAGGCGTCACATAAATTGTTCATAATTCTCCATTATGATATTGGCTAATATCTTGACATCAGATGATCGATTGCATTTAATTTTTCACTTTCACCATGTAATCGTCATTTAGTGCTGCGAAACAACCAAAATTTTTATTTAAAAACTTCGTCTCCCTAACACATGCGGTGACCATATGTATGTATCATATTTGTATATCATTCAGGTTCATTTGCTTTTTCTATCGAATATATTCCATTTATATATTTGCACCATATACATATACATTAATATACTTTTACAGCGCACGAAAAACGTTTATAAATTGTATTTACAATAGCGCCCGTAATAAATGTCATACACGCTCCGTCGAATTTGTACGTGATGCAGCTCGTGTGATGTCAAATGAGAAACCTTATAGCGATTGTCCTCGACATAGGTATGCTGTATGCAATGCCGGATATGCAATTGGACATATAGTTTATCGTCGAGATCGACGTCATCAATATGAAATGTATGGTTATGTTCTCTTGTGGACAATACTACCACTAGCAGTGATAATACTTGAGCTATTGTAATCAGGAATGTGTTTAATAGTGGATGAATATTTGATTCAAATTTGAATCAACATAGATATCATGCGGAAATTGACAAGGTAAATACATCAATATATCGATATCGAATGGTGTCAAAAACAATTCAACATTTTTACTTTTTATATTAACCTATATTAACCTATATTAACCTGTGCTTCTAATTGTATTCAATAATATATATTATCCAATATAATGTGTGTACTATGTGTGTACTATGAATACTATATTATGCTAAAATAGTACAATAATTCAGGTTGATGAATCAGTTGAAAGTATCAAAAACTTTGGAAAACTTTAGAGTGTCTTTATATATTGATTGTAATTAAAATTTAAAACTACAACAATATTAACCAATCCAATATTAACCAATTAAAAGCTTATGATACTAAATGAAATTGAAGAGACTTGAATGAAATGCATCTGATATTATTGAACTGAATCTGAAATTGCAACAGTTTAGACAATTTGGAAAAATTTACTTAAGCTGGAGAGAGTGGTTTCATTCCTTAACATACTGGTCCCCTAATATTTTTTAGAGATGTTGCGGTATTGTAAGTAGCGTGTTGTGGATGTAGATGTTCATTCGGTGGTCCAACATTGATCCGTCCTTTCTAGTACCGTAATTCTTTATACGATGTTGTTGTGTCGCAGAAATTTTTAATGTTTGAAGAAAAATTATTTTTATTTATATTTTAATTTATAGTAGAAAATGGACAAAAAAAAAAAACAAATTTAGCTAAGCATCTCGTAAGGAGACAATTTGCAGTTGGTTGAAGTGGTGACTCATCCATGATTCCAAATAGCGCTTACGCATCGTTTTGTTACCACATCCTCGCTTCCAACTGTTCGTTAGGTTGTTTGTGTGGGCAGCACGGTTAAATTCATTTCGTACTGTTTAGAAACCTTACGAGATCGCTGATATTTATTTCCGCCAACTCCTCTATGTTACTGAAGAGTGGTTTACATAGGGTGTTCATTCTATGCTTCCAAAGGGTAGGGCATTTACAAAGGAAGTGGAAGACCGTTTCCACTTGGTTACAACTGTGACAGAAATCGTTGTGGACAATTCCTATTTTGGCCCCCTGTTCTCCGATGAGCCAGAAACCAGTAATGACTGCCGTCAGTCTAGAGACGTCTTTACGGTTCCTGTTTATCAGTAACATTGATTGTTTATGATTGTATGTAGGCCACAGTGACCTACTAGTTTTACATTTCGTAAGACTTTTCCACCTACAATCCGCTATTTGTAGATATTTTGTATTGATAGTTCTTTTAGCTACACTCAGCGGTATGAACTCCGGGTCTGCAAGAGCCTCTTGCATGGCAGATCCGCTTCTTGCCAGTTCGTCGGCTTTTTCCTTCCCTTCTATATTCCGGTGTCCCGGAACCCAGATCAATGAAACGTTGTGCCGTTCGCTGAGTGTATTGAGGCTCATTTTGCCTTGTTCCACTAGGAAGGAGGATATGACGGCTGAATTCAAGGCTGAATTGCAGCTTGGCTGTCTGATAGTATAACTATGTTGAGCTTGAATCTGAAGTCCGCGGTTAGTATCCTACAAGCTTCCCCGATTGCAAACACCTCCGCCTGGAATACGCTAGACAGGTTAGGGAGGCACACAGACTTGTCCACTTTCAATCTCTCTGTATATATACATGCCCCTACGCCACAATCCATTTTGGAGCCGTCCGTGTAGATTGTGGTGTCGTAGCTGTTTAACAAATTCACAGAAGTTTGCTGTGTTTACTTTAGTTTACTACTGTGAAGTTTCTATTGATATTCATCCTCGGGATAATGTAGTCGGTCCTGTCAGACGCATATTGTGTTTCCCTTGTTAGTATGTTCTCTCCTTCCTTTAGCCAATTGCAGTACTTATAAGACAAAAGAAAAAAAAAAAGACTCAGATTACAGCGATTGCTGTATTCTTTTGAATAAATTCAAAAAATCATTTCAATTCATTCCGAATCATATTTAATTGGTTTCAAATTACAATAAGAATTTTTGACTTTTCTCGAGACACCCAACACAATTCTCAGCAAATGACTGGAAATATAAAAAAAATTATGGAAAAATAAATGATTTGTGCCAACTTTATTTACGGTCAGTATGACATCACTTTCTTCCACAAAAATTAAAAAATTTGTCAAAAATGTAAACAAAACCATTGAACTATGACATGACTAATCGATTTTATAGAGTTTATGTATTGTATTAGTACATACAAATTAAGTAAAAAAATTTATTGGATGTTAAAAATGTTTATTGTGTATTGCAATAAGTGTATAACCAATATATATATATCTTTTGGAGTAATTTCTAATAGCATTTTTGCTTATAATAATTGTGATCAATGTTGGACTGTGTTTAAAATGTTAATAATGGTTAATCATGTTAAAATATGTCATGTTAAAAATAACTTTAAATAATACAAATAATGAAAATAACTTTAAAATAAGAAGTGGATTAAACAATCAAGTTTATGGACATCTAAAGATTAACACTCTTGGTATTGAAAATTAAATGTTATTTTACTATTTGATGTTTATTTGATGTTTAGAGGATTTGAGAATATTTTTAGAATATATATTTATTTTCTATAAAATATATTATAATAGAAATATTACAAATGTTACGTTTTTATATTAAATCTAATAAATGTTATTAAGATGAATATGATACAGTTAAAGAAGTTTATATATTAAGTAAAGCAAAAGTTGAGAATAAAAATAATTTCAGTATAATAATGACAAATTTATTATATTTATATACTTATGTCTCAGAAATGAAATGTTGAAAATCACATATGGATACAGAAATTAAGAATTAAATGTAATATGTAATGTACACATATGTATATACCAAAGAAGTTGATACTCATGTTGCTAGAAATAAGTATACTGACATCATTTGTAAACATGTCATAAACTCATGATACATATGCATATGTATATTCCAAAGAAGTTGATACTCATGTTGCTACAAATATGTGTACTGATATGATTTGTAAACATGCTATAAACTCCGAAAGAATTATCTATATCAAATCTAAAAATACTATGAGCTACTGCAAGTAAACTCAATGGCAAAAATTAAGTAGTTAAAATTAAACTATCGAAAATTTGTCGGAGCTAAATATTTAGGTTGATCAAAATTACACAGTAAATACACGGTTGTACCTGAGTAATAGAAAGTATTTTCTGAAATAATTTGGGTCGCTAAATTCCAAATATTTATTTTTCACAATTGAGAGACCCAATTCGTTTCATTAGGAATGAAATATCGACATATGAAAACATTCAATCCTTGCTTCTGAGGTATGGGGTGTGTTTAGCAACATTACGAAGAAAATGACGAGAAACATTTTTCTGAAACATACTTACCCTCTATATCAGCCATACGTTCGTAAACCAAGGGAACAGCGGTAAAAATTGCCCCGTAAAAGCTAAAAACTTAGCACAAATGCTAGAGATTTATTCATTCTCGGCTGGTACTAATTGAAGCAATTATTTTGCCATTAAAGTTGGTTAAAAGTTTATATAAAAATGAATTTGCATTCAATTTTTTTGAATGAATTTTTCAATTTTGTTTCCAAAAGTTAGCGATGCAATCATTAAAATAGATAGAATATTCTTAAAATTAGACAATCAATGCCATTCAATTGCCCAGTATTTGATCACTTGCTCTCTTCAAACGAACTTTTAGCATGGAAAAGCATTAAAGAAGTCATTGCACATATTCTAGGCATAAACCATTCACCTGTTGTTCGAACAAAGTTCGATTCTATGATAAATGCGTTCGAAATACGAGGTATTCATATGTCAATAAAACTAAATTTTTGGAATTTCCATATGGATTACTTTGAGCATCAATCAAAATCCTTGTTTATCAAGTGGACCTCACGAAAATAGACTGAAGTCTGTTAGAGCATATGAGTCTCACGGCTGATACTTCTGACGGTCAAGCACAAGTTTTACGGACACTGCGACCATACGAGGTCTTTTGTACCCAAGCCAGTCTACGACTCTAGAATCTCCTCTACCTTTTTAATAAAATATAGAATTGATCTTGTTGAACTTTTGATGATTGAAGCTGATGTAAAATAAAATATGGTAAAATGTGAATTCCATAAATTAAATACCCAAATTTTTACTTTTACATTATATATTGCTTGATAACTATAGTCATTTATAGTGTATGGACCCATGTAAAATCAACTCTGCATAAGTACGATATTAATCCCTGAAAGGCAATTTCGGTTTTGACAAATTTCTGGGCTTTGGATTACGTTTTGAACTTTTTATGAGCAAAATTTTGCTCTTGCTTATGTGTATTTGTAAAAACTTAAAAAAAAGGTCTAAATTACCTACATATATATGGAGGAAGTAGATGGTTAATATGTTCTACAAAATGTTTCTTACAATTTTCTCTAGAATGTTGCGAAACATTCCACATACCTCAGAAGTAAGGATCGTATAGTTTCATATGCGTATTCACTGTAGGAATGGACCAGAGGGTGAAAGGTTTGACTTCATCTAAAAAAAAAAAATTATAAAATTTCGATGTAAACGTTCAAAATACGTATATTTTTTATATTCATGTGTGTTATTCAAGAAATATAGTGTACTATTTGTTAGAATATAAATTTACTATATATTTATGTACTTTCATGTGTATGTAGGATAAATATTACAGTACTCCCTGTGTATCAATTATATGTGCCATATACGAGTAGCTAGTGAATATGCAAACCGTAAAAATTGTTAATTATCTTGACTCGACGGCTTAGTGCGTGTGACATCAGACCAGACCGAGCGAAATAAAAATAGGTATACAGTGAACCCTCGGTTAACGAACACAATTCGTGACAGAATCTTGTTCGTTATGCGAAACGTTCTTTAGCAAATCTATTATTTTCATATAAATCAATATAAATCAATGTAAAACAATGTGTTATATAACACATTATGATACATATATGAATCCTATATTTGTTGGAAATTGAATATAGGATGAAATGAGGATATTTGTAACGCAAAAAAAAAATAATTTTTTTTGTACAAACCTGTTTTTATAATACCTACATGAAATCGTTGGTTTCCGTTTGTTGCAAATGGGACAAAGCATTATTATTGAATAAATCTGTGGCGGGATTTAACCACTGTCCGATTGGGGTGATGATTTTTAATGTATGATGCCAAAAGACACCCTTGCTTTTAGCATTTCTCTAATTGTACTAGACCGTTGTTGTCCTTCTGTTACCTCCTCGCCTCATTGCTGTAAAGCATAAAGTTTCTTCATGAAAGTTTCGAGAGTTCTCTTGGTAATACACTCCTATGCCTTTCCAATAATTTTAATACAGGCAACGCTGGCAAAGTTCTTTAGTGTAGAGCATTTTGAAATTAGGAATAACTTGCTGGTCCATAAGCTGAAGTAATGGAGTAGTTTTAGGAGGTAAAAAGTGAATTTTGATGAATTTGAGCTTTTCAATGAGATCCCTGGTGGATGGGAAGGAGCGTTGTCCACAAGCAAAGGAAGGCATGAAATGGTAAATCCATCTCAATAAAATATTTCATCATAGACGAAGCAAAACATTTGTTGACCCAATAGTAAAAATGTCACGTGTCACCCAAGCATTACTGTTGGACCTCCATATGACACTAAGCCTGCTCTTATCGACAATATCATGCATCAATATCCCGGCTGATGCATAACAAATTTAATATCGAAGAGATTTTTCTTTCGAAGGGTACTCACCTGTCGGCAAGAAATTGGCAATTCTTCCGGCAGTAACAATTTGCCATGAAAAAGCTTCTAAAAGAACTCTGTGACATAGCTCAAAAAAGTGATATCACAAGAGTTCTGCCGTTCGGAACCGGCTTAAATAAGTAGGTCCCTCGGCCAATGAGCCCCTCGGGGCTTTAAGTGTCACATATTTATTTTTAAAGCGGTATTTCACGGTTTTTTGGTTTGGCATTGCTTTCTTCTGTGTAGTTATATAGGTTGCGTTTGATAATTTTTCCCAAAACAATCCCGTTTGGTCACAATTATGAATGCCAGTATGTGTTTTAAAATTTTCGAACCACCCTTTGCTTACTTTAAACGTTTCTTTCGTTTTTTTTCGTTGGTCGTTAGACGAAACTTCGTTCGCTTTTAAACAACAAATTTTGTTCGTTATGCAAAAAGTTCGTCAAGCAGGCGTTCGTTAACCGAGGGTTCACTGTACATATGTATACTGATTAAAGTTTTTCAATTTTCGATTTTCGAACTCATGACCTACGACCGATGTACAAGAGCCCAATGCACTAACCAACTGAGCTTTGTCATCCCATTATTGTAGTAACATTTAAACATAAATAATGAAAGTATTAAATATTTCAAAAAATAAGAAGAAGGAGAATATGTATCAAAAAATTAATATTGTTTTAGTAAAACATAACTAAATAAGAGATAATTTAGAAAAAAAAATATTTTTTTTCACAAATTAAAAATTTTTGGAAATCAAAAACGTGAAAAAATTGGAAAATAAATTTATTCTAATTAAATATAATAAGAAATATTAAAAATTAAATAATAAATATTCGAATAACTTACATTTTGTGAATTCAAAAATTGGAAAAATATAAAATACCAATAAGAAATAATGTGGTATAAAGAAGTAGGACGAGCGAACTTCGGTATACTGATTAATCACATATTGGAACCAGTATATAATCATGGGATATATTAAAATAAATAAAATATATATACAAAAATATAAAAATAATTTAGCTCAATTTCAAAATGAATGTTATCAACTGAACTGAATTGAAAATGCTATAATGGGATAGAGATTCAGGTAAACAATGCTACCTTTAAGTTATGAATTGAGCTTCAATTTTAGCTTCTCATATAAAATGTACATTTTTGAGAAAGCCAACCAACAGAGTGTTCAATATTTGTTATTAAAATAAAGAAAAAGCAAATGAAAATAGTACAATAAAATGGTCTATATATGCTCCGATACCTTATACCAACACCGATACCGATCCAAAAAAGAAAGGAAGAGTAGAAGATGACGTCTTCAGCAATTCTCTGGATCAATGTCAAAAAACACCGCAGCTGTTCAAACGTTTCCTGGCCTATTTGAGTTGCAAAAATAGATATTTGTTCTTACTTCTGCCATTGAACAACCATTTCACGTCCTGAAACCATCTTCAAACGGATTTCAAACATACAAATGAAAGAGTAACTCTTTAAACTAATACTCAAACAGGAAAATGTCGTTAACTGTGCTCATTTCAATAAAATCGTTCAGAAAACTTCTGGAAATTTGTCATCACAAATCTGACAATCTTCGACAAAACTCTTCAATAGTATTTCTCTGGGAATACAAGGACCAACGAATACATCTTTCCAAGAACCGGTACCATAAATCGTTTTCCGCTAAGGAAACACAACAAGTATAAGTTCTATTGATTTTCGCCGGTCAATTTATCGGATGATATTGTATTTGATCGGCGTTGCCATCTTTTTGACCTATTTTGGACTACTGTGGGACCGCAAGGTATAGCACATAATCGATATTCGAATGGAGTTTCCATTCAGTGATTGAGTTGGCACTGTAAAAGGTAACGTCGCAATCTAAACACTTATAAATTCTGAATTATGGCTTACTTTCTTGCTACTTACAGATATTAAATCCATAATCATCTCCGAAGAATTCATCACATAGTGTCCAATACGCCATTGAAATAAAAAATCAGCTATTTTCTCAAGACTCCATCCTTTTCTGCTTAATAAACTACACATTTCCAAATATGAATGGCAGAGTTGACGTTTGATCAAGACTTATACATATGTAATTACTTAGTATAATGTTGAAAGTCTGGGCAATAATCCGATTGAGGATGGATTCTAAAATGACGGGATACTGATATTTTAAGTTCCAGCTAAAGTAACCACAGATCAAAGCCCTCTTATCCAGTGAAACCCCTTCAAAGGACTAACCAAATTTTTATGGAGCATAGCGAATCCAAACAATAATATTTTAACCATAAACAAACGGTATGATAGAATGTATTCGAGACTATTCACAATTCATTTATAAACTATTGTAAAAATGTGTTTTTCAATAGTTTTGAAAATGTGAACAAATAAAAACTATGTGATTGTATTTGAGTGTAAAACGGGGAATATGCATTTCTCTTAAAAACCATATTGATTTCGACATTTTTGTAATCACTTCAGTATTCAACTATTCTCTGTTAGTGCTATAAGATTGTGGAATTCAATACAATCAATATTAATCTGCTTGCACCATCGTCATCTTTATATCTATGATATTTCTCTAGCACATCTAGCCTATTCACTCGTCATCTATCACAAAATCAGACTCTGATTAGCTGATGTCCCTTCATAACATTCAGCGTAAAGCCCTTTTCAGTGCTCATGAAGTACGTACCTCATGTACTCCCAATTAAGGTAAGAAAAGAATTTAAAGATTTTATTTCAATGAACTTTGAGTTTAACTAGGTAGCTTGCTAGCTATTGTACCCAGTAGGTAGGGGGAGTAGAAAAAGTCGTGTAATTAAATCTACTCTATATAATTAATAATACAATACCAGCTGAAATATGAGTAGTAAAAGAAGATGCAGTTGATGTTGATGATCATGATGATGATGATGTTGATGATGATGGCAATAATGATGTAATGTGAGCAGAAGCAAAAGAAAATATTTTTTAACACCTTCAAGATCATTAAATGTGCGGTTCAGTTCCTTTACATAGTCAAATGCATTTATTATTGTTGCCATGTTAATGAATATAACAATACCTTAAATACCGACAATGATCTGAGCCGATCAAAGCTACAACAACAACAACAACAAGAACAACAACATATAGAAGTTGTGAAAAGAAAAGCTACACTGATGATGGTGCCACACAAACTCATACTCATACATGCACATACATACAGATTATCGCCTACAAGAACATGCACATTCGAGTTATTCTATTTTGATTTTCTTTTGCAGCAAAAAAAAAAAAAATCCATATTAATATAAAATCTTTACTCATATCTACAAGTATATGTACTCGTATATGATACATTGAAGCGTGCATGTGTACGATTGCCAATTGAATGTAATCAAGTGTGTCTATAGAGTAAGCATAGGTAATGCAAAAAAAAAAAAAACAAAAAAAAAATACATAAATAAATAAAAGCATGCATAAAACCCTATAACAAGGGTCATTTACTTATGTATGTATGTATGTATTAACTATGTTTTACGCAACACAACAACACAGCTTGATATTGCAGCAATGACGCAGGTTTGATGACGACACACATACAACAAAGCCTTACTTTTTATAACATTAACGCATATAAAAAATGATACCACAATTTATTGGCGACATCTAATGGCGGTCACTTTTGTTGCTGCAACAACTCTGATACTGATGTTGATGTTGCCATGTTGCTGCTGCTTCCAAAAAGGCACAACACATTTTTATTTTTTTTTTTTTTTTTTTTTTGCATTGGTTGGCTGGTGTACACTTATGATGATGGTAGTCATACATAAATACACATCATAAAACATAATCAAGTTCACATTCACAAGCATTTGCATGCATAAACACAAATATGTATACACACAGGTATGTATATATACATATGTATATAGGCTTGCATGTTTACGGATACATGCACTAGCATCGTCACCAACCGCCAACCAGTATGATGCTCATACAACGATGAGATTAATTTTTAGCGATATTGTCATATTTAGCTGTTGATGTTGTTGTTGTTGTTATTATTGTTGTTAGTATTATCAACATTTTGATTCCATTAACACACACACACACTCGTATACATACATACACCTTTAACTACAGTCAGCAACAACGCATGACGTCCATAGATTAAGTCGACAGCAAGAATTTTAGTGATATTTTTTTTTTTTAGTATTTTTTGTTTTTTTGCAAATGACTTTCGGATGTTTTACTCTCATATACATGATTGTTTGTTTGCTCATTCTGATATTCTTATATGCTTATTTACAATTCTTACATGATATGTGACACTTCTTGTTGTACTATAGGTACTCGTACATTGGCTGTTGTTGGTCACAATTGCTTCAAAATTATAGACGTAATAATATAAATTTTACTGTGTGACCATAGTTATTACCTATGGACAACGATAGCGGAATATATATATGTATATATATATCCTAAGGAAGAAGGAAAGTCATTAAAATTATGGGCGTTCAAATGCGTTCGCAATGAACAATTGTTTATTATATGCAGTCAAGTACATTGTCATGAGTGATATAATCTGTAAATTGGCCAATACTTTGCAACACATAAAAACCGATAGCTTAGCAATATGTAAAAACCTATAAAAAGAGCAATCATGTTTGCTATGTTCTGTTTCGTTTTTAAATCAAATAGTCGTCATCGATCTTTACCCTGAATTCATTCCTGTTAGACGAATGCAAGTATGTCGCTATTAAAAATATTTCAATTTAATTGGCACAATAGGATTTGAATAGAATTTTAACGAAGGTTCCAAGAAGCTCTTAGTGATGGATGCTTATGTTTGTGCAGCAGGCTTTCACCGCTGATTCAATCCAACGTGGCGAAGATATGTTGCCCCATTTGAATCATGAGAAATCACCTTTACGAATAATTCTGAACAGAATTTGACAAAGGTTCCAAGAAGCTTTTAGTGAATAATGCTTTTGTTTGTCCAGCAGGCTTTCACCACTCATCCAATCCAACGCGGCGAAGATGTGTTACCCTATTTTAATCATTAGAAAGCACATTTACGAATAATTCTCAGTATAAGTCACTCATTTGACGTACCTGAAAATTTAAAAATTTAGAAATATATTCTTCGATATTAATATTCTTCATATTTAAACATATTTTCCTGCCAATTCCTTCATCAGGCAAGTTACAGAGTAGTAATTTGCCAAGTGAAAGCTTTCGAAGTAGCTTAGCAATAAAGCTCGAAAAATAGCGATATCACAAGAGCTTAATTGTTTAATATCTGAGTTCTGATAGCTTTCTGATGTAGCTCGTAAAGTAAGACTAACTATTGAATGTTATTGAATTCAGATGGTACTTAGACGTTAAGACCTAGTACTCTTTTTCCAGACGGTGCATGGCAACAGCCTTTTTATCGGAAGTGGTCACCATACTCATGATGGTTTGCGGCAATGAGAGTCAGGTTGCACTCGAGGCCCTGTTAGCTCATCTAAGATGATCAATGAGTGTAAGATGAATTGGGGAAGGTGTTGCAAAATATAATACCATAAACTGAATTTTATATGGGTCCCTGAGGTATTGACGATTGCCGGGAATGAGTTGATCAATCAGCTTGCCATGAAGCTTTTGCTGGCAGACCTAAGAGTTCAGAACATATCAATCTGGCGTCAGTGCTGCGGTATTACTGCGATGAGGTAACGACTTTGAAGGAGCGAAAAGCTTACGGGATCGAAAAGCTTTTACGGTACAATTGAAGAATAAGGACCATAGGTTCTCGATCGAGGTCATCACAAGGTGCAACACAGTCGGGCATTATATGGCCATTGAGGGTGTCATCACAGACTCAATTTGTCAATCTTACTTCGAGAATGTTTCGCTAGAAAAAGCTTGAGCTTTTCGATGACTAATTAACTGAGTGCCTAGAGTCTATCCTGCTCACCATTTAAATCTAAGTCTAACTCTAATTTGAAGACTGTAGATAAATATTGATCCCGTAAAACTGTAAAATATTAAATAAACGTTTTTTTTTTTAAGCTTGTTTTAAGTTTATGCTTTTAACAAAATGTTTTCTTTTAATAAGAGATTGGGGATTAGACTAGTAAACGAAAAGATGACAGGAGACAAATGGAATAAGTCACGTAGAGGATACTTACAGTCACTGAATACCAAAAATGGAGTTTTAGTAATAGCAATCAGAAATGGGGTGTATATTTTGAACTATTTTGACTTCTACAACTCTTTGTTTAGATTTTACTATAAACCTTTTGTAGATTTTGTCACTTAAAATTGCGGCGAGGTGTAAGATTTATGATTTCTAACTAATTTGTGTAAGAAGAATTTAGAAGATTGATGATTTCTAATTAATTTGTGTAAGACGAATTTAGTGCAAATATGCAATTTATTAACAGAGTCGTTAACAGAACGTTATTATATATGGCTTCATATTTATAATCAAAGTTAAGATTATCTTAAAGTTCGAATTGACTTGTTTGACACATTAAAATGATCTTAACTTTGTCTATTACTACAGGCCATTATGCTTATAATGATTATTTTGTATTGTTGCGACAAGTATGAAATTGTAGATATAATCCATAGTAATAGTAATTTTATCAAAGTCATTTTTTTCCTCTCAATAAGTAGGTAGCATAAAAATAATACAAGAATATCTATGTATATTTAGTAATGCAGTAAGTATTCTTGCTGCCAGACACCCATCCCAAGTCATACTCATCTATTTTCTAGATGCACACATACATTCTATATACCAATACATACATGTAGATGAGTGTCTTAAGAAATAAATTACATGTAATTGCTTTAATTAATTTAGACACTTCTTTCTACACCTCTTTTCATATATGTATATGCAATATATATTTTTTTTTTTTTTTAAACTTACTTAAATAATTTTCCATCAACACATCAATTAAATTGTGTAAGAATATACGTATATAGGCTATACTCGTATATGGAGGTAATTTTAGCACATAGTTGTAAACAAATAATATAAAAGAATTATTTCTCTTCTATTTTGTTTTTTTTTTTTTTCCTTTTCGACGAGTGCATACTCAGATGTATGTATACGCATATGTCTCTATATGCATATGCCTATATACATATGTATGGTATACTCGTAAACATGTATATTCATATACATTCTCTTAGCAGCATGTTGCTTCCGCTTCGTTACGCCTAAAGGTGGGGATTAATTCGATAGCATTTGATGTTTGGCAACCGTATCTATTCAGATATGTGATGGTGTGAAATGCAACAACAATAACAACAAAAACAACAACAACAAGTGGCGAGTAGACACACAATATTACTAATAATAATAACATCTACAATAATAATAAATGAATATACGTACCTATGCATATTGTTGCTTGAGTTTATAGAAGCTTAGTGCGACTACATCTATATTATGTGATAGTGATGTAGAAAATTATTGAGCGTTGAATGAAAATTAGTACTCGGAAAGAAAATTAAACAAAATGCAATGTTCGATAGTAAGAAATGGAAAGGACTTAGAAAGTAAATCTTCGATTATTGCAATAAGCGGAAAAAGAAAAATGGTACTTTATGAAAAAAAGTACTTTATTTCTACACAGTTTCGTGAACAATTCCATTACGATAAGGCAAAACCATTCATATAGTTTTCAATCTCAAATCGAGAGAGAAATAATAAAACTATTTGAGAGTGATGTGTCTAAAGTGGTATGATAACTCACGCAAGATTTTTAAGTGTAAGTTTAATGTGAGCCTTGCATTTGAAACTCAGAGTCAAATTTTTAGTATTATGTTATTCTCAGTTCAACAATCAAAACTTAGAATCAAATTCATCTGGATTTAAGCTAAAAACATTAATAGTTGAAACTTCAGTTGCAAGCTAGAATTGACAAATAGTAACAATTTTGAATGCTTAGTACTATAGTAGAGTTCTGCAAGTATACGCTAAAAATATAAAAATATAAGACATTCAAGACAAATTATATCTGCTGCTATATAAGTTTGTATTGCTGATGAGGTTTAAGTAAGAGAAGTGAACCCTAACGAGAGTAGTGTTCACATTGAAGTACATTGAAGCACTTAAGTAGTAATCGTCTACATAATTATATTTAAATCCTATTGTGACTCATTCATTCCTCAAGTACTCACTCAATCACTCACATTCATTTTTTTATGAATGTGAATGTATGAGTAATAATTTTGCTCTCACTTTGATAAAAATAATCGTATGTGCCGAGCTTTAGTCTTAAATTTTTTTTTTTATGTTCGTAAGTACAGTCGATAATATACTTTTTTTTTAAAAGAGGTTGGGTTACTTTATATCCGATTTTGTCCATATTCAACCTTTAGAGGTATGCGCGCAAAATTTATTTATTTTTTAGCTGGCAGTTATAGTCCCTAAAAGGCCATATAGCCGAGCTCCTCCCCCAGTACTGTTATACATGCTAAATTTAGGACAGTTTTAGAAGGAATAATTTCATAGATTGCCTTCTTATTAAAAAAAAAAAAAAAAAAAAACTCCAAAAATAGCCGAAAAACAACAAATTTTTTCCATATTCGACCTTTCGAGATATACGCGCAATAAATCTTTTTTTTTAGCTGGCAGTTATAGTCTCTAAAAGGCCCTATAGCCGAGCTCCTCCCCCAGTACTGTTATACATGCTAAATTTAGGACAGTTTTAGAAGGAACAATTTCATAGATTGCCTTCTTATTTCGAAAAAACCTGCAAAAATAGTCGAAAAACATCCGATTTTGTCCATATTCAACCTTTAGAGGTATGTGCGCAAAATTTCTTGTTTTTTTAGCTGGCACTTATAGTCCCCGACGGGCCCTCTGGCCGAGCTTCTCTTCCAGTACTGTTGTGCGCGCTAAATTTTAGACAGTTTTAGAAGGGAACATTTTATAGATTGCCTTCTTATTTGGAAAAAACCTGCAAAAATATCCGAAAAACAACAAATTTTGTCCATATTCGACCTTTCGAGATATACGCGCAATAAATCTTTTTTTTAGCTGGCACTTATAGTCCCCGAAGGGCCCTCTGGCCGAGCTTCTCTTCCAGTACTGATGTGGGTGTTAAATTTTAGACAGTTTTTGAAGGAACAATTTCATAGATTGCCTTCTTATTTCGAAAAAACCTGCAAAAATAGTCGAAAAACATCCGATTTTGTCCATATTCAACCTTTAGAGGTATGTGCGCAAAATTTCTTTTTTTTTTAGCCGGCACTTATAGTCCCCGAAGGGCCCTCTGGCCGAGCTTCTCTTCCAGTACTGTTGTGGGTGTTAAATTTTAGACAGTTTTTGAAGGAACCATTTCATAGAGTGCGTTCTTATTTCGAAAAAACCTGCAAAAATATCCGAAAAACATCCGATTTTGTCCATATTCAACCTTCAGAAGTATGCGCGCGAAAAAACTTTTTTTTTTAGCTAGCACTTATAGTAAAAAAAAAATTACTTATTGTCCCCGAAGGTCCCTATGTCCCAGCTTCTCTTCCAGTACTGTTATGCGTGCTAAATTTTAGACAGTTTTAGGAGGGAAAATTTTATAGATTGTCTTCTTATTTAAAAAAAACCTTCAAAAATTGCTGAAAAACGACTTTTTAGAGGTTAGAATAAAAATTGCTTATAATAGCGTAAATTCGACCACTGATTCAGATTTAGCGACCCCAAATCCATACTTTATAAAATCCATAGAATTCAACATTTCTCTAGTTTTCGGATGTCCAACATTTTTTTTTTTTTGTAGGGCTGTGTTTATTAACAATTTGCAATTTATTTGCAATTATGCAATTATGACTACTTACTTACTTACTGTTTTTATTGAACATCACTAATACATATATGAACGTATGTATGTATGTATCATCGCATGTATGCTTCAATAATAATATAATGACTAGTGGGCGTTCATGGTGGGTGTATTTGTTAGTAAACTAAGTGAAACGAAGAAGCATTAAGCGCTAATAAAATGTAGAAAAGAATAAAAATAATAAAAAGCAGAGAGATAGTGAAAAATGTGAATACAAAGATATTAGAATTTGCTAAGTTTGTTGTTGTTGTTGTTGCACTTTGTCATGATGGTGTTAATAATGATGATGATTATGATAATGGTAATAATGATTATGATGATATACATATAGTTACATAAAAATTATAACAAAAGAAATGCAAATGAATAGAAAAACTAAGAAATTAACGTTTTTGTTGTTGTTGTTCTAGCTTGGTTTTTCCATCTCTTTCGCCCTATTAGATTCTAAATGAGGGCGTGGTTGTTGCATTGAACTCTTTCTACACACTTCACTAAGTGATACTTAAGCATCAGCACGCTCTATTTTCTTAGTTAAATATTTATTAGCCAGCTATGTATAAGAAGAACATGAAAAAGAAGAAGAATCAATATAATGAAAAATATATTATAATTTACTTCAAATTTCAAAGAAAATTATTACAATAGACCGTCATATTGTGATGTGATTTCAATTGAAATTTCCAATGGTGCAAATGTTTATTTCAAACATTTTTCAAATATTTACCTATGAATACATACCTACCTACCTATACATATGTATATGTATGCACATACGTACGACTTTATTTATACAAGAAGTAAAGGTATGCCACACGTACTTGTGATATTTTTAAAGATATTATCATAAATTGACATTTTGTAATTTTGGTAATCCAACATTTGCCCCACAAGGGTTTGATTAGTTGGCGGTTATTTCAAGAGAAACTCTTTTGTATTTTAATATATATAGCTTGTATGTACGATATATACCCACACTATGTATAATGTGTGACAAAATAATTTTCACTGCATGCTCATTACGTCACAATATTATTTTCACATTAATTGTGGATACTTGTATACAGATGGGCATCATAATTAAATATCTGAAAGATTTCAATGTAAAACCATTTTATGTAGTTTATTAAGTAAATATTTTACTATTTGAATAGATTGTCAAAATATTACAAGTTCTTCAAATTTTATATGACTAAGTGCACTTGTGTGTGCATTTCAAATGAAGCATTTAAATATTTTCTTTCTTGTATGCAGTTATTCGTAGAAAAATGTATTGCTTGTAATAAGTAAAATAAGTATGAAATGTTTGTTGTTGTTGTAGTATTAATATAACAAAAAGAAAACAAAAAAAACTCCCCAAATATTCTTAAACGAAAATATTTTGGTAAATAAAAACAAAAATGAAAATTCTACATTTTCAAAATTAATCGAGAAAATAAAAACCCATTAAAAGTTAAGAAAGTAATAGCATATAATAGTTAGATAAAATGTAGTTTAATTAAAGAAATATATCCCTAAAATTATGCAATGAATTCAAGAAGAATAGCTAAACAGCCCTAGCCCGCACAGCCTTGCGATGCTTGATGGTCCTCGTCCTCCCAAAATAATGACTTACATTTTAAAGACCTAATTTCGTTGAGATTATTTGCAAAGGGAATAAAGTTTTAAATGTGTGTGATTTAATGTTTATTTAGATAATTTGGGATTTGGGAAAAATTTGAGACAAAAAAAAATTGCATTTAAGAAAAAATATTTTTTAGCAACATATCAAAAATTAGAGATGATGAAGCAAAATGAAGACTATTTTAGGATTCACTGTAGCCATATTCTCTTAGAGAAGTTACTTTCAATTCGGAACCAAAAAGGTTGTGGAGCAGTGTATCATAAAATTTGCAATTATAATATTAAATTGCATTTTCCTTACTTGTCACTTCAATTAATTCATTTGAATTAGCTAAAAATAGACGTTTCCGTTTGTTCTGTTACGACATAACACATATTTGTTCTCATCCAGAACAGAAATTATATGAAAATAACCGTTTCCAACTGAGCGAAGTCTCTTAAATAATAAGAGTTATTTTGGGACCTTTCAAACGTGGAGAGCGTTATTTTCGATCTCTGATTAAATTATTAACATGGAGTGAACTATATAAACAACACAAAGGACTAAACAGATTTGTATCTTCTTGAAAATCTAATTCGTCAAAGAGTTTCTACGAGCCCACTTACCCTCCCAACCGACCGAGGGGCACGTCCACATAACATGCGGAACCGGTGACCGATTAGCAACAGCCTGTTAAACGAACTACAATTACAGCTACAAATTTATATAATCAACAGCTGATATAAAAAGTACACAATTAATTTAAAGACGACAGTATAGATATCTTTGTAGCATGCAATAGAATGTGATTATGAATAAACGAATAATTGTTATTAAAATCTAAACACATACTTCACACTAGATTAAATAATTCAAAGTTACTTTTACAGATTGTTAACTTTAGGTTAGATTAGATTATACTAGCAGACCTCCGCGAAGAGGTCACACATAGACTCTGTATGGCTCCTTAGTGATACCAAAACGTCTAGACTTAGTTACGAGCTGTAAAGATTCATAAATATTACGATTTTCATTGCGAATTCTAAGAGTGCTTTTTTTGCTTAAGGCCACTGTTTCAGCTATATCGCGACGGAACTCCGGGGCTCCAAAGCAATTTAAGCGAGTTCTACAGAGTGCTGGACGGCAGCAAAGCAGATGCTCCAGAGTCTCCTTTACACCTGCAGCTTTGCATCTCCTGTATCCGTCGTTCTCATCTTGTGAGCTTGCTAACATTGCTAACTTTAATGGTTTGAAATTTCTTAAGGGGCTAATTAGGTACATATTGACTCAGTTCGCTAAGTAAGAAAGGAGATTCATTTTCACCATTAAAGAATTTTGTGACAATATAAAACAAACAATCGACATCACTCTTCTATTTGCTAGTGTTGGCAATGCTAACAGTACTTACTGACTTACTTAATTTTGTGGCCATAACAACCGAATATCGATTTAGGCCGAATGTAACATGCTTGGTCAGTCATCACTGTTCTTCGCTGGCTGGAGCGTGTTCTTCCATTCGCTCGACATGACCTAGCCAGCGCTAACAATTCAGGTTGTCAAAAATGACTGAGCGATGCAGCTCCTCCAAAATGGCCTGAGGTTATTGGGTTGTTTAAGGTAAAACGAATTGATTATTGATTAAATACTTAAATTGTTTTAAATTCTGGACGATGTGTGGAAAAAAGTATAATGTAATATAGGAAAAGTTGCAGAAGTTCTCCCGGAGTCATGTGCTGTCAAAGAAGCCGGGATTACATATATGTTTGTTGAGGCGTGGTATTTCGTTTTGACCTCGTCCGCTGTAAGACGGACTTGGCTCTCTTGTCAATGCAAAGAATGTTGCACTAATTTCTGTCGTAAGTATGTCACTATAATGACGCTTTTGTTGAAACATTTTTTCCCCAGCAACATGCTGAAACATGTTGATATGAAACATGTTGAAATGGGGCAAAAAAATCCGTACCATTAGAAAAAGATGTGTACTCTTGCAACTGACGTCATCCTGGTTGCAATACTTGAATTCAGGGAAAGTATTTCATAAAATGACATCAATGAAGACCACACACGTGTACATATATATATTTAGTGCATCATTGATGCGAGCATATATAATTTGAACATCCTGTAAATGAAATAAATCTTTGTAAAACAAATATAAATTGATTAATGGGCGATAGAGAGAGAGAGATATAGAGAAGGAGATAGAGAGGGAAGACAAAGTAATCCATGTGAATATGGGCCAAACACGTTAACAATATGTACACACACATACTCGTACATACAACTAAATTTGCTTGACCTCATTTGTTGAACTCTGTAGCCCAAAAGGAATTTTGATGTAAGACATAAGACAGGAACAACAACAACAACAACAACGGTAGAACTAATAATAAAATAACACACCACAAAAAATATATATCGCAATAAAAATACGCATATACGCATATACGCACATGTACATTTACGCACATATGAGCATATTGTATGTTTGTTTCAACAGCAGAGTAGTGCAACAAAAAAAATTTGTTCCAATATAAATGCTGCTGCTGTTGCTGAATATATGTACACACACAGCACACGCCTGCCTGCTCGCGTTCAATAAATAAAATGTCAAAACAATAATGAAATGAATTATGACCAAATACGAGTACAACTGAACTGCAGTCAGCTAGCGCAGAGGCAGTGGCAATGGAAATGGTACACCATAATGTTGATGATGATGATGATGATGATGATGATGGTGTTGGTGGAATGTAGATATGTTGGATATGTTGTAGTGTTGATGATGCTGCTAGTGGTGGTGGTGGTGGTGATGATGTTGTTGTTGTTGTTCTTCTTTTTCTTGTTGGCAACATCTTCTTGAACATCATCTTGAATTGTTGCAATGCTGCTGATGTTGTTGCTGCATCGAACGCACAAAAAAAACATCGTTTTATTTATTGATTTCGTGCGAATGCGCAATCAGCATTGAATGAATCGGTTAAGACGGCGGCGGCGGCAATGGTAATGGTGATGGTGGCGGCGACAGTGTACATTTTGGCATTTGTTACAAACGAATTGGTTGTTTCGACAGTTAGTTAGTTCCTTGGTTAGTTGTTCAGTATACACACAAACACACACATATACATATATACATATACACATACGCACTCGAATACGTTTCTACTATTTGGTTAACGACATAATATGCTCGAGGGTATTCGTTATAAAAATGAATGTTTACAAATTGAAAAATTGTACATATTTTCATACAGAAATATATGTGATACATATAACTAAATGAATATCACTGATTTGTTCAGTAGCGTTGCGATTTTTATTATAAAAATTTCTATATTGTAGCCTGGAATAAAATTTTTGATGCTAATAGATAAGATTTCCTATGTCTTCTTCTTATGTGGCCATAACAACCGATGATCGATTTAGGCCGAACATATAATGCGTCGCCAGTTTTATCTGTTTTTCGCCTGCTGGCGCCAACTGGTTATTCCAAGCGCCGCCAGGTTACCCAATACTTGGTCCTTTCAACGAAGGTTTGGTCATCCTCTTTTTCTGCGTCCTCCAGCGGGTGCCGAATTAAATACCTTCTTCGCTGGAGCGGCTTGTTGCATTCGCTTCTATGACACATGCTGCTTCAAAATTCCTGAGCTCATATTAGGCCGCGGTTTTTTGGTACATATTTGAAGAAAAAAAAAATTTTCATTATAGTAAATCAATTTTTATCAAATACATATTGGATATTATTATCTATGATATTTTGAAATTTTTTGGATAACTTCATAATTCCAGCAGTGTAGAACTGCTATGGTTTATCGGCGAAAAATTTAGCCAAGTGATTTTCAGCGGCTCTTTGGTCGGCCAATTTTTTTTACCATTAAGCGAGTTTTGCAGAGACCGAAACAAATGGTAGTCAAACGGTGCAAGGACCGGGGTATAAGGTAGATGCATCAGAACTTCCCAAACCAGTTCCATCAATTTGTTTCGAGTCATCAACCATGTGTGTGGCCTGTCATTGTCATAATGGAACATAACTCCTTTTCTGTTGCCTAATTCTGGTGACATTTCCTTGACTGCTTCGTTTAAACGATCGAGTTGTGAGCAGTAGAGAACAGAACTGAGCGTTTCATCAGATTTTAGCAAGTCGTAATGGACAATTTCTTTCCAATTCCACCAAACACTCAACATAGCGTTGTTTACTGTTAATCCAGTGGGTGCCGTAGCTCAGTGATTAGTGCGTTGGCCTTCTGATCTATAGATCGTGGGTTCAATCCCCGGCTGAAGGATAACAAAATCTAATATCGAAGAGATTTTTCTTCCAATCGGTACCCACCGGTCCGCAAGCAATTGGCAATTCTTCCGGTAGTAACAATTTCCTAAAAATGCTTCTGAAAAACGCTCTTTGTCAAAACTAAGTTAAAGTGATGTCACAAGGGTTCTGCCGTTCGGAACCGGTCCTTTCTAATGCTGTCCAAATTTAACACTCACAACAATATTGGAAGACAAGCTTGGTGGTATCACAATGGGCCTAAGTGTGTCCTCTCGGAGAGAGGGCAACCACAATAACCTAACCTGTCAATCCGGGTTAGGTTGAAGTCATTTGTGTAGGGTCACCGGCCTTTGACCATGGCCGTTTGCATTCAATATTCTCATATTTTATGCATTTTTTATCGCCCATAATAATTCGCTTCAAAAATGGTTTGATTTCGTTGCACTTCAGCAGCGTTTCGTTGATGGTAATACGGTCAATCAAATTTCATTATATTAATTCATGTGACACCCAAATATATAGAGCATCTTTGGGTAGCCTGCTCTTTTTAGATGATTCTGATTTATTTTTTATTTTTTAATGCTTAGTTCCTCCGCTATCTTCTGACAGCTTCCATGTCGGTCTTGTTCCACCAGTCTTGTTCCACGACTGTTTCAGTAACTGGCCGACCAGAGCGACGTGCATCTTTGACATCGAATCTAGCAAACCACTCATGGATACAGCATTCACTCAATGCATTCTCAGCGTAAACTGCACAAAAATGTCGGCATGTTTTCGCAGCGGTTTTACAGTTTTCATAGTGACAAATCTGTCGGTGTCGATGCCGTATCTCAGTGATTAGTGCGTTGAACTTCTGGTGTGTAGGTTGTGGGTTCAATCCCTGGCTGAAGCATAAATTTAATATCGACAAGATTTTTCTTTCGAACGATGCCCACCTGTCGGCAAGCAATTTACAATTCTTCCGGCAGTAACAATTTGCCATGGAAAATCGTCTAAAAGAACTCTGTGACAATGCTCAGAATGATTGATGTGATGGGGATTCTGCCGTTCGGAACCGGTTAAAGTAACTAGGTGCCTTTCAATACTATCCAAAATTTAACAAGCACAAGAATACTGAAGGAGACACTTAGCCAATTTTCAATGATTGATCAAGTTATACATTATCTTCCACATCGAATTCTGGATACCTTAAGCTTGACTTTCCTATTCGAATGCTTCTTATGTTGATTCTTACTCGGTCTTCTTCGTTTCCTGAGGCAATTTAAGTGTTGCAATTAATATTTTCGAAAATTTAACACCGCAACTGTTTTGCAATCAAAGAGGAAAAAAAATTATGTAAAAACTTTCGCTGCAAATGTTGGATGTATGTACCTATACATACAGTATGTGGAAAAAAAAATATGTTTCCAACTTATTTTCATAGAATCTCGTTCTGACTTCCATATAGGCGAGCCGTGTTTATAAAGCGGTCTGACTTTGTGTCTACAAATTTCTGATATTCTTTTGGACTCACTTTTCTTAAGTCGAAATTATGCATTCTCTGAGATAAGTAAGGTTTTTTGGACACTATCTCATATTGGAGGGAGAACTGAGCTTTTCAGTATACATTTGAAGCATTTTTATCAGAAAGATTTCAATAGAAACTATAAGCAATTATGACTGCTGCAACCTCATCGAATTAAAATGATGACTTTGGGATATTTTTTTTTTTTACCACATACTGTACTGTAAACACAAAAAACAATTATTTTGAGAAAAATTACCATTTACTGTCGTTTTGTGGATATTGGGGTGGAATTTATGTTATTTTACGCTGCATGATGATATTACGCATGTTGTTGTAAAGTTGCGTATTGGCTTTGTATGTATAAAAATCAAAACATTTTTGGTAATATGTCGATATGCTTGTCGTAATAATCAGTGAAAATTGCAAAAAAAAAAAAATAAACATGAACAAAAAAGAAAGAAACTAATAATAACAATAATAATAATAACGAAAAAGGAAATATATGTATATTACATACATATACGTAAGAAGGGAATTAGGTCATTGCAAGCAATCATATACTCGTACCTTTGTATTAAAAAAAAAAAAAAAAAAATTTGATATTAAAGCAAGAGAAAATCAGCTTTGATTAACTTTATCCATGTCATATGAATTTGCTTGTATACATACCAATACCTTACATTGTATGTTATTAAATTGACTGTGTCAATAAAAGTTTGATTGGAAGATGGGTGAGATGTTGGGGCTGAGGGCAATGTAATAAATGCGACACTGTCTGGAGTTTTTTTTTTTTTTAAATCAGTGATGGAATTGAAATATCCACTTTGTGTGCTATACCATTACTACTCTGCTGGGAGTTTGATTTTGACTTAGGCTAGGTTAGGTTAGGTTAGGTTATGTGGTTGCCCTCGCTCTGTGAGGACACACTTAGGTCATTAAGGCCCACTGTGTTACCACGGAGCTTCTCTTCCAATACTGTTGTGTTAAATTTGGACAGCATTATAGGGACCTAATTAAATTAGCCAGTTCCGAACGGCAGAACCCTTGTGACATCACTCTGACTTAGTTTTGTCACAGAGCTCTGTTAAGAAGTATTTTTTGCAAATTGTTACTACCGGAAAAATTGCCAATTCTTGCCAGCAGGTGGGTACCGTTTGAAGAAAATTTTTTTCGATTTAAACTTTGTTATGCTTCAGCTGGGGATTGAACCCACGACTTACAGATCAAAAGGCCAACGCACTAATCACTTAGGCTATATTTTGTTGGACCGCAGTATATAGAAACTCCCAACTGATTTCCAGATGTTGACCTTCATAAAATGATGAAATCTGATAATACGCTTGAATTTTTAGAGCATGACATTCTGAAAACTATGTAGTACATTTCATTCCGAAAATATTTAGCCATGCAACATTTTAGGTGTATACGCATTTTTGGCTAATATGCGCTGTTCTGGGAATTCCGGAGATCAGCCTTATTTTTTCTCTCTGTGCAATTCATCAGTTTAATGTTTAATGTTCGTTATTCATATGGAAATTTGGTTGCGTGAATATTGTGAATGTGGCAAAATTCATGACGAATCAACAAACTTGTATAGAATTGATGAGTTTTGGCTGCTTTTCAGCCAGAAATGTATTCACATTACTCAATTGACAGTAATAGACGTTTGAATAAATAATCCATTTTTGCAGCAGGCAGTAGTTATGGTTCCGCGGTAGAAGCGCTAAAAACATGACTCGCATCGTAATCGCATGCGAGAAAGAGCAAATCCATGGCCTCTTGAACATTGACTATCATTTTTACTACAGCAACATGAACTTTCACAATGAAAGTTGTTACAAATAATTCATTTGAGAAACGTCTACGTTACGTATAGTTTTTTGAGTTCATAAAGACCCCAAATATTGTTGAGTCCAGGCCGTTGATGGTTGAATATATAGATTCTCTGCAGTTTCACGTAAACATCAACCTCTATTGGTTTTCCCGAACGAGCAATACTGTCAATATCAAAATTCCCAATAAAATAATTTGGTAAATCATCTCTGATACTGAAAATCTTGTAGAACATTATCCAAACAAATTGTATGTAAATTTTCGAGTTTTTGGGTTTTGTCGTTGCGGAAAAATACTATCCAAACCAAAAATGGACGGTTTGTTTATCCCAATTTAACTAGTCTGTCTATTCGCATGATAACTGCTGTTATTATAGACCGATCGAGCTGAAAATTTGTAAATTAGAATGAACAGATTAGTCCTTGAATCACCTGGGAAAATCAGATGAAAAACACTACTATTTCACATACAAAAGAATGTTCTTGAATGTGTTTTCTCATTTTTCGCACGAATTCGCAGTTATTCTGATTCCAGAGAATGCTTTATTTCAAAATAGGCATAATTGGATGAAAACCACGTCCATCTTCCATATGAAAGTATTATGTTCTTAAATGCCTTTTTCACACACATAGCTAACGAGTTCAAATTTGTCATACAAACTTACTACAATATATGTAAGAAAACATGTGAATTCCAATGAAAACCACGCCTACCTTCTATAAAAAAGTATGTTCTTGAAAGGAATTTTCAAAGTTTATTCACAAAAATATAAGCAATCACACTAAAACTTGGGATGTAAAGTAGGTTATAAATACAAACCATACCAACTATGTGTATGGATAATAGAAAAGTTCATTTGATTCTTCTTGTTCCTCTCCTTATTGTCGTCATACAATAATATCAATAAGTGTATACACACATACACATACTCGTGTAGTCAGTCGCTATGACGATAGTGGAAGAAGAAACAATCAAATGAATTTTCACTCAACGTAAAATGCAGCGTTGCATAATTCCTATATGCTTTATACATATATATGTACTAAAGGTGCATGACTTGCCAACGGAAGGATGAAAAACCAATCGACGCTTTATCGAGTAAGTCGTAACCTGATCGAATATTTAACACGATCTTGCTGAATTTTTGAATCGGCCCGTTCTTCGAGTAGCTTTGCTTGCTTTAAGCGAGGCTTTTTTTATTCTGCTTAAATTGTATTTATTTCAAATTTCTATGCCTAATTACCTATTTTAATATTCTCATACAAATTTGTACAATATATAGTAAAAACTATAAAGCGAACATTTCAGAAGAAATGTACACAGAAAAATCTAATTTTGGTATGCAATAGTAGCTATACTTTAGCTATATACAAAAATCATGTGCTATATACAAAATTTTATTTAAACCATACACATATTATATTTATATATGAAAGTCAATGTTGAACATACTAGATGACTTATCTTGCTTGCTTCTGCATACCTCATTCCAATAAATCAACTTCTCGCCCCAAATACATAACTTATCCTTTCGAAATAATTTCTTAAGTTTATTTTTTATATTTATTTTTTTTTTTTAACTTTAATTTCTGTAAACATCCATATACCATATATGCACACATAACCCAAAGTGACTGTGAGAAAGAGAGAGAGAGAGAGAGAGAGAGAGAGAGAGAGAGCGAAAAAAAAACACCCCAAATAAATATGAAAATTATAATAATAAGGAGAATCTTTTTTGTAAAGAAAAAAAATTATAATAAATGTAAAAATCACTTTGACGACAAAGTATTTTATGAAGGTAATTCTTATCGCATCAATTTAACAAAATGGCACATTAAGACTTTGCGCAGTAACCCAATTTGGGTAGGCAGAAAACAAAAAAGGAAGTAGATACGCACGTTCCTTATGTTTTAATGTGAGTAGGTACAAACAACAAAAAAAAAAAAAAAAAAGAAAACCCAAATTCCCAAGAGTTAAAATATAACATAAAAAAAAAAAAAAATATATATATATATACAATATATGACGCGATCTGTTATGCCTGCGCACCCGCAATTATCCATCATAAAAATTGTGTTCAAAAAAATATAAATTCATATATATTTTATTAGTATGAAAGGAACTTTGCGTATCGTGACAACAATCGTTCACAAATCTTAGTGCTCCTCTTGTTGTTGTTGTTGTTATTTGAATCGATCGAATCCGATCGAATGATGCAAATTGTTCGCCTCGAAAACAACATTGCAGTGGCAGCAGTAGTGGTCATTGAGCCAGTCGCCTTCATAGCAGTGGCAGTGGTGGCAATCCAATCAGCTATGCTGCAGGAGGAGGAGGAGGTGGACGTATGTATAATGTTTTTTTTTTTTTTTTTGTATGTTGGTTAAGAATTATTATTAAACTTGATGTAAATAATATTTTTTTTATACACCATGCCCATGAATATATGACTATGTGTTCATATGTAAATTATATATGTCTATAGTATGTATAAAGAAAATTGACTTGATATGCTGTACTACATACACCAACAAAGGAAGAGGGCGACAGATCGAATAAAAACGTTCAGTTCATTGTAGTCATCATCATCATCATCACTGTACATACATGTAGACATCTACATACAATATGCTGCCTGCGGTATTAAATTTTGAAGCATCTGTCATCCCAATAAGAAGAAAAACAATATAAAAAACTCACGTCGATCAGCATATTCTCCTGATGCAATCTTCTCATATTTATACGCGACATAGGTGGAACTAGCTACATAAGCTCGTATAAGTACAGTAAGTACGTACTTATTTTGCATATTAACCACACTATCAAAAAATCACAAGCCTGATGTGGAATTTATTGAAGAATTTTGTGAGCCTTTCCCTTCATTGTATGATACAAGATGATCGTACAAGTGTCGGTATCAATGTGTGTGTGTCTGTGTGTATGAATGAACTTGTATGAACACTTCTGTACTTTATTTGATATTCATCTCTCTTTATCAGTTAACAATATTGAACCAGCAATGGGTTGGTTGGTTGAGTTTTTGATATCACTGAAGCCATGTGAGTTATGATATGTGCTACAATTGAGTAATTGTTGGATCAACAATGATTATAATCAAATGTACTGTATTGACAAATTCAATTTTCTAAAAATTATTTCTTCTAAGAATAAGTAATATGGAAGTAAATTGCAAAGGAAGCTAATATCAATTTGTGAATTTGGAGTCGGCCTTTTTTACTGCTCGAAAATCATTTACTTTTAAAAATTTTGAAAAAACATATCACTCGAAGTATTGTCCTTTAGAAACCATGAGATTTTCCCATCTTTCTGGTAATTTATGGATTCCATCCCAAAAGAACTTCCCCTGCTTGGAGGCCAAAAATAAATCGAGCCCCTGCTTGGAGGCCAAAAATGAATCGAGCCAGTTTTTAATTCTGGTGGCGCCCTATTCCATTAAGGGCATTCTGCATGGACCGGAACAAGTGGGACTTTGAAGGCGCTAAGTCTAGGCTATAAGGTGGGTGGCACGAAACTTCCCATCCGCTTTTAGCAAGATAGGTTTTGTCCGGAATAGCAATGTGTGGCCGTGCGTTGTGATGGTGAAAAATTACCGAGGTTGCCTGGTCGCAACCGCATCAATTATTGTCGGTACAGTGCATCATGCACTTTCTTCTGTTCAGCGACGAAACTCATTTCTGACTGAATAGATAAGTGAACAATCGCAATTGCCGTATTTGGTGTGAAGAGCAGTCAGAAGCTTTGCAAGAATTGCCAATGAATCCCGAAAAATGCACTGTTTGGTGTGGTTTATGGGTCGGTGGCATCATTAGACCGTACTTTTTCAAAGACTATGAAGGCAGGAACGTTAGTGTGAATGGCGAGCGCTACCGTCTGATTATTACAAATTTTTTTTTTCCCCCAAAATGGAAGAGCTGGACTTGGCTGATATGTGGTTTCAACAAGATGGTGCCACATGCCACATGCCATAGAGGCGAGTTCGGTGAACAGTTTATTTCACATTTGGGATCGGTCAATTGGCCGCCTAGATATTGCAATTTAACGCCTTTAGACTATTTTTTGTGAGGCTATGTTAAGGTTCATATCTATAGCGACAAGCCCGCAACGCGTGAAGTACTGAAAGCCAATATTGAAGAATTTATTCGTGAGATACTGGCCGATATGTTGGAGAGAGTATACCAAAATTGAACCCAGTACATGAACTATTTGAGACGCAGCCGTGGTCAACAGTTACATGAAATCATATTTAAGCGTTCTATCGAGTCAAATAAAGTTTTATGTGATTTTTTTAAATCAAATCCGAATGCTCTTTAAAAATCACCCTTTATAATATTAGAATGTTCATAATTTGGTATGGCAGATCATGTAGAAAATGTTTTCAAAATTCAGAATATTTTGCTGTCCTTCAAGTTTCTCATTGAATAACTGGTTCGGTCATTCACTTTGGTATTTGGGGTCCTATGGAGCGATATTTCTACTGGTGTTTTCTTTAGTGTGCTCCTAATAAATTTAATAAATTAAAAGTAGATATGGCTAGTGTCGAGTAAAAAGTAATGCAATTTTCCATATTTTGAAGCGCTTCAGTGGTTTCTGAACAAAGACCTGTTTCAAATCGTTTTCGTAGTCATTTTTAGAAGACTGCATTTTATTCCCCTGTAATGAATTTTAAAACGACCGGTGTAGGTATTAGTTTGAAGATGCAACGTTAGGGCATACCAACCAAGCTCCTTCAGTTTTCCACGGATCACAAAAGCAGTACATGGCTTTGTGTTGTTCTGTTGAAAAATAACTCCTTGAAATTTTGTCAATTTTGGTAGTTCTTGCTTCATTGCTTTACTCAATCTCATTAGATGCTCACAGTAGAGCTTCGTATCGTTCGTTTTTGCCAGGTTGGAGTACATTCCAAACCCACCCGCAACAGAGTATCACCTTCTTCTTTCTCAATCGAGACTTTGTAATGGTTTCTTGTGCTGTTAATCGAATTTTCCAAGACTATTTTCGCTGTATTTTGTCGCACGTTATCTATTTCTCATAGCCAGTGACCACTCGTTTCGAGTAAATTTTTCCCATTGAGTTCATGCGGCACCGTCATATCGTGCTTCGTGATGAATCCGTCTTCACGCAAGTGATTTCAAACAGTTCTCTGAGCAATCTTTAATTCTTACGCGAAATCACAAATAGGTGGAAGTTAATATTCACCGTTTTTTTGTAGAATTTCAACGGATTTTTTACGTGCTTCAGTTCGGTCAGACCGAGGTGCATGAAAAAACATCTCTTCACGAATATATGCAAAGACGGAAAATTGATTTTGACTGCATAAATTTCATATTGATGGCCAAACTATATTTTCCCTACAACAATATCCAAGTTGTGCGCCTTTCATCCTTCAGGGATGATTGAATCCCTTTCCAGAAATTATCAAATTGATTTCGTTGTTTGTGTTTATGTTGAAATCAAATTCAATATTACTTACAACCCCTCTTCCCATTTCCAGAAAAAATGTATTGACTTTGCTTGCATTAGACGAAAACTTAGACGAATTTAGAAAAAGACATATTGGCTTGCAATGGTCCATATCGAGCGTATCGAGCTCTTAGACTTCAACCAGAGCAACCTTCTGACTAAATCTATTTCGTTGTCTTACATACACATGTTATATATGTTTACTATGTTGGCCAGTATTATTTTCTTCTTATACATGGGTAACTACACCAACAAAAGCATACACGTATCATACAACTCAAAACAAATGCTTATCCCTTTACCATATCAATTTGATCTGACGTCAATTTTGATAAGTAAACGATTATTATTGTTATTATTAGTAAGTAAAATACGAGTAAAACTTGTACAAAACATGCAAACCACCATTGGTTACTACAGCCTTGCCAACGAGAATGCGAAATAAATGTACGACAGGGAAATCCCTTAAAGCGTTTTGAGCTTGTTTTTGTATTGTTTTTATTCTTTTTCGAATTTAAATAAAATACCATCAGAAGCTGCTTATATCAGTTATGATCAGACTGATACAACATTCACACATCCCTAGATATTGTATACAATATACATATACGAGTGCCTACACATGAATCCACATACGTATTTATGTAAATATGTATGTAGATCCTCGAGTTGATCAAAATGAAAAGAAAAAACTAAAGCAAAAGCAATAAAATAAAAAATAAATAAACTCAAAATTATTAAAGAAGAATTATGTGTTGGCAAAAATCGACTCCGTAGTATGATGTTCATACTTTATGCCATACAATCAATTCTTCGATCGATTGAGCGATCGGCTAGTATATAAAACACTCACATATGATCGTATCTACTTGACAAAATGCTTCAACTTCTGCTGCAACTAGCCACCGACGTAGCGTACGTACGTACCGCCCGTACGTAAGAACATACAAAATTGCATTGATTTTCTCCGCTACGAGCAACGTCTACGTCACCGTCATACGGTGGTGAGTTTTCGTTAACACGACATTCCCATAAGATAGGTCGTGTCAGCTGACACGTTCTACGTTTTTACGTCGGTGGCTAGTTGCAGCATTCGACTAGCACATACTATGTACCATTGTATTTGTGTCAGCTCATCACTGGTTCTGCACTATGATTGGAGCAATAGATAAAACTTGACATTTTGATCGATATTTATTGTTAATATGAGTTCAACTATTCATTGGTTATCTTTCATTCATGTTATACGTACGTATGTATGATAATAAAGTGTGTGTATTTTGGCATTTTAGTATTCCTAACTCTATCTTTGGTCTATTGTTTAGCCTGTTCACAATGTTCACAATATATCACAAGTATTCAATTGAATGATTTCAAATATTTTAATAAATTTTCAATCTGAATAAAAATTTTCAAGCGATAATCGTCCAATTTTTATTTGGTTTACTTGTTGTCATGAACGTTTTAAAGGCATTAAATAACAAACCTGTACCATCAGGTCATATATATATATAGTATAAAGAAATCCATTATTTTTGCATTCAATTGAAGGTTTTATTTAGCATAGTTAGAATGATCCGATTTAGATCAAATATGTACCGTTTTGTTCCATAACTTGTTGCCATTTTGAAGGTAATTTCATAATGCCACTCTCATAGAAACCCTCGTTCCTATTGGCAAAAACCATGGACAGTCGATTTTCACAAGCTTCTCTTGAGGCGAATTTTTCACCAGCAAAATCATTCGCCATAAACAGGAACAGGTAGTAATCATTTGGTGCCAGATCTGGATTATAAGGTGGATGCATGAGAACCTCCCAACCAAGCTCCCGGAGCATCTGGCAAGTCACTATCGATGGGTGTGTGTCCTGGCGTTGTCCTGATGAAACACTATTGCTTTCCTATTGGCCAAAGCTGGCCGCTTCTGGGTGATCGCTCCCTTTAGACGGTCCAATTGTTGACAGTACAGGTCCGAATTAACAGTTTGGCCATAGGGGAGCAGCTCATAGTAGATGATTCCCTGCCAATCCCACCAAACACATAGCAAAACCTTAATGACCGTCAATCCTGGCTTGGAATAAATCGCTTTTCGGTTGTAATGGACACTTAAGTAAGTCACTATTTGTCAAATGGATCATGTGGCCGCACTTCTTTAAAAATCAAATAGACGAAGTTGTCTCCCCACTATATGAGATTATTTTCTTTATTCAAAAATGCCTAGAAGACATGTCTATCGAATTAGCACAACTTTTTCAATTATTTGGATAAAATTTATATGTTTTTTTCTTCAAATTTAACCTCAAAAAAAAAAATCCCTATACAGTAAGTATGTGAATATGGCACAAACAAAATAAAACAACAATTAATCTAAATATGATACTCACCCACTCATATGGTCATATCGCTGAATAATTTCATGTCATGTAGAATCCGACATACTCGAAATCATATGTACATACTTAAACATTGGTATTCCTCAACAAATTAACAAATTAATTAAAACAATTAACGTCACATAATATTACAAATATGCCACGAGTCATCCAGAGAAAATAAAAAAAAAAAAAACTCGAAAATTTACAATATTATACTCAAGTTTGTGACATAATTCGGCATAAATATAATTTAATCAACGATCAACGTGATCAATTCAAGGTAAGTCATAATGTGCATAACAATGAGCCACATTGTATACACCACCGTGAAGCAACGGCACAGAGCAGAGACACTGGCACAGAGATATCGAAAAATTGGGTCGCAAATGCACCTACCGCATACTTAGACACATACACATACACGTACATCAGTAAGGGTATGAAGGTACATACGTACTATCTACATTTTAACAAGCCAATCACAGACTACATGTGTGTATGTATGTATGTATGCATGTACGGATGAGTGTATGAACGTTTACAACTTTAAAATACACACTACTATGTACACGAAGTATATACAAATCACGTCCTTACAATCAAAATGACATTAAGACAGGATGTAAGCAAATTTACCGCCACAACAACAACAACAACAGTAACAACAGTAACAACAGTAACAAGTAGAGTAGAATCATGTCACTGCTGCCATCGGCTAGGCCGGAAAGATATGAAAAAATCATATGACCAAATTAACAACAACAACAACCGAAATTAAGGAAAAGGTCGAAATCAGAGAAAAATAAGAATTTAATCAATGTCTGAGTCATAAACTCATTAAAAAAATATATCTTACACATACATAAATACAATGGAAGACAACTCGATCACCACCCGCTCTGATGCCAAAGACATTTTATCATCACAATGCAGTACGAAGATGAGAACATAATACAGAACGAGGCAACATGTCACCATCATACAGCGCAACGAAGATATGTTATGTATTTTCCTGGCATGAGTGCTGCACCTCTGAGTGCGTGTTAAATGGTACATCTCTCATATCTCTCACAGAACACCACTGAGTACCCACTTACCATTGTGGATTTCGACTTCGATTTTCACTTTAATCATTATTCAGGCGTATTATCGATACAATTCTCCTTATATATACTGTTGCTGTTGTTGTTGTTGTTGTTGTTGTTGACATTTCTTTCCTGCTGTTGCTGTTGCTGTTGCTTATCAAGGTAAGAATTTTTGGGTAAAAAAAACTGTTTCACTGTTTCTTCCTTGATAATTTTGGTTTCTCTTGAACGAGTATTGTGGTATACATACATATCTATGTACATTAGGGTAGATCAAAATTTATTTTCTCAAGAAATCATAAATTTAAAATATACAGGGTGGCTGATGAATATTGCTACATTAAGAAACTCGAATAACTTTTTCCTTAAATTCATTTAATTCACTTTTTCTTTTTTTTTTTTTTATTATGCATAGGTTAATTAGTTTTAAAAATAATTGAGTTTAAATGGCCTCCACGCTCAGTGACGCATGTGCGGGATCTTATCAAAAACTTATTCATTGCTGTCTGGCGGGTTGTAGTAGGAATTACCTCAATTATTGTTCGAATGGATTGCTTGAAATCATTCAAATTTGTTGGTTTGGTTTTGTTCCAAACCTTCCTATTTGGAATATTCCCACAAGAAGAAATCAGGTGGACTCAGGTCAGGAGACCTTGGGGTCCAACGGAAGCTGGAATTTCTTGAAATCAGCTTATTGGGGAATTTTCGCTGGCGTAGTTCTGGAAAGGAAAGCTCTTTCAACATCTTTAAGTAACGGTCTCCATTGAACGTAACAGTAATGCCGTTTTCTTCGCACCTTGATGAAACCCACACACCACACTGTGACGCGAAGTGGATGTAATTCCGTCTCATGGAGCATCTGTGGATTAGAATCACTCCACATCCGACAAATTTGTTTGTTAACATTGCCGTTCAAAACAAAATGAGTCTCATCCGACATGCAAAATGCAGTTCAAAATGTTTTCGTAATCTTCCGCCATTTGGAGGAACTTCACGCAAAATTCCAAGCGAATTGGCAAGTCTACTGTGTTCAGTTCGCTTCAGTTAGTTGAATTTTATACGGGAATAAGTTTAAATCTTTGGCTAAAGTGCGCCTTTGGTCTTACTTGATAGCGTTTTTTCCAAGGACCCCGAATTCGATATTTTTAATTGGGGCCGGCCACTAGAGGGCGCCAAACTTTTAATTCCCAATCATAAAAGTGTCCATAACTTCCGTATAAGTAGACTTTCTTTAAATTTTTAAAATTAAAGTGAAGAGCCCGATATGGTTCATTGAGTTTTAAGCAGGGGCAGATAAACTCCTTGTCGAAATTGTAGGATTAGCTTATATAGCAGCAGCTACAGCAGCTATTGTTTCCTGCGTCTGAACTGAGGGTTCCCGATGATAAAATCTTCTTGCTATTGTCCCAAGGTCAGCAAAATTATTCACGAACCTCATTATAGTCCATCTGCTAGGAGGAGTGCCGCCAAACGTGCGCCTATATTCTCTTCGGACGGAAACTACGGACTCCAATGCGAGATAGCGGCACATAACCCAAATTATCGTTTCATTATCTCAATCTTCCATTTTCGTTAAATTTAAAGATGGATCTATTAAATAAAGAAAACATGAAACAGATATGTTACATAGGATAAAGGTGGTTACGTCTTCTTTTGGTAGCAGCTTTCGTCAGCCACCCTGTATGTCGATACAAAAAATAGTTAAACATATTTTTTGTGATTTTTCAGTTTTTATGATGTCTTAGACAAATGCACTTCGAACCGTTAGTAAATCCCTTTTTACTATGCGATTTTTCACAATTTTTTTTTTTCGCAGTAATAATTTAACCCACCCTTATGTATATATATACAATATTTTATTGATTCACATTTACTCGGTAATTCTTGAGGTTTACTTTTTCGTTTGCTGTTGTTATACAATTTAAGTAATTCATCTGACGCCTCGTCCATTTATTACATTACATTTCCAATACAACGTACATATCACCACTACCTTTCTCACTCGCTCTCACTTGGATAGTTTGTTTTATTGTCTACCTTTGTGATAAGGTTTTAAGTTATGACCTTTTAAAATGTCCAAATGTGCTCACTGATATGGGAATGATTATTATAAAAGTAAAGTGAAGAACCAAATAAATTTTGAATCAAATACCAAAGTAAAATATTAAAAAAAAAAAGAGAGAAATTAAAATATTTTCGTTTTTGGCATTAATAGTTTACAATCATGGAATGGGGCGACATCATAAATCGTATTGTTGTAGTTGACCTTCTAAAATGAAACGTGGGAAAAGGCGATATCTTTCGGGACGTTGCAACCGCTTGAAATCACTCACAATATTTTGTATATTGCTGTGAAGTTGTTTGAGGATACTGGTGGAGTATGAGATTGTCAAAGATCTGGCCGTCCGTGCATTGTGAGAACTCCGAAAGCGATCAAAGCCGTGAAGAAACGAATCGACCGATAATCGCTGCGAAAACAGAAAATCTTGTCGCGGGAAATGCAAATTTCACAAAAATCCATGTCCATGAAGATTTGAGATTCAGCGCGTACAAGTGTCACACTGAACACCTGCTCACGGCCGCATTGGAGAGAAAACGCAATCGAAAATTGAAAGCGTTACGCTCACAGACAAATTCTATTTACTGACGAGAAATTCTTCACCGTAGAGGAATCGTTCAATAAACAGAACGATCGTGTGTATGCTTGGTCATCCAAGCATACACTTATCCCGAGGATCCGAAGAGGCCTCTGCTCCAGCTCACAAATCAAAAACAACTCAACGGTGGCTAAAAAACAACATTCAGGACTTCATATAACGCATGCTTGGCCAGCTGGCAATCCAGATCTCAACCCTTTCAATTAGAAGTTATGGTCCGTATTAGAGGGATCTACTTCACACCCAAATATTGAGTCCTTGAAGCGAGCCCTTGTCTATGCAGTGGACAATTTCCCCATACATTAAGTACGTTTCGCGATCGATGAGTGTGCCCAGATCGCCTCAAGTCGTGCTGGAAGGTAAATGGAAATCATTTCGAATAAGTTCTTCTAAGATTTGTTGCCATTGAATAACCCAATAAAAAGAAAAAAAAAGTTTTCAAAAATATTAATTCGTTTTCATTTGGTGTCGATTTTTCTGTGTAATAATATTTATGACTTGTTAGGTAAGGTAAGTAAATATGTAATATCTTTTTATATAACTAAATGTCTTTATATAGTAAAAATAAAATTGCTTAAGGAGCAAATAGCACATATTTTTGTTTGAAGATGGTAGCTTTGGGATCAATTTATGTATGAAAACAACAGCATTTTTTTCGGCAATTTCTTAGTTGCCAAACCCAATAGCATCTATATTGATGTATTGATGCAGGCATTGAAAAGGACTTTCCTTCTAAAATTAATTGCTTGAATTATAATTGATTTTTTTTCTAATGAAATATATATTCAAGACTTACGACTATGCTTCATGAAAAATATGCAACAATAATGCAAAAATTGCAATATTATTTTTCTATAGTTATATTATCCATAAAGAAAGTCTAGTACATAGATCACGTTATACATATTGTATAATTGCTACATAGAATGAAAAAAAAAAACGGAAAATTAATTGCATTGACATCAAAGGCAATTGCAAGGCATCATAAAATACCTGTTTCCCATCGATCTAATAAACCATTGTAAATAAATTCTCATTTTACATATATATATATAAAAAGGATTATTGAATAGTATATTGGTTTGTAGTATTGGTGACTATATTTGTGAATACACATATATATCTTTTCTTTATTATAACAACTTGAACTCTATGATATAACTATCACGGTATTATCAGAGACCACCATTGAGTTTATCAATGGTGAAAATCTCTCTTTCACTACATCTATGTGTGTGTGTGTTTGTAAAACATGCTATTACCTATACGTATAGCCAACAGTCAACTACTCGTTCTATTGGCATATTTCATTACTTGTGTTGTTTTTGTTGTATATTTTGTTATTTCATTTTATTTCACAAAAGTCGTAAATCGTTCAAATTAACGAAACTCATATTAAGTTATAATACAGCAATTTTATTTGATATCAATTTTCAATTGATTTATCCAAGGGATTACCAACACTCTTGATACTTGAATGCCATATACTCACACATATACTATGAAGATTTGAAAACACTAAAAAAAGGGGCAAATCATTTAAAATGAAGATGAACAATCCTAAAAAAAAAATGTAAAACGTTGAATCGAATGGGGCATGGAAGCAATACGACGACACAAAAAAAAAAAAAATAAAAATAAAAAATTGAAAAGGCAAGGAATTCTTTGCAAAATAAAAATATCATTCCATTTCATTGCATCTATGTATGTATGTACAAGCGACGACCACACCACACCACACCATTACCAAGGCATGCATCTTAACCCTAACTAACTGGAATCCTTCCTTTCATGGCAAGTGCTATGTATGGTGAGTGCGACAGCGTGCATCGTTTTGACACTCTTTAAGAAGTCGTAAATTTTGTGCAGCACACTACAAAATTGGCGGATCACTTTGCTTTGGCTGTGCGGCGTTGTTTTTTGTTCTTTGGTTGTTGTTGTTGTTGTTGTTGTTGTTATATTTTTTGTATAATTCTTTTTTCGAAATTGAACAAAGCTGAGAGCGTTGATTCTCAACTGCAACCAGCATGCTGCAGTTCTGCAGTTATTTTCATCTATATGTATGTGTATAAATATTTGTTGATTCAGATTCAGATGCAGATAGTGACGTATATATGTATAGGTATAGGTGAATATATTTAATCGAACGAATATCATACAACTGCAACTGCATATTGAACAACAGCAAACCAACAACCAACAACCAACAACAACAACATATATCTAAACGCACACATCTTTAATTAATGCTCGATAAATAATCACAGCAAATGGGTGGATGTCATTATGAGCACATATTTTTGCCGCCCTTCATTCGCAACAACAAACATACAACACATACATATATATGGGCATTCGAAGTTATATGCGATATGATGGTAATATTGATTTACATGATCGCTAACACTGTTGCCACCATTCACCGTTGCCGACACAGTATGGTAGTTGTTATGTTATGTTGTCACATAGAGCGTTTGTTTTTTTTTTTTTTGCAATTTTTATTTCAGAATTTATTATTTACACTAAAATTGCACAAGATTTCCTTAAACTCTAGCAAATCTCTTGGAAATGTCCGCTAGATCTATATGAGTCAAATTAAGACACATTTTACTTTTTCGTTATAGTTCATTTCGAAGACTCACTTGACTCTCCGATTAAACGACATTGACGACAAATTTTATTCGAAAGAGCTTGTCGACTGACAGTGACTTTTCTTTTCCCCTCCTTTTGCAATTTTACAATTTTGGAAATTTGCAATTTTTGAACATAGCCTAAAAACAATTTCGAGAAATTCGATTGGAGCATTTTCTGAATTTCCATTAACGACAAATTCTATTCGAAAGAGTATATCGACTGACAGTTACTTTTCTTTTCCCCTCCTTTTGCAACTTCACAATTTCGCAATTTTGCAATTTTTGAACATAGCTTAAAAAAAATTTCGAGAAATTCGGTTGGAACATTTTCTGAATTTTCATTGACGACAAATTCTATTCTTCGAAAGAGTATGTCGACTGACAGTGACTTTTCTTTTCCCCTCCTTTTGCAATTTCACAATTGTGCAATTTTGCAATTTCACAATTTTGTAATTTTGCAATTTTTGAACACAGCTTAAAAAAAATTTCGAGAAATTCGGTTCCACTTAGACAAAAAGTTGTGGCGAATAGAGAAAGTTGTTTTAAAAATCGGTATTTCGTATTTGTTGCAATTTCGCAATTTTTGACTTGACCCAAAGATATCCCAAAACGTGTGGTATTTTTTTTAAGATAAATACCATATATACCATAATATATTTTTGTCCTATGGGTTGATTAAACCTACTAGTCCAATCCGACTGATTTTTAAAATTTCTCAAATTATCAGCAACCAGAGCTCCATACCACATTTGAAAAATATTACTCGCCCCTTTGTTGGGTCTATAGATGAAGAGAAAATGGAGTCATGTGTTTTATATTATATATAATTTTACATATAAACTGTATATACATTCGGCTTATCTCCTCCCATTAAATATGTTTTCCCCATAAATTTCTATTTTATTAAATGAAGGTTCCCCATTGACCTTTTTGGATTCTCTACTTATCTACTGAAGTTTTTTTTAATTAAATTAATATACAGGGTTAGGCGATTGAGGTGTTACCTATTCAAGCTACCATATATTCTTTGTGTGAAATTATTTTTTATTGATTCAAATTATAAAAATTGTGGAAATAATCAAAATTTCAAAATCCATTCACTCTATCACGATGTGGCCATCTGTTGCCTTGACCATGGCCTTCAAACGGTTAAATAATGAGTTACATTCTTCATGAATGTGATCTCCAGGTATTTTGTCCCATTCCTGAATAATGCCTTTCTTCAGCGCATCCATACTGGCATATTTTTTAGTTCTCACCAGGCTCTCAAAGAGAGCCCAGATGGAATAGTTCAACGGATTTCGATCTGGCGAATTCTAAGCGATTGTGTGGACGAAATTAAATATGAAATATGATTTTTTAATCATTCTTGATTAACATGAGCTTTATAAAACGGTGCGGAGTCTTGTTGGAACGTCCATGGTCTGCGACCAAAATTTTTGCGTGCCCACAGCTCCAAAGCAACTTTCAAAACATTTTCCCCGATAATAAGTCGCATTGACTTTGTTACCAGACATTGATACCATCAGCGGTCACAGCTGCCCATGCCATTACTTGAGATGAAAAATTATTTCAGGTGGCCATTCGTAGTCTGAAATTTTCGGAAATGCATTCAGCTAAGTAAACACTATCATTTTGAGAGTTTATGAACTGCTCAATAGTGAAATTTTTCTCATCAGAGAACACAATGTTTAAAAATTCGCCACGTTCGTGAAAGCGTAACAACTCCTTTGCCTTGTAAGTTGAGTCTAACTTGTAAGGTTTGACCTTGAATTCACTTTGGAAAATGCATCGGATGCTTCGCTTAAATATTATCAGTGCCTTGGCCATTTAATTACCGCTACGATGTGGATTTCGTTCAAGTCGAGCCTTCACTTTCCGAACCATTTCAGGTGATGTTGCTGTTTTTTTTTTTTCGTCCACCATCATAGCGTGTAGTTGGTAACACTTAAATCGCCTAACCCTGTATATAAGTACATTTGTATAAATCACTTGCTAATAAGTATTTGCTTTTTCAGAAGGACTCAATAAATTAATGTAATATTAAATGGTAAAAAGAAATGATAATTTATTGCCATTATTTTTGTAATTGATTTTGATTTATTAGCATTTCTTGCTTACTCTCTCTCTCTCTCTCTCTCTCACTTTGTTTCTCTGCGCTCGCTATTATATACTGAATTAATTACTGTATATGTAAGTAGTCAGTTAAGAATTTCTACTTAACTGACCTTTCCTAATTAATTGTGTTATTTTTTGTGTGTAATTTTTGATGTTGATATTATTACTATTATGATTATAATTTGTATTATGCTCATTTGCATGTATAGTAAAATATATACATATTTAAATTTTCATGTTGTGCTTTCTTAGTAATAACATAGTTGAACAAAATTCATTTTCTTCACTTTGTTTGTTATTCACCAAACTCTTGTTGGTGTTTCTAATTTTTCTTTACTTTAGCTATTGCTTACAATTCTGTCGTTTGTTTAACCTTCTTAGAAATCATGCGGAGATATCTTTTTAAGATTTTTATAAACATACATGGAAGTAACTACTATTTTTGTTTTTTTTTTTGTTTTTTTGGTTTCATTCTCTCGGGTTCTTTATCATTGTTCACTGCTGTGTGAAAGAAAGTTTACATATTTATTATTGTCTTCATTGGTGGCGAAAGCACGTATATGCATGCAATAGATATTACGTATTATTAAAAATAATATCAACGAATTTCATAATTTGTAACAAACTTTGTAAAGAAGTAAATGTCTATAATTCTAAAAATAAAAATTTTAAATTTCTTCAGCTATGTATGCTTTTTTTTTTCTGTATGAAATGCATATGTTAAAGTAATATAACTAATGGGACCCACAATATAGCCTGTGTTAAGGCGGATGATCCCGACTGCTCGACTCAAAGTCTCCATTTCGAGAAATCACACGCCCAGGAAAGTTTTCATGTAATAGAGCCATTGTTTTACCAGCTGTATGGTATATAGTGGCGTCAAGTCCGCCGTCCACGTCCATAACATCAATTTCAGGCCAAAAAAGATCAGTCGACATCGTTCGATAATGCAATCTATCCACTAGAATGATATCATCAGCATCATTTTCTAAAAAAATATGGCCCAATAACACCGCCACTCCTAAAACCACACCAAACTATCACTCGTTGTGGATGGGGAGGTTATTTGATAATATCTCGTATATTTTCGGAATTCCAGACAGATGAAAAAGAGCCTCATAACTCAGAATAATTTTGTTTGCGACATCATGATCTTCCTCGTGCATTTACAGCACCTAATAAGCGAAATTTCCATGTTTTCCATGGTCTAAAGGCTTCAATTCTTCTGTCAACTGCACCGAATAAGCATATAGGCCAAGATCTTTATGCAAAATGCGATGCAAAGTGGCATTGGTTAGACCCAATACATATGAACGTTTCGCAATGGAGAAACCTGGATTTTCAGTCACATTCTACAGCTACAGCTGAGATATTTTCAGTTGACCTAACCGGAAGAGTACTACTTGGAGCCGTTACATCACTGCATTGTTCCAGACGTTCGAATTTATCGATTAATTTCAATATAGCTGTGGAACATGGGGCCTCAACAAACAAATTATAATTTGATTTATGTAATGCTAGGGATTTAATTTCTCTCCAAGAATGACCGCTTTTCTGCGCATCTGCTTCGACTTCCCGCCTCCATGTGTTGGCTGGTCTCCCGTGTCTTCGACTTCCTTGAGGGTTCCAGTACAGCGTTGTTCTGGTAATATCGTCATGTGGTTTCCGTAAAGTATGGCCAATCCATTTCCAATTACGACGTCGAATTTCGATATGGACCGGTAACTGTTTGGTTGCGGTTCAGAGGTTAGCGTTGCTAATAATGTTGGGCCAGAATACCCGCATAATCTTTCGAAGACATCGGTTGAGAAAAGATTGCAGCGTTTGTAAAACACTCGCTGGTATGTTTCACGTCTCACAGTCATACAAGACAACAGATTTTACAATTGAATCGAATATTTTTAGCTTCGTACGTCTGGATATATGAGTCGATCTCCAGACTTTATCCAAGATGCCGAAGGAAGTGCAACCTTTGGATATTGCGATTGCGTATATCAGCTGCTGACCCACCCATTTTTTGTGATAATGCTGCTGAGGTAGCAAAACTCTTCGACTTCTTCGAGAGGCGTCCGGGCGATCTGTAAGATTTGCATTTCAATTGTGTTGATGCACATGATTTTTGTCTTTGCGGTGTTGATTTTAAGTCCTGTTTGTGTGGCGAATTCTCTAACAGCTTGAAGTTTTGAGGAAATATGCGAGTATTTATGGGACAACAGACATCATCCGACCATTTAAGCCCCAAGACATACCTCTGCTCGCCACACAAGCTTGTCGCATCACCAACTCCAATACCATGTTAAATAATAATGGCGATAGCATGCACCCCTGTCTGACACCAGTTTCAACTTGGATGCCGTTACTTAGAGTATTTTCAAACTTTACGCGACAGCTAGCGCCTGAATACAGTTGTTTTATGAGGTTGATGATTTGTTTTTTTTTTTTTCGGGTACTCCTTTGCATGCTAGGGCTCTCCAAATCGCATCATGTTTAAGATCGTGGCGTGGCTTAATATCTGGCAAATCTGAATTCAATTATAAACACATTTTCGATTGTCCGATAGAAAGAATTAGATCTGACTCAGTTTGGTGCTCCCAGCCAGACTAATTCGACTTTGCTAGATGAGACGGCAAAACAGACTGATTATCAGGTAAAGAATAATCAAAACTAACTACAATTGGGACGAATTAATTTTCAAAGTTCCATGTCAAAACACTTATTAATTAATTAATTAATTAAAATGTAATAATTAGATGAAAAAAAAAAGATGAATTTAAAATATTTTCGATTAACGAAATTATTATGACTATTTTTTTCCCCCCACTTGATCTAATTACTGTCTCTGTATTTATCTATACTCATTAATTTCACATAATTACGATATGTAAAGGAAATAAATAAACACTTCAAATAATATGGACTAAATATGGAAAATTCATTGCTAATGCATAATAATGGTTAGAAGTGTATAAATATGTACATATGTATGTACAATACTATATCTCTATATATACACCTATTTAGGTATTTAGGTATTTATTTCAATAGAAATTTATCTGAAAGAACTAATCAAGCGTATAAGTGTACTGATACCAATTTCCTCTTCTTCGAAGATTACACCAAATATGTAAAGGTACACCTCACTAACAAAAGAAGAATGTGAATGGGAAGAACAAAAAAAAAAAAAAAAAAAAAATATTGAAATAGAATAGAAATAAAAATACCACCGTTTAAAACTATTATGGAATGCATAAAAAACTATAAAATATTTTATGTGTGTGTGTGTGTGTATATATATTATCAACAAGCCTTCGTATAGGTACCTACATACATATCAATAACAGTTGTTGGCAACATACAGCAACAATGACAAATTCTACTTTCTTTGTTACAATTTTCAAAAACTCACTCACTCACAAATACATTCAAATATTTACTTATTCATTATTTAAATGTATGATGAAACCATTCATAGTACATATTGTATATTGTTCTTGTTATTATTTTCCAGCCTCATCTTTGTGATACCTATAAGTGTAAGTATAATGAACCAGAGCCGATAAGTACGATACATATGTACGTACCCATACATATACGACCAAGCCCATTTTCACATGTTGACAATTTTCCTATTTTTTTCTTGTCTTTTTTATTTCATTTTTTCTACGAAAACTCCAAAAAAAAAAAAAAACAAATAATAATACACACTATTTTCTTTTTGTTTGTGCCCATGAGTAATGACAAACAAAAATTTACGGCAATGTCAAAGCAAAGCAAACTATAGGGTAAGTTCAAGGTAACAGGTACGCTCATAGCACCATCAGCAGCAGCAGCAGCAGCAGGTAATATGTTGACTGAAAATCCAAGCATGTATATAACATAGTAACCCTTACAACAAACATATATAGATAGTTTGACATGTCAACATTAAAATGTACCTTTGTGTGCGAGCATACCGAGACCCGATGTCAATATTTCAGATGCCTATCGCACACAGATGACTCATCAAATTAGCAAAGCCGCCGAACAACCATCATCTGAATGAGAAGAAATGTAAAATGTTGTAGAAGAACAACAACAACAACAAAATAGAATAGTAGTTAGAAGAAAGTCTGTAGAATCTGCTCATTGTAATCCTAGAGTTGAAAAATTACCACATTGTATCAATAACTAAGTTGGAAAATAACTCATAGGATGACTACAGAAAAAAAAAAAAAAAAACCAACAAAAACATAATTCGTAGTTTTCATCATAATAACATAGGTGCATATCATTTTACAAATATTCTCAAAAATAAAATGTTGAAGTTGGCCCTATACATTTCTTGCTCAATTGACAATATAGAATAGTTTTACTAGTAGTACAAGGTGTGTGTCATAGAAATTTCAGAATTTTTATTGGAACTTCAACAAAAATAATGTTTAATGTAGTATCTTAAGCATCTGTGCCACCTCCCCTCCCAGTGATTGTAGACTAATCCCATTCGAGCTAATTTTTTTTTTTCTTTGTTCACTTCTCTTGGGAGCATAGGGCCTCAAGAAGACTCTTTCATCGTATACGGTTCTGTGCTGTTATTTTTGCGCCGTCCTTTGTTGTGAAATGACATCGGCTAGCTCACGCAATATCGACCTATTCCAAGCATTTTTTTGGCCGACCTCAACCTCTGCTTCCTTGCAGGTTCCAGTCTACTGCCATTTTTATAATGTTATCTGAAGGTTTTCTAAGCGTCTGACCTATCCATCGCCACTTTCTATTTTTGATTTACAATAGGACGGGTTCTTCATTCGTTAGTCTCTACAGTGCGTTGGTGACTGATGAGATCATAGATACAGAATAAGAGAATTGTTTAACATTCAAACACTTTTCAAATGAATACGCAGTGTGTAATGAAATTATCTGAAGTTAAGTGATTGTTCTCGTAAAGTTCGCAAACTCTTTTTCGGTAGGCTAATTCCGACAACATTTGATCAAATGTGCTTCTTAATGGACCCAGTAGATTCCATTTCTTCTTCTTGTGTAGCCATAACAACCGATGATCGATTTAGGCCGAACATATAATGCGGGGCCAGTCTTCTCTGTTCTTCGCTTTTTTTAATTTTATTATTTTTTGGAACAATAACAATTCAAGCACAGCACTCAGACATTTATTGGTCCATTGTGCCGCGATCGAAGTTCCGTTTTATTGTGTTTTAAATCCACCCTTTCTCCGAAGATATGGGAGTAGATCCTGTGGTGCTAAAGAGCCAAGAGTTTCGGTACTAAGCACGTCAATGCCAAAGACCTCAAACCTGATAAGAGCAAATGCAGGGCAGACACAAAAAAAATGGTCCGCCGTCTCATTTTCTTCTACACAGGCTGAGCAAAGTGCACTGCCTCCTAGTCCTACCTTTTCCATGTGCTTTGTCCCTTAGAAAGTGGCCTGTTACCAAGCTGACTAGCATTCTGCAATCACCTCTACGTAGACATAGGAGGGGAGGAAATGCGATCATTTATCCGATATGTTAGATAACATGAATTTTGTCCATCTGCAGCCTCTCTCGGCCTGTCAGGTCGACTTATGGACTAGATTAGCCCAGGTGTTGACCATGGCCGTGTTGATGGCTCCAGCGAGTAGTGGCAAAGCAGGCTCAGGGCCGATTAAATCAACCGCAGAACCTTCTCTTGCTAATGCCTCAGAGGTCGCATTGCCTACAATTCCCACGTGGCCAGGGACCGACATCATCATCGCTTACTGGCGCCAATTAGATATTCCAAGCGCCGCCAGGTTACCCAACACTTGGGCTTTCCAACGGAGGTTTGGTCTTCCTCTTTTTCTGCATCCACCAGCGGGTGTCGAATTAAATACTCTCTTCGCTGGAGCATCTTCTTTCATTCGCTCGACATGACCCAACCAGCGCAGCCGCTGGATTTTGCTATGTCAATATCAACGTACAGCTCATACAGCTCATCGTTGTACCTTATTCGATACTCACCTTCAACGGAAAAAGGTTCGAAAATGCTGCGCAGAACTTTGCTCTCGAAAACTCCAAGCATCCTCTCATACGTCGAAAGCGGCTTTATAATCGACGAATAGGTGATGTGTGTCGATCTGTTTTTCTTGGGTCTTTTGAGATTTAGCGTAGTTTGAAAAGGTCCAATCAGGTTGCTAAGCTTAGGCTTCAATCTATCATACAACACGCCCGATAAGACCTTGTATGCGATGCTCAGGAGACTTATGCCACTCCATTTACTATAACTTTTATCGAACGAATCTTGATTTTAGTACTGGAGAATGGAGTATTTCTGTATACATACGATTTAGTACTGGCAATAGGAGTATTTTTAGATCCGAAACATAATATTCTGAAACAATTCTCAAACAAAACAATTTTCTAGACCTATCACATGGGACATTTAGACACCTAGACATTATCAGTGAACATACAGTCTAATCTAATAAGTCGGGTAAATATTTAAAACTGTTATCAAAAATTTTTTAAATATTTGCATTTCAAAATCAAAACCAGTTACTCTTATAAGTTAAAATGTGTATCCACATTTCTGTAATACACTCCTTACATACATCTGTTAGATATATTGGTATTGAAATTTGGTTGTTATTTATGATCCTTCCTATATTGGTTAGAAGACATAGAGCATTTAAATTTTGTATTTCAAATAAATAATTCGTTAAGTTTAGGGTCTTTAGGGTTTTTTGTTTTGTTTCTTTTTTTTTTTTCTTTTTAAGACCACCCTTGTTATAATTCCTATGAGTTTATTAATGTTGGAAATTTATTATTATGATATTTATTAGTTAAATAAAGGAAAATTACATTGATGATACCACGTGCTTGCTAAATATTCTATATGTACCTACTACATTTGAACATATTATGAGCATATAACAAAAAGGGTCAGGAAGATTTAGCTCGTACTCTTTGGCATTAACAGCTGCAAGCGATAAAGCTAGCAGTCTTTTTCTAAGTGTGTATCCATTTTGGATGTTTTAAATGCCAAAATGATTTAGATGTCATTTGTTAGAGCTTTGTCACCAAGCTTGATGTCATCTGTCTACTGGAGGTTCATTGATTGAAAGTGGTGCCATTAATATGAAATTCGTATAGATTGCAGAAATCATACCTTTATCCCTATTAAATCTATAAATCAGCTTAAGTAAATTTGAAAATTAAGAATTTTTTATAAATAGGAACTAAAACAAGCCATTTTGTTAATTGGTTGATTTTTTGATGGTCTGGTGGTGTTTTAGTAAGGTAATGTGTCTAACTGCTTCGACTTGGTTGGGCTAGAGTAATCCTTGTTGATCTCGTCGCAAGTCAACTCAATGGATGTCATGTACGTTGTTCTGCGCTCCATGTGATGGCACCTTAATTTTTTAATGGGGGTCCTTCACGTGGCTACTATCGGGCAATGTTTTTCTGGCAACCGCTGGGAGGCGGCTGAAATGAATAGCGAAAATCTCCTCGTATACAAGTTGTGCGTTAGGTTTGGCACCCACCACATAGAAATTCTGCCCCAGTTGAAAATCAGAACATGCCTCGGACAAGAACTACACCTTTTGTTGATGATCCTCAGACCCCCCTGGTCTGCTCTGAAGAAGCATCCTGCGATATCTATTACAGCTGCTATGCGGAGAGGCACAAACTCGGATGTGGATTTGTTGTTAGTAAGAGACGGGGACATTTTGTCGCACAGTTCGCACCTGTGAACGAACGGCTAACAACAATCCGCATCAAGGTAGACATTTTTCAATATCAGCCTCATATGTACTCACGCACTGACGGCTGAGAAGGACGATGCTACCAAAGAGAGCTTCTTTTAGCGTCTTGGAGAAGTTTATGACCGCTGCCCCCATACACGATTTCCAAGAAGCGACATGGCTGTCTTCAGATCAACGAACGAAGAACCAAATTGATGGGTGTGATGGGTGTGAAATCGGTCCGTGGTGCCAAACGAAGTCCCACACAAAGAAGGTTTGACGTCAATAATATGCAATCGCCAGAGACGGCAAATGTTTTTACCAATCGTCTAATGGATCTGCTTATACATAACACTCCCCATCTTGATGATATACATATGCTCATGGTTGACACATATATCCCACACCACTGTTGCTGAGGAGGTAATCGATTTCTATCGGTCTCTGTGGAATGAGTGATATCATCAGGAATGCCGCAATTTTACCGCAAAGGAAGACTCGGCCTATGTAAAACCCTGCGTGCAGATGTTACGCGAGTTGTTAAGGAGCGCTACAGAAAGATGAGGAGTACAGAAAGACGTCTTTTCAGGTGCAAGGAAAGAGATCAAGAAAGATGCGAGCGTAAGGAGTGGAACCAAGAATAAGACTCGAAAATAGAAAGTGGAGGAGATCTCCCGAACTCTCCAATCACGGATGATGCTGTAGATATTCCATCGCATGACTATGGTGATATTTGAAAGAACATTTCTATACTGAAAAATAACAAACGTGCAGGAGCTGATGGCTGCCGAAGTTGATTAAGCTGCTCATAGCTCATAATTTATCGGCTTCTGTTGAGAAGAACTGTTCAAGTATGTTCTGCATTAGAACGAAATTATTTAGCACGACTTTAATTAGTCCAAAATTGTAAAATGATATTTATGGTTCTGATACTCTCATGGCACCTGATACATCTCCTTTCACAGGGAGTCGAATAATTGAAAATTTCGATAAAACCATGGAAATGGCCGAAGTAAACGTCGTAATAACAAAACAATTTAAAAACATCTGCAAAAGGCAAGATACAAAAAAAAAAAAAATCGAATAGATCGAATTTCCAGCTCAAGCGCTGACCAAACCAGAACTAGAACTGAATAACCTACAATGAGTTTCTTCCATACGGGCAAATATTAAATTCGAACCTTTACTGTCTACACTTAAACCCTTTGAAGTTGGCGTTAGATCATAGGTGGCTGAAATTTGTCAACAAGAGAGGTGTTAGCCACCCCATTCGTCTATAATGAATAATCAGAAGCTTTGCGAGTTTTGTTGAGAAGTTTTGAAGAATCCATCTTAGTCCAGTATTGGTACCAAGTGATTCCCAATCTTCTTTTTTATCAGTGTAACATTTACTTATTGATAAGAAATTGGTATTAACAGATGATTGTTAAAATAGCTTAGTCGAGTTTTTTGCCAATATAGACCAGAGTTTTCATGAGAGAGATATTATGAACTTACAGTTAAAATGGCAAACAATTTTAAAATAAAACCGCAGATATGTTTAATAGGGTTTTGAAAGAGCCGTAAATATAGCGCATTTTTCTTCCCAGACGAATAATTGAAGTATAGCAACATTTCAAGTGTTTTCATTACCGCCTTTAATACAGCATCCAATCAGTAAAATGTTGTTATACTCAAAATCAATGTTCTATGTTTGTTAAATAAGTAAATTTCGTATTGCTTTAGGTTCGTTCTTATAATAAATTTAAGCATAAATTTGCTACCCATTTCCTGTTCTTCACAATCAGTGATCATATTTGCTTGGATTATCACTTCATCAAAATCAGCGATGGCGACAAGAAAGTTTCATTCGCTGAATTGATGAATATGTATGCAATTATGCAACTAACTGTAAACGATCTGTAAAATAACTTATAATTATCTCTAGAATTGACCAGAAATGAGAAAAATATCACAAGAGTCATTTCGTTTTTTTTTTTTGTGTGTGTGTGTTTTTGGTTCCCTTTTTCTGTAATTTAATTAATAAGATGATCGATTTCTTAACAAAATTTCAAACCTTAAAAGAGTAACAGCGATAGTGCTACATATGCATAATTCTGTAGAAGATTTTAATCAGCAAGTGCATACAACAAGTGCAGATCAAAATGATTGCTATAGGGAACAGCCCAAATTATGTAAAAATTATTTTGAAAATTTTTAAGAGAATCTTAAAATCAATAAGTTTGATGACATGCATAGATTTGACTATTAAATAATAAATGCAATGCGTTGATTACAGATTGCGTCTGAAGAAATGAGTCTTAATTTCTAAACATTAGCTCAACCAACAAATGATTACACATAGACGCAACTTTGACGTGTAACGCAATGCATGAATATTCGTATATGTATATTTTTACGTTGCAGTTAGCTCATTAACACACGAATAAAAAAGACCTTTGTGAAAAATAACTGTTCTTGATGTTATTGTAATACATAACTCTATATGTGTAACCATTATCCAGTACCATTTTAGGTAATAATAATCATACGTACTCGTATTCTCATACTTATGCTCAAGAGAACAAGAAATTATAATGCAGTAAAGAACAACAACAATAAAAAAAAAGAAATCATTTCAATTCAATTCAACAGAGTAAAACTTCGTATATACATATCGTACTCGTATATTACATATACTCGTATTTTCGTGTATGAGAGTGTTGCGTATACATGTTTATATGCATGTTGAAATTGAACATGAAAATGAATTCAATTAATTTGATGACCAATATATGTATGTACAAGTTTTTGTATTCACTTCAATTTGTGCATTTTATTCTTTCATTGAGAAGATTCGTTAATTAAAAGTAAAAGAAGAAAGCATACGATTATTACATACAATCAAAATACAAAACGGTTTTTAGCATCGCTTTTCACCTACACTGCAAAAAAAAAAACACTTCATGCAAATAAAAAATTTTTTAAATCACACGAATTTGGCACAAAAAAAAAATTTTACATTTTTAAAATGGCCGAAAATTTGTTTAAAAATTCGGAATTTCTCTCGGAATATCGTTAGCTCAATATTTGGAAAAATTACAGATCCTTAAATCACAATATCTGGTGTTGTAGTGAACCGATTTAGTTCGTACTACATCCGTTGGAGAGATAATTTCACATATTTCATATATTATAATTTTTTCTGATTTAAAATAATTGTATAAAAAATTGAATGAAAATTTCAAACAACTTTTTAAGGCCTTTTTGAGGTTAAGTTTGTATCGGAGATATGCTTTAACATAAATCGATCATGTCAATTTTTGGAGTTTTTACTTATAATATTATTATAAATATATGTATCACATTTTTGAGTAATATATTCATCGGTGCACTTTTTTTGGTATTCTTAAGGCGTTTTTGAGGTTATGTTTGTATGGGAGGTATGCTTTAACATAAACCGATCACGCACATTTTTAGGACGTTCATTTATAATATTATTAGAAATATATGAACAAAATTTTGACGTCATATACTCATCAGTGCACTTTGTGATGGTATTTTTAAGACGATTTTGAGGTTAGGTTTGTATGGGAGGTATGATTTAAATTAAATCGATCACGCCCATTTTTGGAGCGTTCACTTATAATATTATTGTAAACATATAGACAAAATTTTGACGTCATATACTCATCAGTGCACTTTGTGATGGTATTTTTAAGACGATTTTGAGGTTAGGTTTGTATGGGAGGTATGCTTTAACATAAACCGATCACGCACATTTTTAGGACGTTCATTTATAATATTATTATAAATATATGAACAATATTTCGGAGTCATATACTTTTCGGTGCACTTTTTATGGTATTTTTAATGCGATTTTAAGGTTAGGTTTGTATGGGAGGTATGCTTTAACATAAACCGATCACGCACATTTTTAGGACGTTCATTTATAATATTATTATAAATATATGGGTAAAATTTCAGAGTCATATACTCATCCGTGCACTTTTTATGATATTCTTAAGACGTTTTTGAGGTTAAGTTTGTATGGGAGGTATGCTTTAAATTAAATCGATCACGCCCATTTTTGAAGCGTTCACTTATAATATGATTATAAACATATGGGCAAAATTTCAGAGTCATATACTCATCGGTGCACTTTTTATGGTATTCTTAAGGCGATTTTGAGGTTAGATTTGTATGGAAGGTATGCTTTAAAATTAATTGATCACATCCATTTTTGTTTTTTTCTTCTTGTTTATGTCCATGAAGTATACATACGGAAAAATTTCAGACTTACGCAAACTTCTCCTATTTTTTTCCAAATAATATATGGGGCGACACCACTCAGTGGTCGTTATACAATTATTTGAAATTGTAAAAAATTTATAATATATGATTTAGTATAATTATAATATACATACGTTCAGTGTATTTTCATTCACCTATATATGTATTTAAAAATATTTGTGAATGCATTTACAATTTGTGCACCATTCAGCACTGCAAGTCATTTATCTTCTACGTATTTACGTAGGTATTATTATTTTGTTTTTCTTCTTCTTCTTCTTCTTGTTTATATCATTTTATTTGGTCCCTTTATTATTTGGCTTTTTCTGTTATATTTTTTTTTTTTTTCATTGTTTATCTTCTTACGGTATTCTTCATATATATCATGTGGCGTTTTCGACTTTCATTTATTTGATTAATTTTAGTAAAATTTTAATTTTAATTTTACATAGACATATTTGTACATATGTATAATATATTGTGTGATTATAAGTGAAAGAGTGTAACTATGTAGTTACAATATGAAAAGTAAATACCTCTTATGAATATGTGTTTTAATTTTTTTTTTTTTTTTATATGTAAAGTTGAAATAGGGCGCCAAATATAACACGTCCTTGCCAGCGGGTGTGTGAATAACAGCAATAATATAAATTGTTAAAGATTATGTTCACTGTTGTGGCAGTAGTGGCGTTAGTGGTGCTAATGTAAATTATTATTGTGTTTTTCTTTTTCTTTGTTTACTTCTCAAAAGAATCAAAATATTCAAAATATTACTGGTGAGTGGTGACCTGGTTAAAAATGAAGAAAATATATATGCATTTTATTTTCAACACACAAGTTAAATCTCGTAGCTTTCTAAAAAGTCCACTGAAACACAGATGTTTATGTGATAATTACTTTTTTCACACACATACACATGTATACGATTGGTATATACAATATTAATGGCATGAATAAATCAAAATAATCATAAAAATTATCACATTTTTCAATTACAAATTAACACCAAATAAATGAGTATTATTTTGCAAACAAAATCCAGTTTTAGTTACTATACAGGATGATAATCGCAATTCAAAGCAGTAGCATTTGCCATTGACGCATTAGAGACTTTGGAGAATATTGACTAAGCTTCGCTTCCATATTTGTGGATTCAATCTCCGACCGTGACATCTTCAATATCGAAAATATTTGTCTTTCGAACGATGCTCATCTGTCGGCAAGCAATTGGCAATTTCTCCAGAGCAGCAACTCTTTGCCATGAAAAGCTTCTTAAAGAGCTCTGTGACTAAGCTCGGAAAAGTCATGTGACAAGGGTTCTCCCATTCGGAATCGGCTAATATAAGTAGGTCGCTTCTGATGCTGTTCGAAAAATTTAACATGCACATCAGTACTTGAAGAGAAGCTTGTTGGTATCACAAAAGGCCTTTCTAACCTATGTGTGTCCACTCAGTGAGAGAGTAGTCACAATAACTTAAGCTACCCTTATCAGATACTCAGACTGTATAGTTGATGGTATGTTTAAAAAAGCGTTCTCCAAAAATTGTTCTATAGTTTTCCAAACCGGTGGGTGCCGTAGCTCAGTGGTTAGTGCGTTGGCCTTCTGATCTGTAGGTCGTGGATTCAATCCCCGGCTGAAGCATAACAAAATGTTATATCGAAAAGATTTTTTCTTTCGAACGATACCCACCTGCCGGTAAGAATTGGCAGTTTTTTCGGCAGTATCAATTCGGCCAAAAATGCTTCTGAAAGAGCTCTGTGATAAAACTAAGTTAAAGTGATGTCAGAACCGGGTAATATAAGAATGCTAATGCTGTCCAAATTTAACACGCACAAGAGTATTGAAAGAGAAGCTCTTTGGTATTACAATGGGCCTTTCTGGCCTAAGTGTGTCCTCTCAGAGAGAGGGCAGCCCCATAACCTAAACTAAACTAATCTTTCCAAACCGATTCGTCAGAATTATATAATATTCGTAAAATTAACCACAATGGTGGCCGATAAAGGTCACTGATGATGCTTTCACTCGGTTCTAGCAGCTCATAATTAAAAACAACACCAAGCTTTTCCCATCAAATACAAAGCATAAGCTTGTCACGTTGACGTTGACGTTGATAGCTGGCCGGAGATAATTCATGATTTTTTTCACTTCGTGTGTAATGGTAATGGATCCATCTTTCATCATCAGTAGCGAACCAATTGTCGTTGAAGCAATTAGGCGCACGTGAAAAATCGGCATTTGACATCTCTCGGCTTTAATTCGTATGTGACGCAATTCCGTTGCTTTTAAATCATTGTCATGGATTTGAAACGCTTGAAAACTGTTCATTCGTAAACCCATAATTAATTTTCATAGAAATTTCACGGCCGGAAAGACATTGGTCATCGTAGGCATCAATTTTTGCCTTCTCTTCCACCGATAATGATTTTACACGGATTATTTTCAATTAAAACCGATAGCAAATTACTTTTCTTTTTTGTTTTTAAAAAATTCTCTAGTCCAATTTGACACAAATGACCATGCAACCACTTTTTAATCACTGCACCTATTCAAGTGACGCAAAAATAATTCACATTTTTCCTCACAAATTACAAAAACAAACATAAATCAAATGTAACGGAACATTTTTGACTTTTCCTTGCTTACACTCTTTTTCTCAATTGTTAAACCTTTAACAATAAAAAGAACAACATAATCCTCTCCATGAATTATCTTGAGAGCAGCAACCTTAAATTGATTGCTTAAACACTGCACCTATTCATATGAAGCAAAGTGTAAATGTCATCAACTATAAAAAAAAAAAAAAAAAATTGTTTAATTAAGTCAGCTGCAAATACATAATTGGTTTTTTTTTCATTACTTCTACCAAATGATAAAGTTCAATGAGAAACTACCGAATAATCAGGAGCCCTCGACCCAACTGCTTTCGTATGTTGAAGAAGAAAATTATTTCATAAATAATTTTAAAATTATTTAAATAATTTAAAAAAAATTTTATTCGACTCTAAACAAAACATTATACATTACATATATTGCTGACGTCACTTTTTGATTAGCACCCTGTATTTGTATTACACTCTAATGTTGCTCTAAATTCCACCAACATCTTCTTCTTCTTCTTCTTTGAGTATGATTAAAATTGATTATTGTTGTTGTTGTTGCTATTCTTGTTATTGTTCCCCCTTCATCTGGTTCATTAAAACCATCGTTGAATACTTGTGTGGCAGAGTGATATACGTAACACCATCATGTACGGCAGTAGCTGAAGTATGTCGCTCCATTGTTGTTGTTGCTTTTACGTTGACTCTAATTCACATGTCACGTTTAACACTTACTGTTTTATGAAGATTGCGATAAACAATCACCATAGCACCAACACCACCAGCAACACCACCACCACCACATTATCAGCAACATCACACCTTACCCACATCATATACATACATAGTAGGTACATAGTAGGTATACTACTTAGGTATACAACATATAATATTGTATTGTACAATATAAACAATGACTATGGTAACGTGATTACAACAATAACAACAACAATGATGACGATGATGTCGAATACAACAAATTAAATCATCATTAAGATTGGCTAACATCATGCACTAACCATAATAATAATAATAACGACGATACAGTAAGTGAGGTGAGAACGTGAGGCACCTGACCACCATCAACAACAACAACAACAACGACATTGAAATGTCAGCTTCTGTATAGGACGGATATTCGCAAATGTGTACACATACATTTATATTGTAATAATAATCAACAATAATTTAACAATTTCTCGCCCTAAATCATAAGCAAAACAACCAAACAATAAACGGCCGCCTAACTTGAACACAACACGTACATACGTTTACACGTATTCGTCGTATCGTATTCTTATTCATTTGAAGTCAATGCCAAGCAATGCAATCAAGCAATCAGTATATTCTATAGTAAAGTGCATGAATGAATATAATCACTCTCTACCTCTCTCTCTCTCTCTCCCTCTCTCTCTCTCTGTCTCTCTCTCTGTCTCGACATGATTATAAGAATTGCAACAATCAGTTAGACAGTCAGTCATTCAATCAGTTAGTCAGTCCAGCCAGTCCAGTTCAGTCTGTCAGGCCATCAGTTGTGGCAAATTTAATGGTAGCGTACATCATAATCAGGCGCATACAATCTTAATGGTAATGAAATTATTTAGTCATAATATTATTGAAAAAAAAAAAAAAAAAATCTGCACTTTGTTGCAGCAGTGCCAGATGTTGTTTCATTTAGTTTTTTAGATTAAAAGAAATAAATATTATTAGAGCTTTAATTGTTATTTGATGCATTTAACAGAATTACAACCGCCAATCGTTTTAGGCCGAATTTAGTATGCTTCGCCAGCCAGCTCTTTTCTTCGCTAGTTGGCGCCACTTAGAAATTCCAAGCGCTAACAAGTCCTCCAGTACTTGGTCTTTCCACCGGAGGTTAGATCTGCCACTTCTACGTCGTCCACCAGCGGGTTCCGAATATAACACCTTCCTAGCCGGAGCGTGTTCTTCCATTCGTTCGACATGACCTAGCCAGCGTAGCTGCTGAATTTTTATGGTCTTCATTATGTCGGTGTAGGCATACAGCTCATACAGCTCATGGTTGTACCATATTCGATACTCGCCACCAAAGAAAATAGGTATAGATAGATTTTGCGTAGGACTTTTCTCTCGAAAACTCCGAGCATTCTCTCATCTGAGGTGGAAATTGTCTAAGCTTCGACGCCATATGTAAGGACAGACATAATGAGATACTTGTAGAGTGTGGTTTTCGTTGCTCGAGAGAGGGTTTGACATCTCAATTGCTTACTTAGCCCAAAGTAGTACTGTTGTTAATGCTGGTTCCAAGATAGATAAAGTCCCTCACTACTTCAAAAACGTCAACAGTGACGTGCTGTCCCAGATGCTGGTACTCTTTGTTTGTTGATACTACGTACTTCGTCTTGCTCTCGTTCACCGTAAGATCCAGTCGACGCGGTTCTCTTTCCGACTCTGAGAGTGCTGCACTGACCGCTCGCGTGTTCATGCCGATTATGTCAATATCGTCAATATCGAAGATAGTGCCATTATGTCGTAGATCAGCAGCTCGTATTATTTTCTCCATAATAATATTAAAGAAGTACGATAACGAACGGGGGTGTCGTAGCTCAGTGGTTAGTGTGTTGGCCTACTGATCTGTAGGTCGTGGTTCAATCCTTGGCTGAAGCATACCAAATTTAATATCGAAAAGAGCAAGCAATTGGAAATTCTTCCGGCAGTAACAACTTGCCATAAAAAAGCTTCTAAATGAACTCTGTGACAAAGCTCAGAAAAAGTGAAGTCACAAGAGTTCTGCCGTTCGGAACCGGCTAAAATAAGTAGGTCCCTTCTGATACTGTCCAAAATTTAACACGCACAACAGTAATTGAAGAGAAGCTCGGCCAATGAGCCTTTCGGGGCTTTAAGTGCCACATATTTAGTTTTTTTAGCACGATAACGAATGATCTTGTCTGAAACCTCGTTCGGTATTAAACGGCGGGGATAGGTCCTTCGCAATTTTCACTGCACAACGAAAGTTACACAGTGTCATTCTGCAAATACGAATGAGATTCGTAGGTATACCGAACTCAGACATTGTTGTGTAGAGGTAATCGCTTACGGGACTGTCGAAATCGGCTTTATAGTCAACAAATAGATGCTGTGTGTCGATCTGTTTTTCTTGGATCTTCTCCAGGATTTGGCGCAGTGTGAAAATCTGGTCGATGATGGATACACCAGGTCTGAAGCTACACTGATAAGGTCCAATCAGGTTGTTAAGCAGAGGCTTTAATCTTTCACACAGTACGCTCGATAGAACCTTGAAGCCTATGCTTAATGCAAAAATTACGATCTGAATATTGTCTTTAAAATTATAGGAGTTTTTTCATTTGGAAATGGTGAATGCAATTAGGTCCTATTTATATTGTACGTCAAAAAGTCAAGGTCTAAGGAATGCCTATCAACCGTTGGGCTGTCAAGAGTCGAATGGACCTATTTAATTCCGAATAGAGGTTTTGGGAAGTTGATTTCTGACGACGTGGTTTCTTCAGTTTCCAATGATACAATGGATATACTATATAACATGAAGTATACTAATTATTTGTATCGTTGAAAAGCAAATGTTTCCTTCGGGCACTTCAGTCTGTGACTAATGCACGAGATAACTTTTACCAAAAGATGAGTTCACGTATAGCTAATTATCACAGTCACAATTCTCCCAATCTCTACAGATTTCTCATCACACTTGAACACTTTTCGTCTCAGTTGAAGGTTTTAAAAAGGGTTTCTGGAGAGAAAATCCTCTGCAATAACCGTTGGACCCATTTCACCTGACTACGAGTACCGCATAATGGGTTTCTATTCGAAAAGATGTATTGCTCTATTTTGACAATGGACGTCGGGTGATTAAATCTGAAGGAGAGATGAAATTCTGCCGCCTCCTGGTGGTTCCAATCAGCGACAGAGTAAAGAAAAACAAAGAAAACTGACCGGTCAAACACTAAGATTACATTGGCAATATGAAATGAAATAAAGTTAACGCTTTTCAATACCACATTTCCATTGAATTGAAATCAATGTTCGAAACTATTTATTTACGACAACTTTATTTCTCATAATTTTCTGAATATTTTTCCTTTTTTTTTCTCTTTTTCTTTGGAACACAAATACAAATCCATATAAACATACATACATCAATGTGAATGGTTATAACCATTAGTTCCACCTCTTTCAATTAAATTTAAACAAACAAGAAGTACGTGCCAGAAAACAAGAGTGCCACTAACAACAACAACAACAACAACAACAACAACAACAAGAGCAACAGCAGCAGCAGCAGCCATGTCGGCAACATCTCAACTTCAACTTCACCATAACAGTGTAATAATAAAAGTTTATTATATAACAACAACAACAACTATAATAACATTAACAACAACAACAACAACTACTTTAACAAATAACATCAAAAAGAACATGCCTGAGGTCTGACCCCCATACTCGTACGTGTGATGGAGCTTACAACAACAACAACAACAAAAAATAAAGTAAAAATCTTTTATATGAGCTGTTACTGATGTTGTTAGTTTTTTTGTGATGTGAGTTTTTGTGTTTGTTTTTGTTGTTGTTGTTGTTGTAAATAATAACAATTTAATATTTTAACGCAATTATAATGAGCTTGAAAATTGTTGCTCTTGCTGCTGTTGTTTATTTTTAAAAGTATTGTTGTTGAAATGATTATTAAACAAAAAAATTATTGCTGGTACTGCTGCTGCTGCTGCTTATTGTAATGATGATCATAATGATAATGATAATTATTATTATTATTATTATTATTGTTATTTTTGTATTAATTTATGAAAAATATGCAGGTTAGTTGTTGTTATCATATTATTATGGCTGCCACATAATCATCATCATCATCATCATCGTCATCATCATCATCATCTAATTGTTCAATGATTCATTGGAAGCAGGAAAAAAAAGCATATTCATTGTTTACATGCTCATTAATGAAATTGAACTAGCATTTAATTGAGTAAGTTTGTGAAATTATTAAGTCATTGTTGTTGTTGTTGTTGTTGCGGTGATATTTTTGTTTTTTGTATGTATTATTCAATTAGAAAGATTTAATATTTGATTCTTATTAGAGTCCAATTAATAATTTTTGAGATTCTAGATTCAGTATTAAAGGCCACGCCAATATTTTAAACGGAAATTATAGACTGTTTTCCCAAATAGTCAAATATGTGAGACATAGGGAAATTTACAGAAATAGACACACATCTCTCGCTCACACTTCTTGAAATTTGACATCGTGTTCCGCCTTCCTGAATACTGAATACCTCAAATTGACAGAGCACAGAGCACACACAGGCCACAGGCAAAGAAAAGGGACCGAGACAAGTAATGCGTCTTATTATGAAATCACTCATAATCCTCATATTCAACGTAGAGGTAGGATCTTTCAATGCGATCCAAAGAAGAAGTACAGCTTCAATTATCTGTGGAACGGAGAAGCAATTGTGATCTACACAAAATACGAATCACACAATGTCATATACAAACCTATGTAAATAAAAGAGATATGTCAATAATTGTTGGAGTAACACAGGCCTGGCTTTGTAGGCTCTCATGGTTTTTGGATAAGTTTAAATCATATAAAAAATTATTTCTTCAGCCGTCGCAAAAATGGGAATAATCTGAATGCAGCCACTCATCTGCTATGCAACTGATATATTACTATCTAGGTAATCAGACGTTTTATTGGCAGATCTTCTAAAATTCGAAAATATCGTATCCACATGATATGATCAAGGACCTCTTTTGATCTTGAAGTGAGCTCTCTCTTTCTTAGAATAGTCTGATCAACTAATCTATCTAGTTTAAACTAAACTAAACACGAAAGAGAGGGAGAGAGATCTTGAAACTATTTTGAAAGCTTACCTCGAGATTGGTTTTTTTAGCGCTATATAAATATGTAGGTGCCGCAGCTCAGTGGTTAGCGCGTTGGCCTTCTGATGTGTAGGTCGTGGGTTCCAACCCGGGCTGAAGCATAACAAAACTTAATATCGAAAGGATTTTTATTTCGAACAATACCCACCAGCAGGCAAGAATTGGCAATATTTCCGGCAGTAATAGTTTGCCAAAAATGTTTCTTAAAGGAGCTCTGTGACAAAACTAAGTTACCGTGATGTCACAAGGGTTCTGCCGTTCGGAACCGGCTAATATAAGTAGGTCCCTTCTAATGCGGTCAAAATTTAAAACGCACAACAGTAATTGAAGATAAGCTCGGCCAATAAGCCCTTTGGGGTTTTAGGTGCCACATATTTACTTATTTTTTTTTTAATAGTAATGGAAAAGATGCTAGGTCAAAGAACCCTTTGGCGGTTTAAGTGCCACATATTTATTTTTTTTTATTTATAAATATGTTATATGTATTGTGTTAATGATCTTGTTAGGTCAAACCATACATCATATTTAGCTAGGACGACACTTTTTGTGGTTGTAGGACTTTCAAAGTAAAATTTCAAAAATAATTTGGATTATAGTTAAGCACAGGAAAACATGCTTTTAGTATAGGCTCTCTGGAACCTTCACTAAGAAATACGTTAACGAAAGTGGAAATGGATAGACCATACAATCCGTAAACCTGCGACTGACATCAGCAAAATGTCCGTAGACTGAAATCCACAAGGCTGTCGCCGAAGAGGACGGCCGTAGAGAACGTGGAGACGAAGCCTGTATGACGAATTCATGACACCTGATGACTCGCTCACCTGGTCGCAGATAAAGTCAAAAGCTTCAAATCGACCACAATGGAATTTATTTGTATCGGCACTTTGCGCTCCCAGCCGGACCCAATAGCAAATATGGGCTCTCATACGCGTTTTTGGTTCACTGTTGGGTAATGCGGCACATATTTTTCAATAAGCTTCTTCATATTCATATCGATATGTAAAATTGAAACTAAATGGCAATTTGGTATCATAGATTCATTATAGTATATATCAAGTCGATTTTTGGTTTCCTTGTTATATCATTCAGGAAATAGACAATGTTTAATCAGATTCATCTTCCAAAAAAGTTCTGAAGGTCATTCGCTTCATATGGCCATTGAAACTGGAATTAAGTGCATATTTTCAGCTCAAATTTCAGCAGATGATCAATGAAGAAGAGTGTTTTTGGAAAGCAATGAGTTTTTACTTTTAAGGTGATTGCTTCAACGTTCATCTAGGTTGTTCATTTATCAAGCCTAGTATTGTGTACACTTTTACACTTGTGCACATTACACAGGTTTGCCCTTTTCCATACGATCACAGAAATTGGGCCTATCTAAAACCACTCTGAACCGTATTTTGCATAAAGATCTTGGCCCACATACCTATAGGTAGCAGTTGACACAAGAATTAAAGCTTCTGGACCATGGAAAATGCCGTATATTCGCTGATTGGATCATCATTTATAAAAAAATCAACATTAAATACTTTAAAACGCCTACTAAAATGATATATTATATATTTCTTTAATTCGATCATTAGCCACGTTATACTATCTAATGCGCAGGTTTGTTCGAATAAAAAAAAAATGATTTTTTGTTTATTTAAGATTTCGATTTGATCCATTATTTTCTTATTTTTTCTTGTCATTGCTTGATTGTTTGTTGCTGCGTGCGCATGTGTGCACATTCAACACTCAACACTACCATATCATTAACTCGCTCATTTAATAACATATACTTAGTTAACAAATGTTCAATGTTCAACATTTTCATTCTTATTTTTTTCATTTCATACATATACGAGTATATAATTCATTTCATTTTAATTTCATTCCATTTCATTTGAACACAAATGTTAGCGCCATCATTAAGTTGATTGAATTCAAAGCAGCAATTTTGTAAACGTATGATTTGTTTAAATTGCTATATTTACTTTTGAATGATTGACTTCATTCATTTCATTCATTTACTGATTTAAAAGTGTTAATTTAATCATGAATATTATTGCAATTATATACAAAAAGTTTGGGCGTTTTTTGCCTAAAATTAATTTTGTACAAAATAGCATGTAAATTCATAATTGAAACGAATAAATTTATTGAACTGAAATTTATTGTTTTTATACAATATAATATAATATATAATTCAATGTTTAATGATGATTTCATGTAAATGTTGACCGCGGCTACACCTCAAATGGTTCATACGCTGGATCAAATTTTGGCAAATTGGCGTCAACCATTGCAGGCTTGTCGCTATAGAAATGAGCCTTAACATACTTACTTATGTGGTCATAACAACCGAATATCGATTTAGTCCGAAAATAACATGCTTCGCCAGCCATCTCTGTTCTTCGCTAGCTGGCGCCAGTTAGAAATTCCAAGCGCCGTCAGGTTCTCCAGTACTTGGTCTTTCCACCGGAGGTTTGGTCTTCCTCTTCTGCGTCGTCCTCCAGCGGGTTCCAAATATAACACCTTCTTAGCTGGAGCGTATTCTTCCATTCGCTCGACATGACCTAGCCAGCGCAGCCGCTGGATTTTGATGCGCTTTACTATGTCAATATCGGCATACAGCTCGTACAGCTCATGGTTGTACCTTATTCGGTACTCGCCACCAACGCAAATAGGTCCAAAGGTCTTGCGTAGGACTTTTCTCTCGAAAACTCCAAGCATTCGCTCATCCGAGGTGGAAATTGTCCAGGCTTCAGCGCCATATGTTAGGACAGGCATGATGAGAGACTTGTAGAGTGTAGTTATCGTTCTTCGAGAGAGGGCTCGACTTCTCAATTGCTTACTCAACCCAAAGTAACACCTGTTAGCAAGAGTTATCCTACGCATGATCTCCAAGCTGACGTCATTACTGCTGTTAATGCTGGTTCCAAGATAGACAAAGTCCCTTACTACTTCAAAAGTGTAGTTGTCAACAGTGACGTGCTCTCAAAGATGCCGGGACTCTTTGTTTGTTGACACTACATACTTCGTCTTGCCCTCGTTCACCGTAAGACCCATCTGACGCGACTCTCTTTCCAACTCTGAGAATGCTGCACTGACTGCTCGCGTGTTCATGCCGATTATGTCAATATCGTCGGCATACGCTAACAGCATGACACTTTTGTTGAAGACAGTGCCATTATGTCGTAGATCAGCAGCTCGTATTATTTTCTCCATAATAAGATTGAAGAAGTCGCACGATAACGAATCACCTTGTCTGAAACCCCGTTCGGTATTAAACGGTGCGGAGAGGTCCTTCCCAATTTTCACTGCACAACGGGAGTTATGCAGTGTCATTCTACAAAGTCGAATGAGCTTTGCAGGAATACCGAACTCAGACATTGTTGCGTAGAGGTAATCCCTTACCGGACTTTCGAAAGCGGCTTTATAATCAGCAAATAGGTGGTGTGTTCGATCTGTTTTTCTTGGGTCTTCTCCAGGATTTGGCGCAGTGTGAAAATCTGGTCGATGGTGGATTTACCAGGTCTGAAGCCACACTGATAAGGTCCAATCAGGTTGCTGAGCATAGGCTTCAATCTTTCACACAGTACGCTCGATAGAACCTTGTATGCGATGCTCAGGAGACTTATTCCAAGGTAGTTGGCGCAAATTGTGGGGTCTCCTTTTTTATGTACAGGACAGAGAACACTGAGCCTCCAATCATCAGGCATGCTTTCATCCGACCATACTTAAACAACTCGGCAGGCAGGCCATCAGCACCTGCAGCTTTGTTGTTCTTCAGCCTTAAAATTTCCGTTCAACCAGCAATGAACTTCGTCGCTGCACACTATTTTCCGATAAAAAAGTGGACCTTCATCCAACTTTTTCAACGCCCATTCACCAAAAGTTAGCCATTGTAGTAGATCGTGTAGCTTCAATTCTCGCACCAGCTGTATTTTAAAAGGTTTTACACTCAAATCTTTCCTCAAAATTTTCCACATAGTGGAGTAACAGAGGCCCAATTGCCTCGAACGACGCCGAATTGATAATTCACGATCATCAACAACACTGGCGGATACAGCTGCGATATTTTCCTCTATCCGCGCTCTACGAATGCGTCTTGGTTTAATGTCAAATGATGTAAATTTAGTGTGAAATTTAGTCACAAGATTCCGAATAGCTGCCTCAAAAGGTCGCCCAAAAACAGACCTTAAAATGAAAGAATTGCACGATGCACTTTCTTAACCACCGAGCATGCATTTTGATAATAAAATTCAATAATTTATAAGCGTTGTTCGTTTGTAAGCCAATTCATGGTTAAATGATAGACCAAACTGAACATGTTTGACAGTAACATGTTACACGAAAACAGCTGAGCTGTCAGAAATGTTGTTGCCAAAAAGAAAGTTGCTAAAAAATCACTCTGTATAAATCAGTCATAATCACAGTATCTCATTCAACTATTTTGAATTGAATCATCTTTTTCAATATGTACTACACTTTGATGAAATATTTTCTATATTATTTATTCACTTGCGTATTGCAAGAATCACGCTATTCTTTTTAATAAAATAAACACTCATATATGTCATTGCTTTACTAAGACTAGAGGTACATATTCCTCACATATACTCTTACATAAAGACAATACTCGTACGTATTCTGACTTGATTTTTCTCATCGAATATGAATATTTATTCATGTACCTTCTATATGATTCTGAGTATGAGAGTATCTTGTTAAATCACTTAAATTAATTACCAACTCATTTGGCAGCAAACTGAACGAGTAATAAATAATATAAAATAATCTATAAATCATCTTTTCTCACTAGATTGTATATATATATATATATGATCATATTTATTTAACATACTCGTATGATGTACGTGGACATGGACATGCATGTAAGTATTTATAAGAAATGAGGCCTCTAGTCATATAGAATAGTAGTAGAGAGTGATCCATTAGGAGGTACTTTTTCCAATAGAGATTCTCAGACATCTCACGCATGAGTACTGTCATGTTCATATGACATTTGTGTTCATGATTCATTGACATTTCATCATGAATAGACTGGCGTCAGAGCAATGTTTACGAAATGTGGAAATTTATTTTCAAAATCAAGCACACAATACGCTAAAGCATAGATTAATTGAAAGAAAATTTGAATGAGAATATCATATCAAGAAATGAACTCGTGAGTTGTGGAAAACTGTTTAAAAGAAATTTTTATCAAACATAAAATATCATACAATTTTTGATTATTAAATTAATTTTAATGTATTTTATTTAAAAAAAAAAAATTCCGAAAGCTCTTATTGGATCACCCTTTATATATATGTATATGATCTAAACATGTCGTTTTTTTAAGCTTCTGTGATCATAAATAGATTGATCTACAAACCCAATATCACATTATATATATCAACATCTAATAATCTAGAAGCACTTACTATACATATAGGTGAGCATGTATGGTAATCAAGAATAGAGTTGATGCGGAGAGCAATGTTTTTAAATGCCCGAGGGTTTTTTTTTTCATACTTTTACAATATTTACTCACATTTATATTGGGACAAATCAAACAAAAATCATCGTCGATTAGAGAATTGAAGAAAGTATAGAAAAATCACACCACAATGGCAACACCAATATTAACAACAACAATAATTGGTAAAAAATAAATTGAAATATAATTTTTTGCTATATTAAATAGAGACCAATCTTAATAAATATACCAAATCCAATTGCGATTGAATTGTTATTATTTCACAATCATTAATGTTATTCTTATAATGATTTACACAGCATGTCCCAAAAGAAACCAAACTTTTAATTTAAATCATAAAATCTATACGGTCATCGGCTGAACGTTTATGGTATTTGAATCGTACAGCTTTCTTCTTTCAAACACATTCAAGTTCATGGAAATAGGTTGATAGGTTAGAAAATTACACGCATTTGAATGCCAGTGTGTTTTGTGTACGTGACCTAAAAATACAATGGAACAATAGAGCAAATATTAAATTTTGTGCTAAATTCGAAAAAAAAAATTATCGAAACCTATGAACTATTGCATTTGCAGAATAGCAACTTCATGCCCAAGCATAGCGGAAATAAGGGACGTAATTAAGAAGCTTTAGCTTAACAAAGCAGCGGGCATCGACGGCATTCAGCCAGAATTGCTGACAGCCGACCCACAAACATCAGCTGAAATTCTGCATCCTCACATAGCTGCTGTTTGGGACAGCGAAAAGCTACCTCCCCCTTGGACGAAGGGCATCATCGTTAAACTTCCGACAAAGGGTGATCTGCGCGACTGTAGCAACTGGAGAGGAATAACCTTGCTCAATTCCATCTACAAAATTCTGGCATCACTTATACAGAATAGACCCCACAGTGCGTTGAGAATGCTTTAAGGGCTGGATTTCGCCCGAAACGTAGCTGCGTTGACCAAGCTAACACACTTCGTATCATCGTCGAGCAATCGATTGAATGGCGCTCCCCACTATACACGTTGTTCGTCGACTTCAAGAAGGCATTCGACATACTTAAGCGTAATTCCATCTGGATGGCTTTGAGTAGAAAAGGTGTCCCCCTGAAGCTGATTCGCCTCATAATGGCGCTTTACGAGAACTCTGAGTTGGCGGTTCTACACAATGGTAACATCAGTGATTCATTCACGATCAACGCTGGAGTGCGGCAGGGCTCCCCTCTCTCCCCGCTTCTCTTCGCCATTGTGCTGGATGACGTCATGAGCAGCCTCACTCAGCACAAGAGAACTGGCATTGTGTGGAATCTCGCGCGGCAGCTTGAGGACTTGGACTTTGCCGATGACATTTGTCTCCTCTCGCACAAATTCTCCGATATGCAAGCGAAGGCGAACAGTTTAGTCGCGCTGGTACGCACCGTCGGATTAGAGATAAATATTGCGAAGACCAAAGCTATGAGAATCAATCATTCCAATAGAAGCAATATAATGATTGACGGCTGTGCGATTGAGTTCGTCGAAAGTTTCTGCTACCTCGGTTGCACAATAGCAACAGACGGGAGAGCTGAGAAGGATGCTAACTGCAGGCTAAGCAAAGCAAAGACAGCATTTGGCCGGCTAAAATCAGTATGGGCAAATTCCCAAATATCCAGACGCACGAAATTACGAATATTCTCCGCATGTGTGAAATCGACACTACTGTAAGGAGGTGAAACATGGCTGATCTCGAACTCCATCACGCAGAGACTGCAAGCTTTCGTCAACAAGTGTTTGAGGATCATTTATAGAATTTTCTGGCCTAACACTATTTCAAACGAGGCACTATGGCGTCTGACGAGCGAAGAGCCCATACTGATCCATATTAAGCGTAGAAAGTGGCGTTGGATTGGCCACACGCTAAGAAAGCAGCCACATAGCATCACGTGAATGTCGCTTGAGTGGAACCCGCAGAGGAGCAGAGGCCGTGGACGACCAAGAAACACCTGGAGACGATCAATACTGGGTGAGCTAGCTGCTGCCGGCATCACATGGGAAGGCGCTAGATCAACTGCCCAAAACCGTGTGCGATGGCGAAGCCTTGTGGAGGCCCTATGCTCCAATTAGGAGTTTAAAGGAGAAAAAAAAAATGAACTGTTGCAAAAAATGTATGATGATGATTGTATGTCTCGTACAAAAGTTTATAAGTGGTTTCAAAGGTTCGAAAAAGGGCGAACCAAAACTCAATAAACTGCCTTTCCAGAAGTCAAGAATCAAGATAATGCTGATTACTATTTTCGTCAGCAAGGAATTTCTCCTGGAAGGTTAAACTAACTGTTAATGGAAAATACTATTTATAAGTCTACTATTTGTGGTCGAGAATTATTCGTGTTAGTCACGAATATCCAGAGGGAAAACAGCTGGTTTTATTGCATAAAAATGTACCCCCTCACAAGATCAAAAAAGTCGACAAATTTTTGATGATAAAACAGATTTGTGTCACCAATTACTCTTCGTATTCGTGTTGACCAAACAGAAAACTGCGATTAAAGGAATGTTTTATGATGAAGTTCCAAACATTCAAGCAGCCATAACGTAGGTGCAAAAGAAGAACATGTGGTTAATTTTTGATCTCTTTTCGAAAAATCCCTAACACATATAAATAAAGACTAAAATGACCCATACGGTTGGTAGCTAGAGGGTTAAAATGTTTCGAGAAAATAATCCTTGGAAATTTCTACTATAGGTCTACGAAGACAAGAACTATCCTAAATCAAATTCCACGATTCTACTTTTGATCGAAAAAGTCAAATTTGAAACCACTGCAAAAAAAAAAAAAAATTTCACATAGTGAAGCAGAAAGGGATTAGTACTTTTATTATTAAATTCAAGTGCTATTATTGGAGACTTGTTTGATTCATCCCCTACATAATGACTCTTAAATTGTGGCATGGAGCTATCACATGATGCAATAGATGCTTAAAAATAAAATACTTAAAATTTCAAATCGTTTTTTAGATGTTACCTATAACTCGTAGAAGTTATTTGTGTTTGGTGATCTATAGTGAAATTTTCTGAAGAATATTTTTCTTGAAGACTTTAACCCTTGCACTACTCTAAAATGTTGATTTTTAATGGATTCTTCGAAAGAATGTCAAAAATTACCCATAAGGGTGGTAGTTATAGGGTTAAAATGCTCTGATAAAATAATTCTAGGAAAATTTTAAATATGAGTCTCGAAAGACATGATCTATACGAAATGTAATTTTACATATAATTTATTAAAATTCCATAATTCTACTTTTGAACGAAAAAGCAAAATTTAAAAGCACTGTCAAAAAAAATTGTGACGCAGTGGGGCAGAAATGGATTCGAGTGTTTGCTACTGGACTCAACGGAGGTTTCATTCACCCTCGAGACAATTACCTTCAAATTGTAGCATAGTGTTGTTCATATATTATTTTTTTGGTTAGCACAGGAAGAAGTTACTTTTCCCGAATAAAATAAAACTTCTTTTATTGGCAAATTCCGTAGGAAAATCTGAGAATGAACTGACAACTTCTTATACGGTGTATTTAATTTCATGACTGAATGTGTAAGGATGATGTTCCTAATTTCGAATTTATTATTTCTTTATAAATATGAAGCCAACTTTTATATTGTAAATTCTACTTTGCACTTGCACTTTATAATTGTATGAAAATTAATAATTATCTTGAAAGCAGATGGAACATTTCATATAATTTTCATTTCTTCATTTCAATTACGAAAGAAAAGATAATTTTCAATAATAATCGTACATCCTTTGACATATCTTCGGTATAAATATCGTATATTCGTATATCGTATCGTATATCGTATATCGTATTGATATACAAATCGTAAATGGCTTCTGTTACTTACCATTTAATTGAAATAATTAAAATTATTGATCAATGAAAAAATTCACTAGCTAACTATTTAAATATTTGTATTTAATTAAACTATTATTTTTTTAGTGGATAATTTAATATGATTTTTTTTTACTTTATTTCTATGATTTCAATATTTGTATAGAACTATATAAATTCAATACGTCAAAATTTTAATAATTTTTTTTTTTCATTTTGTTTTTCTTTTTCTTTCATTTTCATCATTATGTATTATAATACTAATATTTTATGGAAATTTACATAAATTGTTATTTTACAATACTCTGGTAATCCATCTAATCTTTCATGCATCCAGTCATTAAATAATATTTTACTGTAATAATCACATATACACTATTTAAGCTATGCACATTCAATAAGTCAATAACTATGTAGTTGGCAAAAAGTGAAACCATATATAATATTTTTATTTGCCATTTTTCACTAAACACTACAGACAATTGCACCATAAATAATTCATTGTTTTTTGCATGAAAAAGAAAAATTAAGGAAACCAAAAAAAAAAAAAAAAAAATTAGTGTCTAAATGCTTTTGCTTTTTGCTTTCACATACAAAGAAACACATACACACACAAAAGTATGAAAATAACTACCAACTTATAACCAAAATTTGTCCAAAAATATAAATGAGGAAAAGGAAAGCAGGAGGAAAGAGGAATTAATGGCAGATAAATGAAGAATAATAATATTGGCATAACGCTAATAATGTCTTTTGTCAAATAGAAGAAACCAAATGTACAATACATGCAGTATTTATTTTACCTACAATCTGTAACATTTGTATAGGCTCAATTTATACTTCAGTGGAAGAAAAAAAAAAATTTTATTACATAGTATCATAATGTTGCTTATGCAAAAATATGATGCCTAAATATTAATTACTTAATTAAAATTAAATCATAATTTTAAAAAATATGTCTAACGCTCAAAATTTAAAAAAATCTTTAATACCAGATGATAACCACATTTCTCATAAAATGCACATTAATTTAAAGACACTACAAAAAGTTTCTAAAACTTTATAATAACAACTAATTAAATTTTTATTGTTACTATATAAATGTTAAAGACTGTTTAGTGATATTATATTTCTATAGAAACTTAAGCATTCGTATTCGTATAGTCGGACAAAAACTGGCAAAATTTTCACTTTTTATAGAGTTGTTGCATTTGTATGTTAAATTCTAAATGAACATTTTTTTTTTATTGTAGATAAGTAATCACATAAAGAGTGTATGTAAATGAGTAAAAATTGAAAAATGAACAAAAAAAAAAATGCAAAAATTACAATTTTATAATGATTTCACTTTGATTGCACTTCAAAGGAGATATTAACACTCGCTGCTTTTACAGTGCCATCATTTTTAGAATTTTTGTTGTAACAACAAAAGCACTCAATTACATTGTCTTTAGGTGAAAAATGAAATTAGTCCTCCAGCAAACATTTGATAAATATTTCCAAAACAAACAAAAAAATATAATGCCTCTTAGTTATAGGCATAGTGAGAAACATCATAAAGTTGAAATCGATTTATTTGTCATATTTTCTCTACAAAAATTAATCAAAAGGACAATTTGAACTTTAAGATTATTCTAACTTTGACTATAACTACGGGCCATTATGCTTTTCTATTTTATTCTATGTCTATGTACAATTTAAATTTGAAGGAAAAAATGTTGCCAGTATTTTTGACGTTGCGATTAGAGACATTTTGCAGTCATAAAAAAAAAAATTGTTTTCTAGTTTATTCACATTCTCAAACACTTTTCAATGATCTTTCACTTTTCTTGATATAATACATATAAATAACATGGATTGTACGATTTAAATTTCAATAAAACAATGTTGCCAGTGCTTATGTTGCTAAGCACATGTTGCGATCATTTCATGTTATAAAAGCATGTTGGCAATGAAAATTGCGTAAACTTTCAAGTATTATTTATATATAATTAATTTTATATAGGATTTTACAAGCATTTTTCTGTGAAATCAGAACTTAGTACACCCATTCCTATATATGTTCAGGAAAAGTTGGTCGTAAAGCTAAAAATGGTATATGGGAACAATTATTTTGATACATGCCTATAAAATTTCAATTGGGTCTGTTATAATTTATTATAAAAAAACCTAGCTCTTAGTTCATAAAGCATTTTAATCATTTTATTTCATTTATTTTTGAAATGAATGGCTAAAGTGGGAAGCTAACACTTCACAGAAGACCATAAAGTTTATTGTTACACAGGCAGTCATTTAACTGGGATTAATTCAATTTTTTGGCTCAACATATTTCTTAATATTTTAGACACTTTATTATGTCAAATCTTCTCTGCACAAAAGATCTTCAGGTCGCTGTGCTTCATAGCATTATTAATAAATAAGTCTTATGTAGTAATTTAGCTAAAAATTGTATTAGTTAACATTATTCTGACTTTGTGAATGCCCTACTAATGCGTGCTCATTGTCATTGAAATTGTCCTCCAGAGGATTTTACTATCTTTCATTTTTCATGCACATAACAATTTGGAACTGTGTAAGATAGCCTTCTATTTTAATCACATGGTACCTTGGTTAATTTTACCACGGTCTCCCCTACATTGTTTAATTGGTATATGCGTTCGCGTGTTACTAGTTTGGATTTAATTAATAGATTGATAGTTTTATATAATTTTCCGGAAGTACAATAATTTGTATATAATTATATACAGACCTTGTTAAACAAATCGGGAAAACGTATATTCTTTCTAAGCATTTAATGAATATTTATTTGCTAAATATTAAAAAATGCAATATGATAAAATTTTATGAATTTCAAATATGATACTAAATCATTTTCAACTTAATGATTTTATATACAATATATCAAGTCTTTAAACAAATAGTAAATAAATAAATTATATAGCGGAGTGTATTTAAATGAATAGCCACGTACCATTAATTTAATTATGAATTAAGTAATTTAGGTTATTTGACGAAGTCAAACATACAATTAACATTAAATCATATATTATATTTAGAGATATATGCATATGCATTAGAATGGGTCGATGGAAAATGTGTTGAATTATCCATCTCTTAATTGATAGTTGTATCTTGAGAGCATTTCAAAAACATTTAAATTTTTTTTTTCATTTTAAAAATAAATAAAATGGATTTTTTATCATAATTTTGACGTTTGGCGTTTTTCAGATATTATATATCATTGAAAAGCTGTCAAGGAGAACTATATTTTCTTCCAAGGTGTCACTTTTACACTCAGTTACTCAAAGCTGTAACCTCTTAAAATCAATTTTTAATAGAAAACTATGTCAGCTCTCTTAAGTGTGATCCAAAAGGAGAATTATTAAATGTTTCCGAAATGCTCTCAAGGTGAAGTGTCAGTTAAAGAGTTGACATTTGGCACTTCTTTTATTTTTATTTGTATTGAACAATACCCAACCTAATGCATTTATATTTAGATATACTCGGACATATATGTGGTTTGTGAGAACAGAGACAAGATTTTTTTTGAATGGCAAAAGAAATCAATTAATTTTGACAAATGGCGCCACTTTAGAATTGTGAATGTTTATCTTTTTTTTTTTTTGCAATGCTTATATACGGGCACTAATTAGCATAATAATAATAATCTAACTTTATATATATCTAAATATATTTATATTTTAAACATATGCTTGTTTTTATATCGTAGTGATGTATAAAATAAATAAATAATATAAAAAAATGCAATTTAAATATTAACAAAAATAGAATTTCTATTATTTATATAATTATTTGAAGTAGGTTATCGAGTACGAAAAAATTTGCTTTTGTAAATTTTGAATGATTAATAAACGAATTAGTGCGATATCTTCTATACAGCGATATGATAGAAAAATTTGAAAGAACTGAGTTAACCAGTTACAGATTACTTATTATTTCTATTTTATATTCGTTCATTACACTTCTAGTTAGCTCTAGATTGTTCTAAAATTTCATATGAGTCATAGAAGTTCATTTCAATGATCATTATTGATTCATTTCATTTTATTTTAATGATAAAATATCTGAAAAAAATTCTTTTGAATTTAATTGTCAATAAATGTGAATGAGAAGAGTGCTTTTGGATGCCTCTTGACTTAATGCCTCGGCGTCATATCTTTAACAGGAAATATAAAACTCACGTTCCAAACAGGATAGACTGAGATAACTCAAAAATCAGTCTTACCTGTGAAGACATTTTATGGTACGCTGATGGATCCAAGACTGAAGAAGGCACAGGATCTGGAATATATTATTCCAGTACCCAAAATATCAGTCAGTCTTGGTAGCTTAGCAACCGTCATTCAAGCGGAAGTCTTTGCTATTAATTAATGTACCAAGAAAAACAGTAATCTTTGTCCCTATAAGAAAAGAATTATTATAATGTCGGACAGTCAGGCTGCAATAAAAACCTTGCATGAATCGACATTTAACTCTAGGTTAGTATGGGAGACAGCTAATCTTCAGCTAACAACTATTAATCAGGAATCAAGTGATAATACATTGGATTCTAGCACAATGTGGCTACGATGGTAATGAGGATGCAGACATATTGGACCTGAACCGATCTTAGGTATCAGTGAAATATGTAGATTCTGTATGGAAAATGATGAGACCTCCATACACCTCACATCACAGAATGTCCAGTCCTGGTCCATGTGAGGAAACAAACACTTGGGAGGGAACTATTACAGACAACCTATCTGACTGAACTTGAACTCACAAGAATCAAAACGTTCTTTGAGAAAATAGGAGGATATAATCTCTTCCAGTATTAAACTCGAGTATGGCACAATAGTTCCGAACGGACGCAGTGCCATATGTAGCAAACCTAATCTAATGTGAATATAATTATTATTAAAATCTCAAAAAATATGTTAAAATATGATGTTTTTTTTAAAGAGCCTTCGGATGTGGTTAAAAAAAAAACCCATAAAATTTACAGAAATGTATGAAATCTTTATTTGATTCGATAGAACGATCTTTATAATTCAATGTTTAAAGATGATTTGATATAAATGTTGACTGCGGCTGTGCCTTAAATGGTTCATATGTTGGGCTCAATTTTGGCATACTCTCTCCGCCATATCAGCCGGTTACTCACGAATAAATCGATAATTCACGATCATCAACAACACTGGCGGATACAGCTGCGATATTTTCCTCTGTCCGCACTCTACGTATGCGTGTTGGTGGTGGTTTAATGTCCAATAATGTAAATTTGTTGCGAAATTTAGTCACAAGATTACGAATAGCCGCCTCAGAAGGTCGCCCAAACTGACCATAAAATGAATGAATGAATGAATGAACCGAGCATAAATTTTGATAATAATATTCAATAATCTGCAAGCATTGTTCGTTTGTAAATCGATTCATGGTTAAATTATAGACCAAATTGAACGTGTTTGACAGTAACATGTTACACGAAAATAGCTGAGCTGCCAAAAACTGTGTTACCAAAAAGAAAATTGCTAAAAAAATCACCCTGTACTTTCGCAAAGATGTTAAGAAGTTCAAGTATCAATATAGATTTTTATATTTTTTTCATATTTCCTTTCAAGGCATTGCCCAGTGGATTGTAAAGTCCAAGTGCATGATGGGTCAGTTCTAGTTGCCCTACGCAGCTTTAATAAATCAGGTCTAAGTAAATCATAATTAGCAATAAAATCATGTATGAGTATATTAATCAAATTTCTATAAACAATTATTTGAAACATTAAATTATTCATTAAAAAAGTAGCCGCTTACTAAACATCACTATGCTTATATGTGCACTTATACTTTTCCCCACATTCTCGCTATTCCTCCATCTTTTAAAATAACAATGCTTTTTTTTTTTACAATAAATTTAAAAGTAAATAATTCATATATTGTATCATATTGGCATATTTTAATTGCAAATTAAAAATAATAAAAAATAGTAAAAAAAAAAAAAAAAAATAGAAATTGAAAATTATAGTCGCCAAGTTAAAGTATTTTTAACGCCCACCAGCGTCTATGTCAGTTATAAAATTAGAATTAAATGTGAAGTAAAATCAAATAATTATAATAATAATAATAATAAAAAAAAGCAATCAATTATGATTATCTATACAAGTACTCATACCAATGAGAATAAATTCTATTGTTGAAATAGAAGAGGAGGAGGAGCAGGAGGAGGAGGAAGGTTGGATGGAAAAAATAACAATAATATTAAACGAATTGCACAAGAGATTAGATTGTGCATTGTCGCATATTTATCACCTGCTAAGCTTCCTACAAATGTCAGATTGGATTTAGTATTATTGCATTTATTACTCATACATATATGGGTTGTGATTTAATGAATAAAAATTTACCAATAATTAAACACAAACAAATACGTAGCACAAACATTTGTGCAACATTTTGCAGCATTTAGTCCCCACGGTCTTCTTATATGTTGGTGTGTTGGTTAGTCTATTTGTTATGTAGTAGTCGCATTTGTTGCTATGTTGCTATTATATACATGTGTACGTATGTAATAGCAACATTTAGTTGAACAACAAAATCTACAAGTTGTATGAAGTTACCTTAAACGGCTGTTGCCACTGCTGGTGGTGATGCGGCTGCTGCAATATATTGATTGTATACAGGTTGGAATAAATGAGATATAAATTTCTAGATTTTTTTTTTACAATAATAATGATTTGAAATGAGTTAATTCCATATTTTTAGGCTACAATATAATTTTGTTACATTTTCAATTTTAGAATCTAAAATCAATATTTTATGATAAAAATTTTTCTCTTATAAAATCAATCATTTATAAATTTTTTGCATAAATACCCTGTATACACATGCAATACCAAGTAACACACATGCATATGTAGCTATAAACAGAAATGTAATAAATAAATTCAATTGGCGCATTTATATGATCACATTGAAAATGATTTATGCTAATAATCACTAAGCGCATGCGCATACAACAGCACCCATGGTGTATGAGCTCCATTACATATAGTCACATGTATCTATACACATGTTTGTATACACGTATGAATTCAAAATGTTGATTTCTATTTGTGGTGGCATTTTTGTAAACATTTTTTATTTATTTGCTTTTTCTACTATATTTTGATTTTGACTCTTGTACAATTTTGTTTTTTTTTTTTTTATTTTATTTTATTTGAAAACAAAAAAATTTTTTTTTTTTTTTTAAATGGCAAATATACGACATTTAGCTTTGCATGTAATACGTATGTATGGGGTAGTGCATATGTATGAGTATTTTGTGTATGTGTATGGTACATATCGTACATATGTCAGTTAGTCTTAATTTATTTATTTGATTTTTTAAATTTTTTTTTTTTAACAATATTAATCAAAAATGCTTAAATCTACATTGGAATGTTGTTGTTGACTAATTAATGTTAAGCGGATTTTAATATATAATATGAATTGAGGCAAAAAAAAAAGTATTAATAATAAAATAAAATATTTTTATTTTTCTCTTGGATTTTAGTAAAGTAATAAATATTATTATATTAAATATTTGTGAAAATTTAGTTTATTTCAACATTTTTCTATTGATTTGTATGATTTGTATGCAAGAAGACATATATTGTATTTGTAATAGATACTATCACTATGAAAATAACCTCTTTAGAACTGGAAACAGCTATTAAAAGTGTAGTTGAATGTAATTGTAAGTCTACATCTTGCCACCGCTGGGCAATTGAATAGAATATGTTCCGATGTTTCCAGCTCCTCATGACAGAGTCGACAGGCATCGTTTTCTACCATACCTATTTTCTTCGTAAGGTAGTTGAGTCTACAGTGCCCAGTGAGCAGCTCTGTGTAGAGTTTTATGTCATTTCTGCTGAGATTAAGAATAGCATCCACCTTATAATGTGCGGGATCAATAAGTTCCTTCGACATTGCCGCATGCCCGTTTGGGCGCACCAGTAGTCGAGTAGATCCCACTTCTCCCTTTCACATATCAAGTTGTTTATGAAACTGTTTGTAACCTCGCAGAAGGGCTCTGGTCCAATGAAAGGAGTGTTTGCGCTTTCCTTTGCAAGGGAGACGACCATTTAGTTTCCTTCGTGTCCTTCATGTCCCGGCATCCACTTGAGGGTGACAAGATTTTTTGCTGCCAAGGCATTGAGAAATTTAAAACATTCCCAAACCAGCCTTGATTGAAATGAGAATTTTGCCACGAATTTTAGAGCCGTCTTGCTGTCCAAGAGGATGCATATTTTGGAATCACGGGTGCCCCTACGTATGCATTCTTTCGCACATACCTCTAAGTCATGGACCTCCGCCTGAAAGATGGACGGCAAAGCCATCTTCTATCTTAGTCCCATCAGTGTACCACAACTGTTAGTACCCTTTTGGAAGTATATCGCTACTCCTTCAAGCCGAACGGTCGTTGATGACCACTTCAAAGTGCTTGGAGAAGATTAGCTTTCTATCCATCTTGTCGAAGACCACAATACATGGAGAGCCCCAAACGGTGTGCAGAATTGCTTAACCTTTACCTAGCTTCCCAAAATGTAGTGAGATTATTCATAGTACAGTATGTACCGAATGTATTATTCAATTTTAATCAAATTCATTAAGAAATATTTTATAATTAAAATAATCACTGCCTACAGTTAATGATCAGCACAATTAAATTGCATATGATTTATATATAAGTATAAGTATATTAATATATTCATAAGTGAGATGTAAAACATTTTTCATTTTTTTTATTCATATCATTTGCATGCAACTATATATGTATAACACATCGTTCAATATGTTCCGGGACTAAGTAAAAAACTTTTTTTTTTTTTTTAATTCTTCTTCATCAACGTAATCCTCTTCAAGAGCAATACAATCACTCCAGCGCTTTTCTAATTTTTCGATGCCATGTTTATGGGTGCCGTAGCTTATTGGATGGTGTATTGTCCTTCTGATCTGTAAGTCGTGGATTCAATCCCGGCTGATGCATAACAAATTTAATATCGAAAAGATCTTTCTTTCGAACGTTACCCATCTGCCGAAACGCAATTGGCAATTCTTCCGGCAATAACAATTTGCCATGGAAAAGCTTCTAAAAGAAGAACTGTGGCAAATCTCAGAAAAACTGATGTCGCAGAAAGTTCTGCCGTTCGGAACCGGCTAAAATAAGTAGGTCCCTTCTAATACTGTCCAACATTTAATACGCACAACAGTAATGGAAGAAGAAGCTTGGCCAAGAGCCCTTTGGGGCTTTAAGTACCACATATTTATTTTGCTTATTTTGCTTATAGAACGATTTATCTATTGCCTCATAATACACGCTTTCTTCAGCGCTTAGTTCTTCATTTGAGCCAAATCTTTTTCCCTGTAGCCAGTAGTCGCTGGAAGTCAAATCTGGCGAATATGCTGGGTGCTGCAACAATTCGAAGTGTAATTCCTATATTTTGGCCATTATAAATCACGGCTTGCGACACAGAATGTTGTTTTGATGAAAAATAACTGTTTTCTTTTGCATTTCACGTCATTTTGACGTCAATCGTTCTTCAATCGCTCCAGTAACGCTATGTAATATTCGGTGTTGATGGTTCGTCTTTTTTTATGTGTACGACCACGTTTGAAATCAGCAAACCACCGAGAAATGGATGATTTCAATGGCTCAGAATCCGAATAACACTTCTCAAGCCATTGCTGAGCTTTAAGGGTGTTTTTTATCCATTAAAAAGCAATGTTCAATCAACACACGAAATTCACTCTGTTTCATTATTTATAAAATTACAAAAGTAGCGTCACTTAAACAAGCGTAAATACAAAACGAATGGTAAAAATAACATGAAATTTTAACAGGTATCACCTGAAGGTTGGGACTATTAAACAATTATAAGGATAGGGTATTTGTGGTGCCATATTTTGATTAGTCCCGGGACTTATTGAACGATGTGTTATATTGTGCATATCTAAATATTTATCTATATAAGTAATATCTCATAATAATTAACAACATATTTACTGCTGCTACATACATTTATATGTAAATATATCTATATTGCTGTATGCATTTTGTTTTACTATAACATTATTACACTATAAACGAATGAATAACTTTAAACAATTGGCGCCAATTTGAATTTGATGCAATTATTACACACACACACACACACAAACTTACATATGCGACACATTATCATCGTAGATAAGTATATTTATTGCTTATGAGTTTACACAAGCCATAGGTAAGTATAATGTTACAATACTAAATGGCAAACTTGCTTGTACGACTAACAACAAATGTACGAGTCATACAGAGAGCAGCAGCATCTACCAAAGCAAATGCAATAAATAAAGTAATTAATTAAATAATAATTATTAATAGGAATTTGATTAGTTGCATTGAATAGTTGCTGTACAGTCTAAGTATGTGTGTGTGTGTGTGCGTGTTTGATTATTGCTGACTGTGGTGGTGGCTGCTGTTGGTGCTAGTGGTGTCCAGCTAATAAGATCAAATACATACATAACTTACTTTAAATGGTAGTATGTAGTGCTTAGCTATAACTTATTGTTGTTCAAGTAGTTAACTAGACATGTTGTTGTACCGATGTGTATATTTGTACCACATATATGAGTGATATGGAGAAGATGTTTTCAAATTAAGCTGTGAAGAGAACTAACTGTGAGTGTATTAAGAATTGAACTTAATACTTGTTATATTTAATGACTATATTAGCGACTATAATTATTGTACCTACATGTGTATATTATTGTAATTAAAAAATGAAATAAAAATTATAAATTTTAGATTAATATTTATTTATTTATGATCATTCATTTGTCAAAAATGCACCAAGCCCAGAAGAAATAGATGTGATCATCAAAATTCATTATATTCTATATTGGGTGGGTGTATGCCGTGTATCCTTGGTGGGATTGAAAGGGAATTGTTCATTATGAGCTTCTACAACCCGATCAAATGATTGATTCTGATCTCCACAGTCAACAATTAATGAGCTGAGGGAATTGTTCAATATGATCTTCTACAACCCGATCAAATGATTGATTTTGATCTCTACCGTGTCAACAATTAATGAGATTGAAGCAAGCAATTCAATTAAAATGGTCAGATTTGATAAACTGAAAAAGTGTTGAGTTCCATAATGACAATGGGAGAGCACACACACACACATCTTTGATGACCCGGCAGAAACTCGCTCAATTGTTGTTGAAGTGGCTGCTTTCTTCGAGAAAGACCTAATTAGTGACTAGCACCGTTTTACTAACACTTATTGAAGAGGTTGGAACTTCACATAGTTTTCAGGATCCTATCTTTTAAAGTGCTACAACCACTTTATGAAATCCAAGAACAACTAAATCCTTTTTATCTCAATATCCAAGGTTTCGGCAATATTTTGAAGAAAAGGTTTGCCAAAACGGCGGATTATGGCTCTTGCCAAACCAGGACATTCGCATAAATAATGAGAGAGGCTTTCTGACTCATTCTCATCCTGACAGCTGCTGACTGAAAGAATTGAAGGGAAGATTCAGTCTCTCTGCATGTTTCCCTACCTTCCAATGAGCTATCAGAACAGTAGTGATGAGTGTGATGGACGGGAACAATTTAGCAGTTGATTTTGATCCTTTGAATGTTATACCTTGGCCATCGATGTCTTGACACGGTAAAAGTTATTAGCCGCTTCCATGAGTGTTCCGCGATGGAACAATTGTGAGAAGCTATGGTAATTTTTATCATACTGAACGGAATAGCTACAGTTTCCGCCAGTGAAATATCCAATGCAGAACATGCCCTAGCCAATTCGTCTGTTCGTTCGTTCGCCTCAATGTTCCTATGACCTGGAACCCAAACAAGAGTAACTTGAAGCCGTTGGCTGAGTTCTGCGAGTTGTTGTCTTCATTGTAAGATCAGTTTTAAAGATATTGTATCAGAATCTAGGGCTTTGATAGCAGCTTGACTATCTGTAGAGGTTCCCGGCTACCAGTCCGGAGCCGAATGGGGCTGAAATTGGTAGTAGCTTCGGCTACGAGGTCTTACCAAAAGACTTTAAATTTGGTACCACGGGTGATCAGGTTGGAATCCCTCCAACCTGATCGTTGGGAACGGCCCTTCGGGGAGGCTTTCGTGGTGGCTGACTAAGGTAACCCAAAGATACGCGGGTAAAGTATTCCACGTCACACGACGTGAGTACTCGCCGTGATATAAGTCCATCACTGGCAGGTGCTCACGATAAACACAGCGACATTTCTGTCTGTAGAGATAGCTATCTTTGACCATGAGACTCTATCACTTGAAAGGGATGTACATACCTCTGTTATAGCCAGCGTTTTTGCCTGAAATACGCTGACCTCTTTAGGAAGACGTAATAATTTGGATATTTAAAGGGGCCCCGAAAAGTTGCCCGCCCCTATCCCGCAGTCCAGCTTTGAATCATTGGTATAGATTTCCCAATCAAAACCTCCTATGAACTGTCTCTTTCTCTTTTCGGCTATTACTGGAAACCATACCAAGAAGTCTTTCTTGAAATTGAGGCAGGTTGTGTTAAGTAGTCAGTGGTCGTGCTTGCGAAACTATCTTGCTGTGACCATAAGATTTTGTGGTCCAGCTCTCTATTTGTCTAAACCTACTTGCGCTACAAGTAGCAAGATATTTAATGTGAAGCTCTATCAGTATTAAGTGTGTGAGTAAGTTTAAAGCTTTAGTAGAACTCGTACTTAAAGCTCCAATGACCAGAATACATGCTGATCTTTGTATCCTGTTCAATTTAATTTGGTTGTACTGCTTGTTCAGTGCCGGCCACCAGACTAGTTCCGCATAAGTTAGGATTGGTCGTATAATTGGTCGTATACGACCATCAAGATAATTTTGATTGGAGTTCCCACTTTTTTTACCCAACATTTGCTTACAAGTGTACAGAGATATACAAGCTTTCCTAACTCTATGTTCTATGTTGAATCTCCAATTGAGTTTTGACTCCAATACGACACACAAAATATTTAGCTCAGAAAACCCAAAAATTCTATGCAGATGGAATAATAGCTTTACCCCAAAAAATGACAAAAGGCTATCGATCACAATGGCACATATTTGACTCAATGAGTCTCATTTCAAATATAAGAAAAAAATGTTTCATTTTTGGTGAAATTTGTAACCGAACTTTTTCGAACACCCATTATTACATACATTCCTTTCGTCACACATACATAACTTATTGTCATTGTTATACTTTGTTGTTGTTGTAGTAGATGTGTTTTTGGCTTTTGTTGTTGTTGTTGTTGTTGTTGCTGTGAAAATTAATGTTTTTCAAGTTGACAGAAGAGACTTACTTTCCTTATTATTTTTTTTTTTTTCACTTTTCTTTTATTGCATATTGTGTTAGTAGTTTTGGATGTTATGAATTTATTTCGTTTTCCTCTTAATTTTTGTATTTTTCTTTTTTGGTCTTCTTAACGAACCAATGCATAGTCACTATCGAAATATTGAAAATTATTTTCAAAATATTCAATATATATGGTACATGGATTCATGTATAATGCATACGATTATGTCTTTGTTGTTGTTGTTGTTGTTGCTGTTGTTTGAAAGGAAATGACTTTGTTCATATGTTAATGATTGTTTTGGTTGAGCCATTAAGTAGCCAGGCTTAATTGCAATGAACTGAACATCAGAGGATACAATGTGATACATTATGACAATAATAACGTTGGTGATGATGATAATGACGATGACGGTGATGATAATTGTATAGAAAGAGTGAGAATAATTTTAATAATTATTGTTATGTTTCGCTTGAATTTTTTTTTTTTAGATTTTACTTTGTAATTGTCATTGTTATTTTTATTATTATCATATTATTGGATATTTTGATGATTTAGAGCTTAATTTTGAAGTTTTCTTATTCTTGTTCTTACTTTCGACACGAAATATAAATATATTGAAATTATCATTATTCTGCTCGATATATATTGCGTGGGAAAATTACTTTTGTAAAAAGTGAGTGTGCAGCAAGAACAAGAAACCCCCTAAGACTAAATGTAAAGTATTCAATAGCTTAAGTCTTCTCCAAATAATGACTTTTAATTACAATGTCAATAATGAAATCAAATCTCTCATCATGCACATCAACAATTTGTTAAAGTTTTTATCTCTGATGAGAGGATCTCTGAAGTTTTGGACTTATTTGTGGTCTGTGGACTTATTTGTGCTCTTTGTGCGAATAACGAATATAATTAATTATACACAATTATTATTTCACTATACGTATTTTTATTTTTCGATTTACACGTTGATATTTCATGCACTAATTTATAATTTATAATTATTACAACGCGTCCTTGATCGCTGGAGCTGTCCTCCGACGAACATTGGGAGTCGGTCGTCGTCTAGGCTGGGAGCTTCTCGGGGTGGAAGCTGCATGTCATTGCTCGACGTGACGAGAGCGCGAAGGGTTTTGTTGAAGTCCGTGGCGGAGATCCGGGGTTCAGGATGATGCCTTGTGCGTCCGCCCTCTGCTCCTCCACGTGGCGCACGATTACGTCGTCGACGCTGTTGGGTGGTGCCGCGATTCGGCGGTTCGGCGGCCACTGCCCAGTAGGGGAAGGTACCGGATGGAGGAGCTGGAAAGAGGGAAAGAGAGAATTGGAAAACTGAATTAGCTTAAGGGCTTGAGCCAAAGTCTGATAGCGGGAAAAAAAAGAGTTTTTTTTTTTGCATATTACGATTTTACGCGAGCATCAAAATACATAATTTTAGTATGGACACGGATGTGGCCGTCAGATCTTCGATACAGATGAGTGACGCGTCCGAGACTCCATTCGTTGGGGTGGGGGGCAGCAGCTCATCCTTGATGACCACCAGTAGACCTACTTCCAGCTCCTTTTGAGGGTGTTGCCATTTGTATCGTTTGTGCAGATCTTGAAAATACTCAGTTTTCCATCTACGGCTAAACTGGTGGTGAAGCGCCTTGATTTTTTCCCATCGGTTTATTACGGATATATCTTTCGAGTTGGGTTCGGGCAAGGTCGTCAGTGGAGCACCTCGCAGGAAGTGACCTGGAGTTAGCGCTATCAGTTCGTTGGAGTCTTGAGAGAGGGGAGACAATGGTCTAGAGTTAAGCACGGTTTCGATTCTGCAGAGCAGAGTTGAAAACGCTTCGAAGCGAAATTTGTGATTGCCGGCAGTCTTTTTGAGATGAGCCTTAAAGCTTTTGACTGCCGACTCCCAGAGACCGCCCATGTGGGGCGCACTGGGAGGATTGGAAAAAACAATATATACGTGTATAAATAAAAAATCAAATCATCGGGTCTTCTTCTTTCTGAGCATGACAATTAGATTTTCGATTTTCGTGCACAAATATTTTTAAACGAATGATCCCAGTGAACCCACTTACCCGCCCAACCGACCGAGCGGCGCATCCGCCGTCTGATCGCACGAATCGGTGACCGATAACAGTAGCAGTTCCGGACTGCTCTGTAAAAACGTCTTGAGGGCAGACGACAATTGAGTACCGGCGTCAGCTACATAAAAAATATTTTCATCAGCTGATATAATTAATGAGATATATTGATATATTGATGAGATATTAATGAGATAATTTGTATATTTTTTCGTTGAGAGATTACATTGCAGGTTTTGTTATAATTACTTTCAAGTAGAAGTTTTTGAAATTCGATAAACTACTCCATCTATGGAAGAATATTACAACTTAATTCGGTACGCTTTCAAAAGATGGCTCTGTGTAAAAAAAAAAAATATGTGGCACTTATAAGCCCCGAAGAGCTCTTTGGCCGAACTCCTCTTCCATTGCTGTTGTTCGTCTTAAATTTTGGACAGCATTAGAAGGGACCTACTTGGTTCCGAATGGCAGAACTCTTACTACATCACTTTTTCTGAGCTTGATCAGAGAGTTCTTCTAAAACGTTTTACATGGCAAATTATTACTGCCTAAAGAATTGCCAATTGCTTGCCGACAGATGGGTACCGTTCGAAAGGAACACCTTTTCGATAGTACATTTGTTATGCTTCAGCCGAGGATTGAACCCACAACCCATAGATCAGAAGTGCAGCTGAAGCGTATCGTGTGCTTGTGGAAGTTTATGGTGAATCTGCTCCAACAGCCAAATCATGCAGAGAGTGGTTTCGGGGTGCCTCAAAGGTGCTGATTTGAGTGTTCATAACAAACCTCGATCTGGTCTATCAGAAAAGTTTGAAAATGATTGAATTTGAGGATTTACTGAGTGAATACTCTTGTCAAACGCAAGACGAACTTGCAGAATAATTGGGAGTCACGCAACAACAAGCCACTTCCAAACCCCTGAAAGCCTAGGGAATGATTCAAGGATATTGGCTGCCATATGAATTGAAACCAAGAGATATTGAATGGCGATTTTTCACAATGCCAACTGTTGCAGGAGACGCACGCAAAAAAGGAAGAGTTCTTTGAAAATTTTTTGTCCATTCGAGGATCACATCAAAAGACGAATTGTTTTTTTTCGAGATGGTGTCCGAAAATTACCAGAAAGATGAGGAAAAAGTAATGGCTAACGATGGTCAATACTTTAAATAATGATGAAATTCATATTGTTATTCAAAAATAAACATTTGAAATCAGCAAAAAATTTGAATTAAGTTGTAATAACACCGAAATAGTCCCATTCTATGTGTGTGAAAAAACTTTGACTCGAATATGAAGAGAAAAAAAATTTCAATGCCAATATTAATTGAATTTAATTAAAATGTAAACAACAAATTTTTTAAACAATATAATTCACACAAATAACTGTATTCCAGAAGAAAACAAGTGAAATGAGAAGAGAAGAAGAAAAAACAGATCAAAAAAAAAAAAAAAAATTCACATAAAATGTGTAAAATTCGATGAATTTATAGAAGCGAGAAATTGCTGTTCACTCGATCATAAACTTTGCATTGCAATCATGTTCTTTGCATATAAATACACACACACACACAAACACACATATTGCAGTTTTATTTTATTTTTTTTTAAAATTTTTTTATCTTCCTTTTGAACGCTTTAACGCTTTAGGCTTAAAATTAATATTTTTATTTCAATCTTTTTTTTTTTTTTTTTTTTTTTTTGATTTTTTATTCACTTTCATTCTTTGATATTTAGCGGAGAGAGAGAGAGAGAAAAAAAATTAAAAAATATAAAAATTCTAAAATGTTGCATATAAAATGAGTAAGAGTGTGTTCTACTATATGCACTGTGTGTAGGATATCTGTTGTTGTTGTTGTTGTTGTTGATGCTATAGCTGATGGTTGTGCATAATTTTTATGCAGTTAGCGCAATCAAATATTATGATAATAAATTTTATTTTTATTATTTATATGAAGCAACATCAGTAAGCGAACAATTTACACTGAAAGAAATTTTTTAATAAAAATAATTTAGCAAAAAATGGGTCAATATGCAATTTTTAATTTATTGAATATATTCTAATATAAAAATTTTTTTTTATTGATTTTTTTTTTTTAGAATTTGAATGTTATTATTTTCATTCCAATTTTAATGCTTTCTCCTTTCTACATTATTATGATAATTCATTTAATTCAAATTGATATAGTAAATATAATAATTTCGTATGTAAATTTTACTTAATAAAAAAAAAATAATTTTTTTTTTTTTTTGGCAAAAACAAGGAAAAAAATGTTGCAAAACATAAACCATAATACCAAAATACGATGAATAAAAATCAGATAAAAATTTGTTCTGCTACACTTTTTATACGCCCTCCATCATAGCGTATAAAACATATCTGCCTGCCTGCCTGCCTGGCTGTATTACTAAAGTGATCGAAAATGATGATCACACAAAGCCATACCATACCATACCAAGTTCAAGTAGGTAAGTGAACAAATAAGTCAAGCCAACCTTGCTACAATGAGTATGCGATCAAGTAAGTATTAAAAGGCTGGCAGGCAGGCTGGGCGATCAATCGCTTAAATGCTAAATAATACCATATATATATATATATATATATATATATATATATATATATATATATATATATATATATATATATATATATATATATATATATGTATATATATATATATATATATATATATATATATATATATATACATATATATATATATATATATATATATATATATATATATATATATATATGTATGTATACAATATATATAATTTTTTTTTTAAGCTCTCCATCTCTCTCGCTTACTCTCTCTTCATCATTTTGGATCATTCTTGTATTCTTGTAGGTAGCGTAAAGAATTATTGTGACTACAACAAACAGCCTACAATAGAATGAGAAGTAGCAAAGCAAAAAAAAAAAAAAAAAACAAGTACAAAAAAAATAAAAATAAATAATAATAATCTCAACAGAAACAAAGACAACAACAACAACAATAAACAAGCATTAAAGGGAGTCAAGTTCAGTGAGCGCGTACAGGCGCATGCCTAGCGGCACATTATTCATAAGAGTTGAATTAAAGTATAAGCAAAAAAAAAAAAAAAAAATAAGAAGAAAATAAAATAACCAACAAATGCATACAAAAGCACAGCAAATCGTTCGATTAGAATAGACCATCATTAAGCGAAGCGAAACTATGGTATGGTTACAGTAATTTGCAGTTGACTTATACCTCGTACTTAGAACAAAAACAATAAAACAAAATTCCAACATTTTAATGCAAAATCATCTAAACAAAATTCAATAATATATTATAATAATAATAATAGCAACAACAACAACAACAACTACTACTGCAATCAATTCTGTTCATCAATGAAATGCAAATTGAGGCGATTTATTCTTATTTTTTTATTATTTTTTTTTTAATTACAAAAAAAAAATAAAAGAAATTTAGTTAAAATAAAACAAAATGAAAAAAAAATTATAGCATTTAAAAATGAACCTAAGGCTTCTTGGGAAAACTTAGTGAACTATTTCGTTTTTGGCTTTCGTGGTATGAGTTTATGGGTTACCTCTGGAGTTTGTCAAAAACAGAAGCCAACTGCACCATCTTCTAGTAGTAGTAGTTCGTCACGTTTTTAGTAAGAGAAATCTATGTTAGTCAATCTAGATTCCCAGAAGTTAACAACGGTGCTACCGTAAGCCTAGGTGGTACTTTCAAAGCACTGCTACAGACCGACCCATGATGGGAAACTGCATATTTCTTTTAATACTCACTATAAAACTTGTGAAAATTTAAACGCCAAGCGGATTCAAGCTCGACTATGGCAAACAGAAGCAATAAGTTTCTAGGTAACTACTACCTTGACAATACCATCGATTGTTCATTGGTTAATTCGAAAGGAAGGCACTGGACAGGGTGGAACTAAGAAGTGCAACAAAATAAAATGCATAAAAACTGTGTTTACACCAGAATCAAAAGTGATGCGTTCGTTATCGTGCTACTGCTCAAGAACATTCCCATTTTGGACACTTTACAAAGTCACAAACGATTGACATTCGTTCAAACGACTTTTGTCTCGAGTCATTTAGAGGCAACCAGTTGCTTCCGGCGAAAAATTCTAATTTTTTTCTAAGCAACAAAATAAATGATAGTCAGATGGCACAAAATCCGGCGAAAATGGTGGTCTAGGTAAGACTTTCAATTCAAGAATCATACAGTAAGTTTTGAAAGTCAACAAGCTTATTTGGGTCTCGCATTATTCGCAGTGGAATACTATGAGTTTGTGATTGATAAGTTCGAGCCGGCGGTTTTAAGTAAGAGCTGTATTCAAATCATTCTGTTGACGATAGTGTTGTTACAAATTAATCATCTGAAGCCCGTATAAGGGCTTCAGGGCCCAACTGAAGTGAATACCATCCTAGTTTGGAGAAGGTTGACTTCGAATATCGTTAGAGCAGCATTTTTGTCACCGCACCACAATTGTTCACATTGAATAAATTTGCAAACAATCCCTTTGTCATCGTCGATTGTACGTAATATGATTAAAGAGTTGCTTTCTTTACGTTTGAGTTGAGTATCGCACATTTTAATGCGGTTATGTTAATTAAGCATATTGCACATTAGCTTCATAAGACAGTCATGGATAGTCGAAAGATTGTAAGTGTCTATGCAATGTTTCAAGTCTCGTATATGGGTTTGCTTCGTTCAGGTGTTTTATATGGGCGTCAATATCCTCGATTTTAGCAGGCACCTGGAGGATTTGGACTTCGCCGATGACATCTGCCTCCTCTCACACAAACTCATCGACATGCAAACGAAGGCGGACATCTTAGACGCGCTAGCACATACTGTCGGATTGGAGATCAATATCGGAAAGACCAAGGCCATATAACCACAAAAACGCACGCCATATAATGATCGACGGATTCCTGATGGAATTTGTTGAAAGCCTCTGTTACCTCGGTTGCATTATTACGGTAGACGGCGGAGCTAATGAAGATGTCAATTGCAGGTTAAACAAAGCAAGGGCGGCGTTCAGGCGACTGCATGCAATGTGGGCGAGCTCGCGAATTTCCAGGCGCAAAAAACTGCGAATATTCTGTGCATGTGTGAAGTCAGTATTATTGTACGGAAGTGAAACATGGCTGACCTCAAACACTATCACACAAAAACTACAAACTTTCGTCAACAAATGCCTCCGTATTATCTGTAGAGTATTCTGGCCAAACAATGTCCGACAATTGTCTACATGTTTGAGTAAAAATTGGTTGTTTACACTTTTATGAAATAATTGATACTGAAAAAGAAAGCCTAAAAATGGCACTTTAATATGATTATAGTTACAGTATGATCCGATATCAAAGATATAAGTTACGCCCTATAACGAAAATCCCTTATAAACTACAATAATTCGAGGCCCAATACGTTCCATAATTTGATGAAATTTTTGATTAATCAATTGTTCAATTGATCATTGATAAACATGATTTTGAATAGTAACAAAGTTAAATTATTCAATTAATCAATTGATGGATGAGAATAGAATTAATTAAAATTAATTCAAATTAAATTAATTGAAATTAATTAAATTAAATTAATTAAAATTTAATTAAGTGAAATTAAATTAATTAAAATTAAATTAATTAAAATTAAATTAATTGAAATTAATTAAAATTAAATTAATTGAAATTAATTAAAATTAACAAAATTGAATTAATTAAAATGAATCAACATTAAGTAAAATTAATTAAAATTAAATAAAATTAAATTAAAATTAATTAATATTAAAATTAAAAGTGATGAAATATTTAAAATATTTATTTTCAAAGAAAATTTGGGATAATCAACATTCTGATAAATCGGAAAATTCATATTATGTTTAATCAATTACTCGAATATAATTGATTAATCATAATTCTAATTAATCAGACTGTTCAGTAAATGATTAATTGCACAGCCTTAATAATCATATTTGAAAATTTCATATTCTTCACTTTTTATATAATTTAACTACAATTTTAACTAATTATTCTTGAACAAATTGCTTAAAATATAACAAAATAAAAAAAAAAAATAATAAAAAAAAAAACGAAAAGTAATAAAAAACGACAAAATGATATTTAATAATTTCCTTTACAAAATGACTTAACCTTGACTGTAACTAATGTAAGAGCTATAAGGAGAACAACACCAATAACAACAACAACAACCATACCAACAATATCATAATTATCATTAACATTCATACGCTTTTAAAAATTTATTGCATCAAGTTGGCAAACTGTCGCAACAAGTTTCGTGTCCAAAATTATGTTCATTAATAATTAACATCTGTGTCCTCATATATATACGAGTACTTATACATACATATATATGTATGAGGCGATAGTTACATATTTACAGTATGGAAGTAAGAAAAAAAAAAAAATACAAAAAACAAAATCTAAGAGAGCAAAAAAAAAAACAAGTTCTTTTCTCTTCTCAAAATAAACTGTATCAATATTAACACTTTAGTTTAATGCAGCATGCAAAAAGAACGAACGACATAAACAAAGCCATAATGTACGACCATGTATCGTATGTATGTATGTATGTATGTATATATGCTGTGCTATGTAGGTAGATAAGTATGCATTCAAAACGAAGACTTTAAGACACAAACTTGCTGAAAATATTATTATTATTATTATTATTAGTTCAGTGCTTTGACTAAATGTAGTATATCTCCGTTTTGTTGTTGTTGTTGTTGTTGTTGTTGTTGTTTTTCGTTTTACAAACAACCTTTTGCTAAAAATTTTCTATTTAACCATTTTGTTGCTGCTATTGTTGTTGTTGTTGTTGTTGTTGTTGTTGTTATTTGCAGTCGCCTTTCATGTTCGTTATCGTTGTGCTTATTGTTGTTGTTGTGTTGTAGTTAAACATAGTGTTAGTATTGTACGTACATGTATGTTTCATAATGCCGCCAACAATGTTCTTGTTGTTTTTGGTTTTTTTTATTTATTTTTTTTTGTAATTTTTGTTTTTATTTGACTTAAAACGGCACCTTTTGGTTTTGCGCTCTTTGCGACTGCAACTGCGTCTGGCAATGACTGCTGACTGCACTTTGCATGTGTGTTAAGTTGTTGGCCTTAACAAATAAACATGCAAACATAAAATTGGCGTCTAGCGTGAATTGTTGTTGTTGTTGTTGTTGTTGTTCTCTTTTGTTGTTGTTGTTGTATTTTTTTTTTATAGTTTAGAATGATTTTCATAATTTTTAGCAATTTTATATTTGCAATTTTATTAGTTTGGAGAATATTTTCAAAAATTTTCCAATTTTTTTCGAATTTATAAAATTTCAAAATTATTGATTATTTAATATATTCCATACACTCCCTAAAAAATATTTTTTTTTTTTTTCAAAAATATTCACTTAATTGATTTTAATCAATTGCCTACACTGGCATACATACTCATAGGTATAATAATCCGTCAAAGGAAAAGAACAAATAATAATAATAATAATAATAATAAGTTGAAAACACTTTTTTTTGTCATCTTCTTAAGACAGCACACAATAAAGCATTCATTGAAATTAAGGCATGTCATTCGGTATCTGTACATTATTGCTACTGTCGAATCATGGCAGCAAATTAAACTTTTAACCACCAATGGATTATTGAGTGTGGAGAACAAAAGGAAGAAGCAGACGATGAAAAAACCCACAACAACAACAACAACAACAACAACATAAAAATGCTCACATCCAAGAGTAGAAGCGTAAAAAAACAAAAATTATTGAAAAATCGATAATAATAAATCCCACAGGAAAAGTGGGAGTATTCAAGCATTGCACTGGTACTGCTGCTGCTTCTACTAACACTGACAATACGTCACGAGTATATAAAATATATTGAAAATCTTGTTGTTCTCAATTTGTTTGTGTTATTTTTATTTCTTATAATTTTAGTTTGGTGTTCAACCAGTGATGATTATAAGTAAGCAGTGCAGTGTAGTGGTGCTGCTGCTGCTGCTGCTGATGCTGTTGATGATGACAATAATGTTGATGTTGCTATTGATAATCATGATGTTCTTTAGAATGACATATGACAAAGGTGTGACAATACGACAAGCAAACATTTACTTTAGTATTTCAACTATGATGCTTGACTGGCTGACTGGTTGGTTGGTTGAATGAGGCTGCCATGACTGATGCATCAAGACAACAATAATGGGTTTGGTCGTATATATTTATACTCATATACGCATGATATACTGAAATGAACATAAGCATATGTATGTTTTTGAGTATCTAAGTGTATGTGTGTATGTGTGTGTATGCATATAAATGAGCAGATTAAATTATTTTTTGAAAATTAAAGAGTACAGTAGGCTATAATATAATATACAATTGTTATTAATTATATGTAATATTCTATTCTATTGTATTTGTTTACAATTTTGGCAATCCCATTATTTTCTTTTTTTTTGAAAAAATTTGTGTTTAAATATTTTACAGAAATTGATTTAACTTGGGGTCAATGGCTAGCTTCTGAGAATGCCTTCTTAAGTGGATGCTGAAGTTATTGTTGTTATTGTGTAAGTCAACTTTGTCATAAATATTGAATTTTGAACTATAAAATATTATTTTTACATTAATTACATACTCATATAAGGTCTAGTTTTGATCGATGACTTGTTGCCATTTTGAAGGTAATTTCATAATGCCACTCTCATAGAAACCCTCGTCCTTATTGACAAAAAACTGGGACAGTCGATTTTCACAAGCTTCTCGTGAGACGAATTTTTCACCCGACAGAAACAGGTAGTAATCATGTGGTGCCAGTTCCGGACTATAAGGTGGATGCATAAGAACCTCCAAACCAAGTTTCTGGAGCTTCTGGCGAGTCACTATCGATGTGTATGGCCTGGCGTTGTCCTGATGGAACACAATTCCTCTCCTATTGGCCAAAGCTGGCCGCTTCTGGGCGATTGCTTCCTTCAGACGGTTCAATTGTTGACAGTACAGGTCCGAATTAAGAGTTTAGCCGTAGGGGAGCAGCTCATAGTAGATGATTCCCTGCCAATCCCGCCAAACACATAGCAAAACCTTCCTGACCGTCAAACCTGGCTTGGCCTCTGTTTGCGCCGGCTCGTAAGAGACCCACTTTTCAACACCAATAACCATCCGCTTCAGAAATGTATCGATTTTGTTGTGATTCAGCAGCGATTCGCAGCATTCGGTCCGTGAGGTTTTTTTATGCGTTAACTCGTGTGGCACCCACACATCGAACATTTTTTTGTATGCAGCCTTATTTCAATGGTTCCAAACGGTATTTTGTGCAATATTTAGCTCCTGGGCAATAGAAACAGTGCTTACATGACGGTCAGACTCGACAATTTCCATTATTTTATCGATATTTTCGACAATTGGCCTTCCTGAGCGTGATCTTTGGCATCGAAATTACCGGAACGGAATCGGCGAAACGAAAATTGCACGTGAACACTATTAACATTTTCAGCCGTCTGGCTTGCGTTTTCGCCTTTATCGAAGAAATGCTGTAAAATATGGCGTATTTTCTCTTTACTGGTGTCCATCTTTGAGGCGTGCTCAAACAATACTGAGTCATGGAATCACAAAACTGCCTGAGAAGTTTATTTAGTACGAGATCCTATCTGTTTAACGCCATCTAGCGTAATCCGAGCGCACTTATACAATGCGAGATATAGATTACTAAAGCCATCTATTAGAACAATAATGGATTTCTTTTTACTACACCTGATATTAATTTATTATTGTGAAAAATTGGTTATACGTTCAATGTTCAAAGTATTGCCCGTCGCTAGCCACTACTTTTTTCCATCATGTTGGCTGCATACGGATTCCGCGTCGAAAGATGTCGACATGTTTTGAGGCAATCCATGAATCGACGCAATTTTTTGGCTTCTTCGTAAGAATGAAAGCGCTGTTCTTCCACGCCGTGTGTCAAGGAGCAATGTCTGAGCTATACGGTGGGTTGGGTAGGACTTCCCATTTGATCGTTTCTAAGTACTTTTTAACGGCGACCGTCGCCGAGCATTATCATGTTGCAAAATAACTTTATCATGTCAATCGGCGTATTGCGGCGGTTTTTCTCGCATTGCTCGGCTCAAACGCATCAATTGTCTGCGGTATAGGTTCCCTGTGATCGTCTGACTCGATTTCGATAGCTCATAATACATCACACCCAGCTGGTCCCATCAAATACACAGCATGATTTTCTTGCGATGAATATTCGGCTTGGCCCTTCGATGATGAGGCATAGTCGAGGTATCGAAACGTTAACCAACATTTTGGATTATCGAAATCGACCCATTTTTTTTCGCCAGTCATAATTTGATGCAAAAACCCCTTTCTTTTTTTCAGTTGAAGCAGTTGTTCACATGTGAAAAAATGGCATTCGACGTCTCTTGACTTCAGTTCATACGGCATCCAATTTCCTACCTTTCGGATCATTCCCATTGCGTTTAAACGATAGCAAATGGTTGGCTGAGTGACATCAAGTATTTTTTCGAGTTCATCTTGCGTCTGTGATGGATTTTCATCGAGCACATCCACATCTAACTAGTGCCACCAAATTCACAGCATGATCTTCTCGCCATGTTTATTCGGCTTGGGCCTTCGATGATGAGGCATAGCCGGGGTATCGAAACGTTGACCGACATGAATTTGAATTATTGTAATGGATCCACTTTACATCGCCAGTCGAAATTTGATGCAAGCTCCGTATTCTTTTTTGCCGTTGGAGCAGTTGTTGACACGTGAAACAAACGAAGTTCGTCGTCTCTTGGCTATAGTTCATACGACACTCCATTTTCTACTTTTAGGATAATTCCCATTGCGTTTAAATGATGTCAAATGGTTGGCTGAGTGAGTCCAATTATTTTTGCAAGTTCATCTTGCGTTTGTGTTGAATCTTCATCTAGTCTTGCACCCACTTCTTCATACTCAAACATTGGTGGGTCGGGTCTTCAGGTCGTTCTTCGTCTTGCAAATCATAATTACCACTTTTCAATCCTGCAAACCATTTTTGACATATTCCTTCTGCTAAAGCATGGTCACCACAAACTTCCACAAAAATGCGATGACCTTCGGCTGGATTTTTCTTCATATTGAAGTAATCAAGTAAAACTCCGCGCCAAAAAACACATTATTCAGTACTAAAGTTGACATTTTCAGAGCACAGCTAACTACTAAGCTGTTTACACTTCAACGAAATGACAGATAATGAAAAAGAAAGCCTTCAATGATGGCACTTCAAAATGACGATGTTATGGAATAATAAATTAGTAGCGATATCTGTTATCAAATCCGCACGAACTTATTTATACTGAGAATATAAAATGATTTTCTTAACAATTTCTTTAGTGTTGATGCAAAAGTTCGTAACCCAAGTGACATAAACGTCTGATATGCGAGATTTTCTTGTGATGGAATGGAGCAAATAATTGTCCACTTTCTGGGAAAAAAATAAGGAAAGTTATAATCACAAAATGATTTAAAAGATTTAGCAAATTTTTGGAAGCGACTAATATCCATAAGTTATAACTTAATCCATAATTGATTAGAACGTGCTTTTCTTTTCGGTCAGCATATACAATTAGTTAATTTATTTCTTCCCATTTTTTGTATAAAAAATTATTTTCAAATCACAAATCTATCATTGCAGACTTACCCTGTATATCCACTTAAAGACGTTCTTTAACAATATCATATTGCAACTAGTGCTATTTAGTTGCTTGTTCAATTCATTTAATACACTTCGCCTCTATAAAAAACAAACAGAAATGAATATTTGTGTGTGTGTATATGTTTGATTTTTTTATTTGGTCAATTCTTTTTTTTTTTCCTTTTGTTTTATCCTTCATACATATCTTTAAATAGGTGCAGTTAATAATATGATTCCATCAACATGAATTTAAGTGTGATTTTTATGACGTGCAGCATAAAATAAAAATATACTTGTGTGAATAATGAATGCATACGTACACTTTATGTTGCATGAATAAAAAAAAAAAAATAATGTTTTTTATGTGCTACAAGCAATTTTATAGATTTTTGAGTACTTAGTATTACGTATGTTATGTGCTATCAAGTCGTCTCATTGTAAATATGATCATAATATACATAGCACCTTGATCAAAAAGTTCCCGGAATAACCACCGTGCGGCACTCCCATCGTTCCAATTTGAGTTCTGTTTTTTTTTTTTTTTGTTAAGTTGGTACATCTGTTGTTGATATTCCCTCCAAATATTAGCATCATAGCTTGACATTTGCAAAAGTTACGTAGCAGGCTTAATATTAATATTTGAGGCAAATGGAGGTTCTTTAGAAAATCTGCGTTTTTTTCGTAGTTTTTTTCTTACACAACAAGATAAATAAGTAAATATTTTTCGGCTATTTTCTTCTCAATTTATTCGATAGTACCTTCCAGTGGCGTATCGCTTCCAGTGCTTTTCCAACTTTTCGATACCTTGTGTGTAGAAGGATTTATCCTTTGAGCCAAATCTATTTTCACTGGAACATTTTTTTTTTTCAAATCTGCGAACAACTAGTAATCACTGGGAGCCAAATCTGACGAATATGGTGAGTGCGAAAAGCAATTCGACACGGAGCATTGTCTGAATGAAAAACGAACTTTTTTCTTTGGCATTTGAATCCGTTTTATTGCAATTTCATTCTTCAATTGCTCCAATAACGCTGCGTGATATTCGATATTGATGGTTTTCCCATTTTTAAAGGTAGTCGATAAATATTATACTGTGTGTATCCCCAAATACAGAGCCTTGCCAGCTGACTGTGGAGTTTTTGGTTGCTTAGGAAAATATTTAGCGGGCATTCTCCATGCAACTGATGGACATTCGATTCTGGTGTATAATAATAAATCCATGTTTCATCCATTCTCACACACTAACGCAAAAAATCTGGACTTTTACGCGTAAGCAGTGTTAAACAGCTCCCTGATTCATCGAAAAAACCTTGTGTGTGGTGTGGATGCAACCAGCTGATATCTTTAGAATGTCAGCTAGCACACAGCATTTCACTTCTTGATTTTCCATTACGATTTTCATTGTCTTTTTAATTTTTCCGGCTGTAACAGCCCCATCTGGACGACCTAATCGTTCAGCGTCATTTGTGATTAAATTTGGAAACAACCGACCGTTTAAAATTAACCAACCACGAACAAATGGTTATTTTCGATGGGGCAAAAGCCGGATAAGATTTTCTAAGCCATTGCTGAGCTTGAACGGTGGTATTTGCTCATTAATAAGCAATATTTAATCAAAATTCACTTTGTTTTTTTTATAAAATTATAAAAGTTGTGTCACTTAAACTACTTAAAATAAACAATTAATGGTACGAATCTCATGAAATTTTGACAGGTATCACCTGAAGGTTGGTATTATTCAAAAATAATAAGGATATGGTATTTGTAGCGCCACCTCTTGGTCAGTCCCGGGACTTATTGAACGATGTGTTATAATGTTCAACCGAGGGGACGTTAATTAATTAATTGTCGCTTTTGTGCTCTCTATATGAGTCATGGTTGCCATTATATTGGCGCGAGCCTAAAAATTGTATGGGGGAGATGGGGTTAATAATGTCAAAAAATGGGCAAAAAACCCTACAGCTTCCCCAAAATTGCTCCTATAACTGACACCCAATTCATTTTTCTTCCAAAATACATACATACATGTTGGGAACATGTTTCGCCTCTAAGATTACTTCATCTTCAAAATTAAACTCTTTACAAAATTCATTTCCAGCGATCCCAGAACAGCTTTAAAGTGATATGAAATAGTTGATTCCAAATACTTTTTGCTATTTAACATTTCGGTGAACGAAGGCAACACGAAGTATCTAGGGTCAACAAACAAAGAGTCCCGGCGTCGTGCACAGCACGTCACTGTTGACAACTACGCTTTTGAAGTAGTAAGGGACTTTGTTTATCTTGAAACCAGCATTTGACGTCAGCCTTGCAAACAGGTGCTACTTTGGGCTAAGTAAGTAATTGAGAAGTCGAGCCCTCTCTCGAAGAACGAAAAACTACACTCTACAAGTCTCTCATCATGCCTGTCCTAACATATGGCGCAGAAGCTTGGACAATTTCCACCACGGATGAGCGAATGCTTGGAGTTTTTGAGAGAAAAGTCCTACGTAAAATCTTTGGACCTATTTGTGTTGGTGGCGTGTACCGAATAAGGTACAACCATGAGCTGTACGTGCTTTATGCCGATATTGATATAGTAAATCGAAGAACACGCTCCAGCTAAGAAGGTGTTATATTCGGAATTCGCTGGAGGACGACGGCGAAGAGGAAGACTTTACCTCCGGTGGAAACACCAAGTACTGCAGAACCTGATGGCGCTTGGAATTTCTAACTAGCGCCAGCTAGCAAAGAACAGAGATGGCTGGCGAAGCCTGTTATATTCGGCCTAAATCGATATTCGGTTGTTATGGCCACATAAGTAAGTAAGTAAAGTAAGTAAAGGGTTATCCATTTTGCGGTTTCAAAAGTAAATGTAAATAAAACACATATAAAATATTTTTTATCATGATATTTCTTTTTTATTATAAAGTTTGAACGTTGACATTATGTGTGAAATACTACATCATTTAAATGACCACCACGCGAATTGTTGCAAGCATCGATTCTTTTGAGGTAATTTTCGACCACTTTTTGACACATATTGGGCGGTATCTCAGCCATAACGTGACGAATGTTGGTTTATAGGTGCTCAAGAGTTAAAGGTTTATCTGCATAAACACGGTCTTTCGCGTAGCCCCACAAACAAAAAGTCAAGCGGTGTCAAATCGCATGATCTTGGTGACCACTTTTTATCGCCACGACGAGAAATTACGCGGCCACAAAATTTCTCTTGCAATAAAGCCATATTCGCTCGAGTTGTGTGGCATGTGGCACCGTCTTGTTGAAACCACATATTCTCTAAGTCGTATTCTTCAATAGCAGGCAAAAAGAAGTCGGTTATCATATGACCATAACGCTCCGAATTGACGGTGACAGTCGTTCCATCGTCGTTTTCGAAGAAGTAAGGTCCAATCACACCTCCGGACCAAAGAGCGCACCAAGCAATGACTTTTTGTGGATGTAGTCGCCTCTCTTCAATTACTTGAGGATTCTCAGAACCCCAAATACGACAATTTTGTTTGTTAACATACCCACCGAGTGAGAAATGTGCTTCGTCGCTGAAGAAAATTTTGTTCGAAAAATCGCCGTCCACCGCCTGTTGTTCAAGCACCCATTCGACGTATCTACGACATTGTGAATGGTCAGTTGTTGTGTGAGCTGGATTTTATATGAATGTAGGTGTAGATCCAAATGCAAAATACGCCATAATGTGCCGTAAGACAGTCCTAATTCCTGAGAACGACGAGGAATCGACATATTCGGGTCTTCGGCAACACTTTCACTTACAGCAGCGATATTTTCGGTGGTACGAGCTAAACGATGATGCACAGGCCCTACAATATCTGTAACCGATCCAGTCTCTTCATATTTCTTCACAATTTTGCCAATTGCTTGCGTAGTTGGACGATTATGTAAACCATAATCTCCTCTTAAAGCACGATATGTGTCTGTGGCAGAATCACCATTTTTGTAGTAGGTTTTTACAATTTTAATGCGTTGTGCGATAGTTAAGCGATCCATTTTCGCAAATGTCAGACTTTGAACTGAAAAAGAAAGGAATTGTTTTAACAACTCAGTTTGACAGATGTCGAATTCTAGCCCTATACTTTTGAAACCGCGAGATGGATAACCCTTTAGTTAACATTTCTCCTCTGCATTTTTACCAAATGGAATCATTGTTCCTACACATAGTTGCCCTGAAATCATTTGTATTGTAAATGGGTGAGATGTCGAACCTACCTTCATTAGTTTTTCACTTTCAACATTTTACCGGAACTTGCTCACCTCCATCCATCTCCATCCCTTAAGAGAACGCCTCTACAAAATTGATGTTTTTAGTGCGCGTAAAAAAACTAATCAAAGTTTAATATCAAATAAATATAATATTTATTAAATAAAGAAAATATTTGATTCGATGCTTGCCAGATTTCCGAAACATTGATATTAATCCCATTATTCATATCATGCTTTTATCGCTCACTACAGCCTTAATGTGAACATTATTAAATGCAAACTCATATCTTAATAATCGTATTTTAAATATATATACTTATTTAAATATTATTTCATCTTATAAATTGTGGAATTGTAAATAAATTAAATAAATTTTTAAATTTTTATTGACAAATAAATTTTTATAATTAAAAAAAAAACTAGTAGCTTGTATGATAACTGCAATAAAAATGTCTCAAAAAATATGTGTCCAATAAAAGCAAATAATATTTTATTTTTTTCATGAACAATTCAATTTGTGTTGAAAGCAATGTAGTTTACATGCTTACATACGAGTACATACATTCTGTCAAATAAGTACCCGGAAATTCTCATTTTTAATTTTCCCTCAGAATATTTAAAAATAATTTTTTCGACATGGTTGAATCACCAAATGTTTTTTTCAACATTTCCAACGTTTTGCCATAAGAAATTTCGTGTGAAACACACAAAAATTTCACACAAACTCTTTGTTCGATATTTTTATCCATAGTAAAAATCGCAAAGCACACAAAAGGTTGACTTGTTCCTAATGACGCCGTAACCAAACTAAATGACACATAGCAATAAAATTTCACAGAATAGTGGCTGACAGTTGTGCCAACCTGGAAAAACAAAATTTTTTGAAATATTCTCAGAGGGAAAATTAAAAATGAGAATTTCCGGTTTCCGGGTACTTATTTGACAGAATGTATATGTTGCTTAATTATGGCAAAGAGATTGTGTGGCAAAAACTATGAAGTATGAATGAGTTGAGAATGAGGCAATAAATTAATTTGCCAACTATTCAAATAAGTGCACGCATATTCGCATATATATTTACACATACATATGTATACAGTTGTAAGTTGTCAAAATACATGCATAGCTACTATGATAGCATGTATAGAAAATAGATAATAATAAAATATTAACAGCTCCCGTTGCTGTGGCACCAATAGTATTAAACCACCGAATATATTGTACAATATTCGACCACATATAAATAAATAATCACACATTGGCTTATTTAAGTCAATAATATTATATCAAATTCCACACACACACACACTCGCACACACTTTATTGCATTACAATTAAAATAAAATCGATTTCTTGTTATCTTAAAATGCGAATATTTTGCATGCAATTCATAAACTTGTACAAAATACTTTTCAATATTTTTGCAATGTACATCCACCTCATTGCGTCTCAATAACGCAAAAGACATTGACACAGAAATTGTCAAATCGTTTGTCATAAATTGACAACAGCGTGCGTTTATGTACCAAACGACATAATATTTTAATGCAGAGTAGTAATGGCGATTACTATCATGGTCTCTAGTTACTATGAGAAGAGAAGTGGTTGTCAGACTTGTCAATTTGCGTAAAGCACTTAAGGAAAATTTCCTTATCAAAAATAGTCAAGTACAAATCTTAGACCAACTTATTCGAAATGACTCCCATTTGCCTTCCAGCACGACTTGAGACGATCTGGTCACACTCATCGATCGCGAGACGCACTTCATGCATGGGCAAATTGTCCACTACACAGACAAGGGCTCGCTTCAACGACTCAATATTTGGGTGTCGAGTATAGCATGCGATGCCCTCTAATACGGATCACAACTTGTAATCCAAGGGGTTGAGGTCTGGACTACCAGCTGGCCAATCTTCCGTTGCTATAAAGTCCGGAATGCTGTTTTTTAGCCATAATCGAGTCGTTTTTGACTTGTAAGCCGGAGCAGAGGCCTCTTTGGATCCTCGGGATGAGTTGGGATGCTTGTGTGTGTGTGTCGCTTGTACGTGCTGAGCCCAAAATCTTCATGGACATGGATTTTTGTGAAATTTGCATTTCCCCCGATAAGATTTTCTGTTTTCGCAGCGAATTTCGGTCAATTCGTTTCTTAACGGCTTTGATCGCTTTCGGAGTTCCCACAATGAGCGGATGGCCGGATCTTTAAACGGTCTCGTACTCCATCAGTATCCTTAAACAACTTCACAATATGATATACAAAATTGGGAGTGATTCCAAGCGGTCGCAACGTCCGAAAGATATCGCCTTTTCCCATGTTGCACTTTAGTAGGCCAACTAGAACAATTACGACTTTCGGTGTTGCCCCAATCCATGATTGTAAACAATTGATGCCACATAGAGAAATCAAAACACGCTGAACGCTGCAATTATTATGGATTCCACATTATTTCGTCTTTAGATTATCGCATCAAAATGACATGTCCTCTTAAAATATTTCAGATCGGTGAAAGAACACCGTGGATGTATTTCTTGGAATCTTGCACAAGATCTTCAGACTTATTTCACTGTCGGCAGTCTCTGAATAATGTATCTACATAAATTAGTGCTATTCATTGATATTGACTAAGCTAGGTCGAGGATGCCGTAGCTCAGTGGCTAGTGTGTTGTCCTTCTATCCTGTAGATCGTGGGTTCAATCTCGGGATGAAGCATAACAATTTAATATTTAAAAGATTTTTCTTTCGAACGGTACCCACCTGTCGGCAAGCAATTGGCAATTCTTCCCGCAGTTACAATTTGCCATGGAAAAGCTTCTAAAAGAGCTCTGTGACAAATCTCTGAAAAAGTGATGTCGCAGGAGTTCTGTCGTTCGGAATACGCACAACAGTAATGGAAGAGAGCTCTTCGGGGCTTAGAAGTGCCATACAAAAAAAAAAAAAAGAAAAAAAAGTCGGGGATGAAGAATCAGCCATTGGCAAAGAACAGGCCCAACTAGAGCTAGCGAGTACACAATAAAAAAAAAAAAACGTTTATTGAAATGTATTTCACTTGGTCAAAATCGATACGAGCGTTTAATATGTAAATTTGTAAGTCTACATATTGATATTTTGCTTTTTTGGCCAAAGTGCACCCTTCCCCCCTTAGAGGAAGGCCGCATAACCTAACCTAACCTAACCTAAGTTTACATATTGATACTATTATTGTTGTTGTTGGTTTTTTTTTTTTTTACAAATTGTCATACTTTTTGTGTAAACACATAACGCCACTTGTTGTTGGATGGCATTGCCACCATCGTCTATGGCCTATATACTATGGCCAATGCCGAAAGTTAAGCATTTTGCGAGCTTTTACATTTTCGTTGTTCTTGAACCAAAATACCAACAACAACAACAACAACAACAACAACAACAAACATATAATAATGACTTATTTGCATTATTTGCTGCATAGAGGGTAGATACGAATATGTAGTGATATTCGTACCTACTTGTCAATCAACATATTTGTTTATTGTTAGTTCATTGGCTGTTCATTGGTTGGTTGGTTGTTTGGTTGAATTTATTCCAATGAACCGTTCAGGGTCAGTATTTATTATTAATGTTGTTGTTTTTTGTTGTTGTTGTGATTTTTTTCTTAAAAATATAAAAAAAATTATTATTTATGAGTTTCGAATGTGATTACCTCTATACACATATATTGTAGTTATGATGCTGAGTTGTTACATATGAGCACATTTATGCATATACTCGTACTCTTATATATTCATATGTCCTCATTATATTCTGAAATTTTATGACAATTTTTTCTTCTATATTGATTTCATGCTGCCCAGTAGAAAATGTAATTGTAACTGGTTCCATTTGATATTGAGTGCTCGTAAAGGGAGACAGAATTCTAGAGAAAGAAATGTAAATGTTTTATTAATCGGCTTTGAATAAGAAAGATGTTGTTATTAAATCAACATTTTTGTTGGTTATATTTTTTCTTTTCATTATTTCATATTAAACCAGTAAGGTGGTCAATGTGTCACGAAACGGTAGTATTGACCCCTTTTTTGGACAGTCTGAATGAAATGGCTTTTGGAAGACTGCCAGAGGGTTAAAATGTTCTAAAAAATTATTCGCGGGAAATTTTCACTAGAAGTATTCTCAGACAAAATCTTTTTACAAAATCTTTATACAAAGAGCGTAAAAGTCCACAGAAATTAAAAAACAAATCTGTCCCCTTGAAATATACGACTGTATCTCTTATAGCGACAGTTTAGTGAAACTTTTAATAATTCCAAGTTTAATGTGCACTAGAGAGAGTAGTATCTTCTCTTTTGGCACCAAAGCTTTACCAATTATGTTCATGAGGAATTTGAAGAAGGAGCAGTTGGGCCAGCAGTGGAGTCACGTGTGGACTTCATGTATGACTGAAATTCTGGTGATAGCGATGGTTGCGATACTGATGTATCAAGCGCCGAACCATCACCCTCGAATAGAACTAGAATTATATTTACGAACACAATGTAACAGAATGCATAAAAAAGTTGCATATTTCAAGAGGACACATAGACACATAGACACATAGACTTGACGTTCTTTCTATAAAGATTTTGTCTGAAAATACCCAAGTAAAAATTTCCAACGACTAATTTTCTAGAATAGTTTAACCCTCTAGCAGCATCCCAAATACCATTTCATTCAGTATCTCCAAAGCAGGAGTCAAAACGACCCTTTCGTGAGAGAGCTAGTGGGTTAAATGCTCTATAAAATGATTATTCGTGAAATTTTACTGTATATATGTAAACTACATATTTCTTTGCGATATGAATGTTATTATTTTTTTCCAACTTATTCTAAAAGCCGTCACGCAAAAAATTGCAATTTTATAAAATGGCAATAAAAAAAAATGTTTGCCTGAGAATGCAAAAAAAATGTTTTAGAGGTTTTACTATTTGGCTTTAGGTCTCTCATCCTTAGTAAGAATCATTCCACGCCCACAAATTCTGTGTCACTGTATTATTGATCGAAAAATATATTAGTAGTGTTCGCGGTTTTCCAATAACCTCTGAACTAAATCATGAGTATGACCTTTTCCGCCAGTGGAACTATATTTTAATTCATCGGCATATGTAGGTTCATGTATACAAGTTTCCGTTTTCCTACGATAATTGATCGCATCAGAAATTACCACCAACTAGTGACATGTACATTAAGGTGAATAGTTTCCCATACAAAAAAACAAAAAAGTTTCAAAATTTCAAAATTAGTGCTCCAGGCCCAATTTCTTTTTTTTTTTTTTTGCTTTTTGCTTGCCAAAGAAATGAATAACAAAAGAGAATTGTAGTAAAAAAAAATTAAAGCCTGTTATAGAAATTGTTTTCAAAAATTTTATATTTACTAGTAGATATTAACCCTTAATGAAAATTTCATTTCATTATTACTACTTCGCTACTTTTATAGTTAGTTACACACTTCAAAAGAAACAGTTTATTGGTTTTTTGAGAGCTTTAATTTGATTATGGCAAAATGCATGATTAGGGGAACAGAATACGATTTTTTAGGGGTTCGTTCAATTTCATACTCATATATTAAGGAATTATAGCCCTCCGTGATAGCTTTTAATTGAGCTATCATTTTCAAAAGTCGGACAATCAACAAATGTGCTATGATAAAAAAATAAAATACATTTTTGGGGGTTTTAAAAGAGTTAAGGAAAACAAATTTTTTTTGTCCCGAGAACATGATTCACCCATCCATCCATTATCCTATTGGGTCAATACAAAATTTAAATTATATTTAGAAAATGTAAATATGCGTTTTGTTATATATCAGATGTAGTAAAAAGAAATCCATTATTTTTCCAATAGATAGCTTTAGTAATCTGTATCTCGCGTTGTATAAGTGCGATCGGGTTACGCTAGACGGCATTAGAAAGATATGATTCCGTACTAAATAAACTTTTCAGGCAGTTTTGTGATTGCTTGACTCAGTATTGTTTGAGCACGCGTCAAAGATGGACACCAGTAAAGAGAAAATACGCCATATTTTACAGTTTTTCTTCGATAAAGGTGAAAGCACAAGCCAGATGACTGAATATGTGAATAGTGTTTATGGTCCTCCTGATACTGTAACAGCCAATCACGTGCAATTTTGGTTTCGTCGATTCCGTTCCGTTAATTTTTATGTCAAAGATATACCACGCTCTGGAAGGCCAATTGTCGAAAATATCGATAAAATAATGGAAATCGTCGAGTCAGACCATCATGTAAGCACTGTTTCTATTGCCCAGGAGCTATACATTGCACAAAAAACCGTTTGGAAACATTTAAATAAGGCTGGATACAAAAAGAAGCTCGATGTATGGGTGCGACACGAGTTAACGCAAAAAAACCACATGGACCGAATTTCCATTTGCGAATCGTTGCTGAATCGCAACAAAATCGATCCATTTCTGAAGCGGATGGTTACTGGTGATGAAAAGTGGGTCACATACGACAACGTCAAACGCAAATGGTCGTGATCGAATCACGGTGAGCCGGCGCAAACGGTGACCAATCCAGCATTGACGGTCAGGAAGGTCTGGCTATATGTTTGGTGAGATTGGCAGGGAATCATCTACTATGAGCTGCTCCTCTATGGCCAAACTCTTAACTCTGACCTTTGCTGTCAACAATTGGTCCGTCTGAAGGAAGCAATAGGAGAGGAATTGTGTTCCATTAGGACAACGCCAGGCCACACACATCTACTATGAGCTGCTCCCCTATGGCCAAACTCTTAACTCTGACCTTTGCTGTCAACAATTGGACCGTCTGAAGGAAGCAATAGGAGAGGAATTGTGTTCCATTAGGACAACGCCAGGCCACACACATCGATAGTAACTCGCCAGAAGCTCCGGGAGCATGGTTGGGAGGTTCTTATGCATCCACCTTATGGTCTGGACCTGGAGCCAATTAATTAGTACCTCTTCCTGTCCATGGCGAATGATTTTGTTGGTGAAAAATACGCCTCAAGAGAAGCTTGTGAAAATCGACTGACCCAATTTTTTTGCCCATAGGGACAATGGTTTCTATGACAGGTTATCGAACAAAACGGTGTATATTTGACCTAAATCGGATCATTCTAAATATGCTAAATAAAATCTTCAATTTAATGCAAAAATAATGGATTTCTTTTTACTATACCTTATATTTTAAAGTTAATATGCATAGCTAAGACTGGCTTTTTCTTGTATCCTTATACTTTAGTTATAAATAATTTTTGTTTCTAAAATTTTCATATTTCCCTCTTCTTTTCAATTTACATCACAATGATGATCATCGTTGATGATGATGTGTGCACACTCACTATTTTATTTAAGATTCATTGCACGATATTTTTGTGCAATATTTTATAAATGATCATTGTAAATCAGACATTTAGTAGAAAAAAAAAAAAACAAAAAAAAAAAAAAAACAGTAACAAAAAGAACAAATATCATAAGTGATACGAGTGTATTCATGATTATTTTGCTGGACATGGTGACATTTCAAATTGTGTGTGGAAGTTTTTGTCAACTCTTGACAAAAATCATATAAACAAAATCATATATCATATAAATTTCTTTATTTCTTTTTCTTTTTTTTTCTATGCAAATAAACAGGAATAATTGTCAAAGCGGATACAAGTGTAATCGATACGATATGCTGGCAAACCTATACATACGCACATATCGTATATGCAAGTTGTCAGTTGAATGAATAGAGTAAATTGTTCTTGAAATTTTTTACATATATATATAATATTTTTTTTTTTTTTTTGCAAAGATAACACAACACGTTCCCATGTCATATATTTTCTCACTGAAACAAATAACTATACATATAGTACACGTACATACGCACAAAGCAACAAATATTCATATATTTACAGACTTGAAATTATAAAAAAAAAAATAAAAAATAAAAATAAATAAAATTGCAAAAATATAATAATGAAAAAAATGAGGGAAAAAGGTGTGAAATACTTGTTTTGCATATATTGGATGTTATTCTTATTGTGATTGTTGTGGTTCATGTCCCTACTACAGATTACTTTAATTCAAATGGTGTGAAATATGTGAGAGAAATACAAAAGTAAACAATAAGAACTAGAAATATAATTATGCATATGTGATATATATGTTGAATAATAAATTTCCTTTGTGCATTTTTTGTTGTTGCATATATTATACTATATATGTATGCGACGTTACAGTACCTCAATATGAATGTCTATACCAGAGTTAGAGTGGGATACTATTCTGCAATATATTTCGAAATGAGTTTGTCTGAAATTGTCAGACAATACTAATGCCACATTGCCGATTAGACATCATCAATCAATTCAAAAAACAAAATCATGTCAATAATGACGTCATAAAAACTATGACACCAGCAAGCGTAGGATTAATCGCATTTATGTTAACATGGGAGATAAAGTACTCACTCACTCTTACTTATTTGCTCATTATATTGTAATGTAAATAGAGTCCACTCACTAATAGTTAAATGTATGACCAAAGAAACTTGTACTCTGATGATGCTCAAAAGATCATCGGAAGTGCACTGGATATAAAATTCTGAAAAAGTTTCATTTAGAGCTGATTTTTTGGTTGAAAAAGAAACAGCTCTGATATTCTAATACATCATAAGAGTTTTATAAATTCCATGGTTGAACAAAGAGCACTCATATTGTAGTCTATCTAAGCTGTAAGTTAGGTTAGATTATGTGACTGCCCTCTCTCTCTCTCTCTCTCTGAGAGGACACACATAGGCCAGAAAAACCCATTTTGATACCACCAAGCTTCTCATCCAATACTGTTGCGCATGTTAAATTTGGACAACATTAGAAGGGACCTACTTATATTAGCTGGTTCCGAACGGCAGAACTCTTGTGACATCACTTTAACTTAGCTTTGTCACAGAGCTCTTTAAAGAAGCATTTTTGGCAAATTGTTATAGCCGGGAAAATTGCCAATTTTTGCCGGTAGGTGGGTACCTTTCGAAAGAAAAGTCTGTTCGATATTAAATTTTGTTATGCTTCAGCCGGAGATTGAACCCACGACCTACAGATCAGAAGGCCAAATAACTAACCACTGAGCTACGACACCCTATCGAAGCTGTAGATGTTATAAAATTCTGTAAAAAAGAATGTTACAGCTGATTCCGCGACTAAATCAAAGACGTGAGGCTTTTTTTTTTTTTTTATCAAATAGCTCTCAGGAATATTGCTTTAGGTGTAGGCGATAATGTGCTTATATCGATGACTCCTGTGGGTCATTTTGGCCCTTCCTTAGTGTTTGAGCGATGGATGGCAGTGTTGATCGAGCAGAACGAGCGGAGTGAGGAGCTTGTGCGAAGACGGAGTAACATACAGTCAGGATATACACTTTGAAAAATCTCTAACATATATAACAAAAACCAAAAATGATCCACATGCTACCATAGAGGGTTAAAATGTTACTAAAAAATAATACTCTGGAATTTTTAATATAGGTCTTCAAAGACATGAAATATCCTTAATGTAATTTTACATATGATTTTTCAAATTCCATTATACTACTTTTGACCAAAAAAAAGCCAAAAAATTGTGACGTAATGGAGAAGAAAGGCTTTAGGGCTTTTGTTACTGAAGTTAAATGCTATCATTTGAGAATAGCTGGGTTCACCCTTAAATTGTGGTATGGAGTTCTCACACGATGATGCAATAGATGCTTAAAAATAAAGTACTTAAAATATTAATTCATTTTTCACAAATTACCTATAAGTGGTATAAATTTTTTGTCTTCAGTGACCCATAGTGAATATTTCTGGAGTATATTTTTGTGGAATACTTTAACCCTTCATCTCCTCCCAAATGTTGACTTTTATGGGAGTTTTCGGAAAAGTATCAAAAATGACCGATATGCGTGGCAGTTAGAAGGTTAAAATGTTCCAAAGAAAAAATACTCGCAAAATTTTGATATAGGTCTCCGAAGACGAAAACTATCCCAAATGTAATTTTACATATGATTTTTCAAATTCAATGACTCTACTTTTGTACGAAAAAGTCGAACTTTGAACCACTATAAAAAAAAAAAAAATTGTGACGTAGTAGAACAAAATCGAATTGAGAATTGTTTTTTTTCCAAGGGGAAATGCTGTCGTTTGAGATTGGTTTGGTTCACCCCCGAGAGAGTGTATTACACTGTGTAATCAATCAACAAAATCTGCTTTTCATCTCATAAAACTGTTGCCATAACCTTTTTTTGTTGATCATGTGCTGGTTTGGAGCTGATCAGCCAGTTTCAGTCCATTGTGATCGCTCTGGTTTCAATTTAAGATCATGTTGGTAGATCCAAATCTCATCCATGGTTATAAAACGATGCTAGAAGTTGTTTTTATTCTGCTTAAAACGCTTCAAATTACGGTGAGAAATTTGTTTTCGAACCAATTTTTGTTGAACGTTAACAAATGCGGCACCCATCAGTTTTCCAAACAGGTTTTTCATACGTAATTCGTCATACAAAATATAGAGAACTGATTCATCTGAGATGCTTATGGTATCAGCAATTTTACGCTTATAGCCTAGACAGATGGCAGCCGGCGCAATTAATCCGAATAAAATAATTAACCTGACAGACGGTGGTATTGCGGATTAACTAAACGGCTGATTGCTGTTTGATTAGGTGGGCTCACTTACATTACTATCACTATCAATTTCTGTCATCTGTCACTCTCAAAATGAGAAAATCTACAAGTAGTATGTGAACTGAAAACTATCAGAAACTAATAAATTGACATTCACCGTTCGTAATTGACAGCTGGATTTATTTGTTCGCCAACGCTTTTCATGTTGAAAACTGTTAAGAATTGTTGAAAGTTTTTTGTTAGCGAACATACCTAATATTTTGTAAAATGGATCGAGAAAAATTCACAATACACAATTTTCAGCAGTGTTGCCATAGCAAATTGCCCCAATCCTCTTTTATTTTGAGAATTAACTCATAGAGTTAATGCGGATTAGCTGCAGTTAATGCCCGAGTTAATTCGAATTAACTTGGTAATCCGGAATTAGGCTGCCGTCTGTCTAGGCTATTAGTCAAACTTGGATTTTCGTTAATAATATTGCGTACTTGTTCAATAATTTCTGATGTGATTGTAGTTTGTCAAGCCTTCAAGTCTTGTACAACCACGTTTGAACTCACCAGCCCACATTTCCACGGTGGATTTTGAAGTAGAGGACTCCTTATACACTTTTAGCAAAAAAGTAGCAATTGTAGGTCACTGAACCAACGTTTGGACGGAGATGTATTATGAAAGCATTCATTTTTAAAATACAAAAAGTTCTGGCCTATTGAGATAAAAAGAAAAATAATAATAACAATAATTTTTGCAACAAAATATTCAGTACACGTTTATTTCTTAAACACACATAATTCCTAATAAACAAAAGCATTTTAATGCAGTGGCGTTTATGATGTGTTTACTTAAATAAAATCAACGATCGGAAATCATCATATGAGCCGTTGTATTTTTTGGAAATGGTATAAGTCCATTTTTATTTTGATCGATTTAATGGTATTTTAAGTAATATGGTTTAAATTGAAATATACCATTAACTCGATTAAAAACAAAAATTGACTTATACTACTTTCAAAAACAACAGCTCATATACGAGTATTTCATATGACTCGTTACACATCGCACAGTATTTCTTCCACTTTGACTGAAACCGAAAGTAGATCATTTCAGTAATATTTAAGCTACATTCTTTTGCCAACTTAAATATTAAGTATATGATAATAAAGAAGTAGATGATGACGAAAAATGAAAAAAGAAGAAGACAAATATATTAGAGGCCTGCACGAATAATTACAGTATCGAGTAAAGGTACAAATACTAAAGTTTACGTTACCACAGTACATTTATGCTTTTTTCTTTATTAATTTTCACATTTGTGAGTAATTATCGATGAATCATAATTACTAATTGTGGTTATAATTTCACTTTTTGAGAGATGAGCTGAAAATGTGAGTAATGTCAAGCACTGTAATCGCTTTTTCCTCAAATCTAAATATTCTAGTTTGTTGATTTCAAAAATTTTTGTAATGAAAAGAGTAAAAAAATGAATAAAAAATGATTATGACACGCTTTTACTCATATGACACTGACAACATAATGATAATAATATATACGAGTTGAAGTTTACCTGAGTACATTTTGAGTTACTCGCGCAAGGCTCTGATATATATATATATACACTTCCACTAATACTAGTATAGATAAAAATGACACACCTTACATACTCGTATGCTCACATAATAACCTAAGGTATATTGAAGATACGCGATATCTAATCTGTGTGGTGTTAAATCCATGAGAGCATATGTAATGCGATTGTTTACATACGAATGAATTCTCAACATGAGGGGATTCGTATAAAAATTGAACACATATAAAGGCACACAGAAAAATATTTCAAAAAAAAAAAAAAAAAAAAAAATGCGAAAAGGACAACAGGACAAGTAGTAGTTGCAGCAGCAGTAGAAGATCCAGTAAAAATACTAATGAAAAAAAAAAAAAAGCCAAAGAACGGTTGAACTGTTCGACTGGACTAAAATCAAAGTGCAAAAAAGAAAAAAAAATTATATGCATTGATCCAAGAAAATAATAAAATTATTAAAACAACAACCCCAACAAACGCTAATTGTAAGTGCATACATATTTTGGCCTGTATAGATTCAATATGGATGCATTCTATAGGAAAATTCAAACACAGCGTGTCACCAAAATTTATAATAAATGTACTTTTATATCTACAACAACAAAAATAGCAGCCCCTTCCTTGTGTGAGCTCTTGTGTTTTGACGATGCATGTCATGGCCGAATTTGAAGTGCGTACTAAAATTGAAAAAAAACACTTTTTGTTCGCACTCAGAGGGGTCAACTCTATGACCGTCCAACATTTTTCTTTCCTCCTGCATCCCAGCCACCAGTCCGGAGCCGAATGGTGCTGAAACTGGTAGTAGCTTCGGCTACGAGGTCTTACCAAAATACTTTAAATTTGGTACCACGGGGTTGGTATCACGGGCCCTTCGAGGAGGATTTCGTAGTAGTTGTGGTAACCCAAAGAACACACGGATAGAGTATTCCACGTCAAAAGGCGTGTGGTACTCGATGTGGAGTTGCATTACAACCAGGGTGCTAACCCCTTAGATCAGAATAGGTTTTAGGTAGGCCTCGATCCCCACCAAGGAGGGTAGTACGTACATTAGACGTGCCCCAATTGGTACCGTAGGAACCTGGAGATTGGTTTCTGATTTTCCAATCCTGCGGGGTGCTACATACGCTTTGTGTGTCGTGAGATAAGGCCATACTGGCAAATGCTCACGATAAGCAATACTAAATCGTGTCCTCCTGAATATTTTCTTCAAGCATACACACAATTATCGCCTAATCGACACCTTAAGTGGACTTCAATTCAAAATCAATTTAAAAATTCATGAAAAACGGCTTTGAATCTTAGGAATTATCCCTAGAGCGGTGAATTGTATGGCCAACCTCTATTAATTTTTCCTCCTCAACATTTCCTTTGAACTTACTTATCCAATATCAACAAATAGGTGGTGTGTGTCGATCTGTTTTTCTTGGGTCTTCTCCAGGATTTGGCGCAGTGTAAAAATCTGGTCGATGGTGGATTTACCAGGTCTGAAGCCACACTGACAAGGTCCAATCAGGTTGTGGAACATGGGCTTCAATCTTTCACAATATGTGCATTGGTGCAACAAAGTGTCATAACTATTAAAATAACAACAACAATAAAACAGTAATGACGATTTCAATATTAGCGGGCCTCATGTACGCATAAGAGAAAAAAAAAAAGCATGGATTAAAAAAAATGTACAAATACTTTCCGAGCGATTTAGTAGATGTGGTAAAACTGGTTGTTACCGTTCAAACCCCGTTTTCGCGAAACTTTCGTAATTTTTTTTAATAAATTCTCACTTTTATCCGGTATTAGAAAGGAGAAAAATAGGACTTTCGATAGATGATTAATATTTCGACAAGAATATCTTAAATCTTTGATCTTAGATCTTTAAAGAGTTTACTTAAAATACCTCTGTTTTATACCAATATTCTAAAATTGGAGGAAATTTAAATTGTTCATTTATTTAAATCGATTGCAAATATTCAGGTTTATAATAATTTTTCGTGAGAGCTAAAGTCTCAGAGAACGTGTTTAGGGGCAGCACAAAGAGGGCGAGCCGACGATATGCAAAGTTGTAATACAACAAAAAAAATCTTCCAAGGAAGACAAATCTTTTCGCTGCTGACTAGGAAACAGTCACTTTCCTGCTGGGTAGGTAGGTAGGTAGAATGACTGCAACCCTGGACGCTCAAGTAGCAAACAAAATGCCATTTTGTGGCATAAAAATCGCCAAGACCTACTGCTTGTTAAAGAATGTGTTATGGGAGATCTCTAATTTAGATAACTGTCTGTCCTAGGTTATCAAAGAAGGGACTTCCTATGGATGATAGTCGGTTTCTGTTTAAGGCCGGTCATTTACACAAGAAATGCTTCACCGTCTCCTTAGCAGCTATGTCGTTACAGCTTCTGAAATGATCGTTATGCGGAATACCCATTTTCTCTGCATGTGTACCAATGACCCAGGGGCCTGTGCAGACTGCTAGAAGTTTATATATGACAGCTCTAGATCTACTCACAAGGCTCATTGTCCTCTTCTCATTGTAGTTTGGCCAAGTGGCTTTTGAAATTGCGTAAGTTGTGATTCTGGACCATTTCCGCTGCGCTTTATTAAGGTAGTATTTTTGAATAATCCCCTTGGCTTCAGTTAGGGGAATACCCACATCAGCATCGATTGTTTGTTCATTATTGAGCTCCCCCTCAAGTAGTCGTGTTGCACTGTAGAGAGAGAGAGAGTTCAAGATCCTCTCTAGAGGTTTTAATACAAAGGCATAAGGCTTATTGGCCTAAAAAACTTAGCCAATTCTGTCCTCTTCTACTCAATATAGGGATGAGAACTATCCTTGTTCTCCTCCATGTAGTCGAAATATGTTTGTAGCGAATGCAAGCACCGAAGATCTGGGTTCAGACCATACAACAACCACGGATAATTCAATGCACCAAACTTCAGAATGCAAACTTGAGCTGAGGTGTAATTTCAAAAAATGATGTTGAGCCATGCAACATTATTTCTGCAAAAACTGAAGTATTACACAAAACTAAAGAAATAAAGGGAATAATATCGAAAAATGTAAAAAAATATTCGCAACGCGAATAAAGTGCCAAGAAGAAAATGTAAAAAGTAAAAGGATTTTGTTTCGAGTCGACAATTTTGTGGCCTGGAATTATGTTGATTTGTATACATACACTAATGTACACCTGATGCTAATAAAATAGCGACACCAAGTATCTTTAATATTTAAAAACAAAACAAAAAAAAAAACAAAAAAGTCAAAAATATAAAATAAAAACGTTTTGATTTGTAGGTGGCAGTTTGGGGTCAATGTGTGTATGAAAGCGTTGACAATTACTTCGGCAATTTCTTAGTTGCCAAGCCAATATTATAAACATATGGGAAAACGTAGAATTTTTAATCTCTGATCATTTGTTCGCAGAAGATCCTGAAGCACAGTGGCTGTATATTTCTTGGACATTTTTCTCATCTGAATGTATACTTATGACGTCATACACTTAATTCGAGTACTCATACTCATAAACGAGAATGTTCTAAAACATCTTTGTAATATACTTTGCCAAATAAATTCATTGTTGGATGTTTATTGTCACTCAGTGTAGAGATATGTGTACTTTTTTTGTTAGGGCTTCAAAATTCATGTGCTTATCCAGTCTACTATAGTCGATCACATTAATATCGTATTCATATTTAATAAAATTATTAAATGGTGGCTAATAAAAAAAAAACTAGAAGAAGGAGAAGACGAAGAAGAGCAAAAAAAATAGAAGGATAACTCTGTATATACACCTACATCCATATACAAACACACACACACACACATACCTTGCCATACAATATTTATATTCTGTTTTGTCTTTTCATTATTATTATTATTATTATTATAATTTTATAAATTTTGTTTTGTTTTTTCTTTTTTTCATTTTTGGTTTCATATTAAAAAAAAGGAATTTTTATTTTTTATTTTTGTCATCATCATTACCGACAACAGTGCTGTCGTCTTCTATATGATGTGAACGAGATGTGTTTCACTCATATCCGGTTAAAAACTTCACACCTTCATTTATGTAAATAACTCGTACATGCATACTACTTACAGACACAGACTTTTTCTCTTCCCCCCCCCCCCCCCCCCCCATTCCTTTTTTTCTACCTCCTTGACTGTATGCGGATTGAGCGATGAGCTACGGGGGTTAAATTTAAAACAACATAAAAGATGCAACTCCTATACTATGTAGTAGTTATATAAATATATACTATATATATGTATATGCATACCATATATAGAATATTACGATGTACAATGTTTGTGGTTTAAATTTCCAAAACAAATTGCATGTGTCTGCTGGTGTGAACATATTTGTTTTCAATATGCAAAGTTGTTTGGATTTGTGTCTGTGTTAATTTATATGAAAATGAAAGTCTAAATATGCTTTTTATTTTTATAAATTGTAATACTACAGGTTTTAATTCTTCAATATTGCTACACGATATGTACTAGTCTCTTGAATTTGACTCCAAGCATTACAGTAATCAATGTGTAAATTAATTCATCTCAACTCTGTCACCTAAGGAAATGCGTTCAGTGACTCAGCAACACTGATTTCAAAGCTTTTAACATGATTCTCGGATGTGCCAAGCCTTGAAGTTAGTCCACAGACTCTCCTTTCATTTCCAGCTAAGGTAACGTTCAATCAGAGGGAGGCCTACAAGTCCTGTTCTGATAGGAGAACCGAATTTCGCACCAGCCAGCACGATGGAAGCTGGTTGTACCTTTGGAAATTTGTTGATCTATGTGACTCCAAACGAAGTGCTCACAGTCAACTAACCTGTGGTGGCGGAAAAAGCGCCCAACTGTAGGGCAAGGGCCTTGTACCAGTATGTAGTTCAGGGTAACACTATCGAACAACTCAAAAGGCACTCGTGTGGCAGTAATTTAATTGCAATTACATTGTAGATCGTGTAAAAATTGATTCAACAGTCTCTTAGAACAGTTTTCACAATGTCCCCTTAGCACTTAATCAGAGTTTATCAGACTATATTCTTATAAGATCTCAGCCAGTCGCACTACTCTTAAAAACACTAGAAATTGGTTGGACATTGCTATTTCTTTGCCCGATATCAAGTATGATCCCAAGTGTTACCGTCTGCTATACATCAGTGGTGCACAGCTACCTAATATGTGCTCTGGCGACTTTCAGTTTCTTCGTAGCAGAATCTGCACAATATACTACATACTATACCTAAATTACTCAAGTGTCTCTAGAGCCTGCAGTAACCGGTCATAAACTCGATTTATATTCTTAATCTTCTCTTACAACTTACAACTGCCCAAAAGTATTTTGGACTGTCTTAGCCTTGAGTGGTTTACGAAGAGTGTTTGTCTCTTTCGTTGTTCTTGTTCTCTTAACTCACCTTGCCATAATCCTGTAAACATACCACAAAAAGGTTATGGTCCAATAATTACCGTAGAGGCTCCTTTTCTGACGAGTTCGTCAGCTAGTTTATTACCCTGAATTTTCATGTGTCCAGGAATCCAGCATAGACTGATGTTCTTTACAGAGCTTAGCTGATTCAGTTTCCGCAAATAGTATCATACTAACTTGGAGTCTATCTCATATAAGCTGAGTGCTCGAAGGGCAGCTTGGCTATTAAATATTATGGTTATTTCTTGTTTTTTGTACTTTCTATTCAGATTAAACTGTCCACATTTATCGATGGCACGAATCTCTGCTTGAAAGATGCTTGGTTAATTACCCATGGGTTTTAAGTATTTGGTTCTAGGTCCGTATATTCCCACCCCTGTGCCACTTTCGGTCTTTGATTCGTCGGTGTACCACACGATTGTTTGTTTCTTAAGAGAGTATGCAGCGTCTATGTTGCTCCATTCCTTTTTGTAACTTAATTTGACAGCAAAGCGTTTCTCAAAATTAAATTGTTTACTTGTTTTGTCCTGTGGAAACTCAAGTTGTGTATTTTTTGCAGAGGATCCGTAGTCCTTTACGATAGTCTGGTAATGGGTCCAATAGTTCATTACCAGACCCTGTCCTTGCTTCATCTCCCTTTGTTCTTTTTAAGGTTGCTACCTTCCTGCCTTTCCTACAACCATGTGTTATCGAGTTAGATTCGGGATTAGTTTTTGCGCTCCTGTTGGACAGGTTCTTATTCCCCCGATTATGTTTCTGGATTTTATCCAATTCCGATTGCATTGTCCTAAGCACTGTTCTGTTATGCCAAGCCTCCGCTAAAAAGTATATGTCTCTACATCTCGGAAGAGTCTTTTCCTGGTGAATACAACAATTGTGGTCTTACAGACCTGCACCATCGACCAATAATTCTTATTCCCCATGAATGAGGTTCACAGGGTTTCTTTAAATTTGCCTCTAATAATTCACACGATGTCATCAGTATAGCCCTAACATTCGATGCCCCCATTGGATAATATTGTTGACAGTTCATCCACTATCAGATTCCACAGAAGCAGGAGAGGCAAGAAAACACCTAGTAAATATATAGTATATATACTAGATTATAGTAAATATATTATGTGATAGAAAGATATGACATATTATTATAATTTTGGTTGTACAAGTAAATTTTAAAGGATTTTCCACAGAGGTCGTTGGTAGTATTAAATTGCATCGGATAATGTGGCAACTATTTACATATTGAAGTGTCATCATTAGGCTATTGAAATCAATATGTGTCATTTTTTCGAAGTGTAAACAAAAAGGCTTTATTGAACGAAGACGTGTGTCAAACTTAAAAGGAGCTTGGTGAATCTTTGGGAGTGATGCACGAAATGAAAAATTGGGTTCTATATGAACTGAAATCAGACCACACATCGAAAGACGATTTTGCAGGTATGAAATTCTGCTGTAACGGTACAAACGGAAACCTGTTATGCATCGTATTGTTGCTGGCTTTGAAAAATGCATCTATTACGACAATCCAAACCGCAAAAAGTCATATATGAGCCGGCCAAAGTCGAATATCCATAGTTCGAAAGTTATGCTCTATATTTGTTGTGGTGTGAAGGGTATGGTGTATAATGTACCGCTAAAACTGGGTGAAACCTACTAACTAAAACTCATCAAATTAAGGCCAGCATTAATTAAATACGAGTCATTGATTTTCCATCATGATTATGCTCGACCATGTGTTGTGGCAACTCGTTAAAATGTACTTGGAAAATAGCGGATGGGAAGTCGTACTCCACCCATCATATATTCCAGACATTGCCTCCTTTGGCTATAATTTTTTTTCGATCAATGCAGAATACCTTGTCCGGAATACGCTTCACTTCAGTCGAAGGTAACAAAAATGGGGTCGCTACATTCCTGGCCTCAAAAGATGATTGGGATTCTGTTGGGGTGGAACTTATGGGCTCCCCTCAAAGTTGGGAAAAAGTTGTAGCTTCCGAAGGAAAATATTTTGAATAAAATATATCATGGTGATGTCACAGGAAACATATAAACCGAACAAATCAACTAAATGAGTTGGCGTCATCTGAAGTTATGTACATATGTATGTATCAAAGCTCCAAAAAATTTGTTATTAAATCAAATGAACCATGCCAAAGTCGTACTCATACGATTATAAGTATTAAAACACCACAAAA